>JBBWSL010000126.1:0-155775 GCA_038088545.1 Diaporthe humulicola
TTTTTTTTTTTTTTTTTTTTTTTTTTTTTTTTTTAGCAAGGTCACCAATTGTCACAGAATATAAGGACCCTGGATTTACGCCGCATTGACGATCTCTTTTGCGGGTAATACAGTGTTTATTTCTCGTGCCACAAATGCCTAGACACGACGCAGATAGTAGGGATGTGTTCATTTCTGAAATTTCTTACTCAAGCGTGGTGGGCATGGGGCATTGCCTAGCATTGGCCTCGAGATGTGTTTCTCTTCTAGATTTTTGCGTACTCCTGGTTGTCTGTGAAGTCGCCAACACATCTTCCTCGCAAGGGAACACCTTCATCCCGAGGGAAAGTGGGTTCGTCTTTAATCCAGTATATCCTCCTATAGAGTAATATATGGTCCCTTCATACAGTGGTAAACACTTGAACACCCAGTGTTTAATAGTACACAATGTCGATAACAGTAGGTATAAAATACGGTGGTCTTAGCTGAACATAGATCCCGAGGGAAAACACCTCTTGGGAAGCACCTTACAGAGCACGGACCCAAACGTAACCAACTTGGGCGGAAGCAATTTGAAGGACAAGCTCACGTGTGGCCGATGATCAACGCTCTGGTTGGCAAACCAAATACGTCTCATGGCGCCAACGTGCTTCTCAGGTCTAGATCTAACGGTTGGCAGCGCGTTTACTGCACTTGACCACTTGTGGAAGCAATAGTCACATCGATGTATTACTCCTCTGAGTGATCAACCGCGCTTGCCTGAAATAAATCGGCTCATGTGACGGGCTTGAACGGTGAGAGTTCTGATTTTTAATCGTCCTGCTTTTCCAGTCATCCCTAGGCCAGATTGGTTTCTTCCAACGACTTGGGTACTCTAAAGAAAATTTGAGGCGGCAGAATCGGCTCAATCTAAGGCCTGCCTTAAATTCTGCCTAAGCAGAAACAGAAAACAGAACGTCCCGAGAAAAGAATGAGACAATGTTTTGTAATACCTTTCTCACCGCAACAAAATGTAGCAACCCGGGCATACATGACCTTTTGCGTTGTTTCATTTAAATGGATTGTGTTTATCCCTACTGATCATAGTCGTGTTTCGAACGCGGAAGATCCAGGTTTCCGGGACGCCCTGGACTGAAGATCGCGAGGGTTGGATGCCGGAGACTCAATTGGCCGGTTCGCATTTGCCATTTCTACAAGTGATCCTTAACCCTTGGCGTTGGGCCAGAGGAATGGGCGCGGCTTTCCGCCATTCTCGCCAGTTCTTTCGTCCCCGGACTCTTGTCGTCAATCATGGTCTAGCCTTACTCCACGCATGTCTCATTTGATCCACTGCGTCATGGCATATGTTATAAAGAGCTTTGGTAATTCCCGAGCCGTGAATGGTTGGCAGGTGTCTTTGGGCGCCGCCAACAACAACTCTATTGGTGCTAGCCCCGGATGTGAGACTAGCCGCGCGGAGATCGTCATTCCAGACGCCAGCGTGATGCGCCAATTGACAGGTGCACCAACCCATTGCAGTGTTAGTCGTGATGTTTATTTCGTATTGACAGGGGAAACAAGAGCTAGCTTACTTTTCGAAGACGGTGGGTGCGAGCGGCAGTGGGAGTCGTGAGCCATTCCAGGCTGTCTACCTGGAATGACAATGTGATCAGCACGAACACAACAAGGGAAACAGCGGAAAACAGTCTCCGGATATCGTGAGTTCCGAACCCGGTGGCAACAAAAGGGGTTCTGCCCTTCCCGTACTAGGATACCGCATAGGGTAAAATCGAAGTTAATTTCATCACGGATCAAATGTGGCTGGCACGATGGGGCAACGAGAGTCTAGAGGTTGCTTGGGTAGACCCGTTGCGGTTTGCCAATTCTGAGGGTGTTATATTGATATGGCTTGTTTAAATACTTGCTCGGGAACGGGGAGTTTCCACGAGGCTTTTCCTCGAAACCTCTTCCTCAAAAAGTTTGCTGACTTTCAATCGTATTCCTTCCATCTTCAATATGCAAGTCAAGAAGACTCTCGTAGCCTTGTCGGCGACCTCTGTGGTCTTTGCCCAGAGGCCGTCTGACGTCCCCGTCTGCGACTATTACACGACAGCTTTATTGAAGGAGAACACCGCCGAAAACCAGTTGACGCTGTTGACGTTGCTTGTCAACACTGTGGTCATCGGAAACTGTCAGTAGTAATCCATTGCCAAGCAGGAGTTGAAACTGACCGATGCCCTCCCTTACAGACACCACCCCGAACGTTGGCATCGCGGTTCCTGGTATCCTCGCCCCCGGAAAGGTCGACGGAATGGACGTCAACCTCCTGCCATACTTCGATGGGTCCCTCGCCTCCTCTAACCGCGGCGGGTCCTCGGGCGTGGCCGTCAACAACCTCGACGGCGGTGGCGCGGAGCCCCTCAAGCAGAATATGCCTGCCAACTCCAAGACATCGAACCAATACTTTCTCCTCACCCACCTGTACGCCTTCTTCGGCTCTCTCCTAGGCTGCACGACCTACAGCATGCCCGGCTTCCCCGCGTATGACGGCTTTGCGTCCCAGTACTCGGTGCACAAGTTCATGGACCTGGACCACTCCGAGGTCACGTACTTCATCCAGCAGGTCGGCCTCGCTGCTTCATCTTTCGGCGTATCTAAAGACGACGTCACTGCTGTTGGCGGCGCACTTGACAAGTTGTTCAACTACAAATGTCTGCCCCCAGCCACCGCTATCAAGGAACAGGGCCCACAGCTGCACTCCATCTGCATTGAAGAGACAGTAAGTATTTTTCCTACTTCAGCTCTTCTTCTCCCCAATGACTTGCCAATCCATTCCATACATGGCCCTTTTGATGGTACCACTTCTCCACACAATATCACTGTTTGAAGAGGCTGGTTCACTTGCAACCTTTATTTTTCATCACAACATATCGCCCTGAGACTGACTCCGACTTTTACAGTGTCCCGTTGCAGAGGGAGCCGTCTGTGACAAGTACGAGCCTGCTATGGAGCCTTCGAGTGCAATGCCCTCGGCCTCGTCCTCAGCTGGAGGCTCGAACGCGACCGCAACGGGCGGGTCAAGTGCGACAAGCGGAACAAGCGCAACAGGCACCGCAGATGCCACCTCGACATCGACTCCGGTCCAGGTTGGTGGAGCCAAGATGGGTGCGTCTGCCAGTGGTCTTCTGGCTGGAGCTGTTGCTGCTGCTCTTGCATCATTCATGCTCTAGTTTGAGTGACAGAAACAGGGAGCACGAGAAAGCTTGCACGAGGACAGGAAGTCTCGTTTTCCCAGTGTATCAATGAGTGGGGTGTCTGTGTCTCGGAATTCTGGATCTGGGACGTTTGGTTGTTGGGTTGTACAAAGTTGAGATGAGCATTTTGCCTGTTCCATAACAATTAGTGTGAGGAGAGTGGTTACGTTTTAATAAACATCCTTCTTCCATGATGAATCATGTGATCAGTTCTGTGAAAGTGCCCAGGAATTGGCTTATTCGGAAATGATCCTTCCAAGCGAATGGACGACCAACATTCCTTTTGAGACGATTGAGCTCGTGGTGAACAGACTGAAAGACAGGGTGTCAGCAAGGACTGGCTGATGGGAGCGTGCAGGCTGACATGCACAAGAAAGATTTGTCCAAAATATTTGAGCCAAGTAAAGAGATCAGGCATAATCGTGGGCTCTATATTGTTGTGTAGTGAGTTCACTAACCGATATCAAGCATCCTGATTCATGGCCGCAAACCGCTTGTTCCTTTCTTCATACACAGTGTTCCAAGCCTCAGCGATCCCCGGGTCAACACTAGAGTCACCCTCCATCTTGGGCTCCTCCCTGTATATAAGGTCCTGCAGATTCGCCTCTATAACAGCGCCGTTGGGGCCCGAAGTGACCCATCCGTCCTTCCCATTCATGGCCAGCCTGTCAAACTCCCCAAGCTCGTCAAACGCCCTCATCATCGTCGCCATGGGCGTGACGATCGACTTGGGGAACGCCTCCATCAGCCCCGGCGGCGCGAGCCCAGTCGCCACCACCGCAGGGCACACGCAGTTGACGCGGATGCCCACCCGCGCGGCCGCAGGCGCCACGGCCCGCGTCAGCCCCAACAGGCCGTATTTGGAAGAGCTGTACTGCGGGTTGGGCTCGTGAGCCCGGAAACCGGCCACTGAAGAGGTGATGATTATCTTGCCGCCTCGTGTCGAGGCCTGTCCTCCACTAGCAGCGGCGTTGTTGGAATCCGCCAGGCTCATGTAGTGAGCCGCGAGCTTCAGGCCGTAGTATGGGCCATAGAGGTTCACGGCGAAGGTTAGCATGTTGGGCCGCCGTGGTGGGCGTGCCAGGTTGCCTGAGGTGCTTGCGAAGATGTCGTCGCGGTCGTCGATGCCTGCGTTGAGGGCGACGAAGTCCACTACTGTGTGTTAGTTATTTGAAGTGATATTTATAAGAATTATTAAGGAGCCCTGGAAAGTTCTAATAGAAGCTGGATAAGCAACCATAGCGGGGGGGTGGGGGGTGGACATACGGCGGGAGAAGCGCGAGTAGACGGTTTGGAAGGCGGAGGCGAGCTGGTCCCAGTCTGAGATGTCTGTCTGCAGGAACGTGACGGAATCAATTGGGACTGCGGAGATTGGGTCTTGGACGTCCAGAATGAAAACATGCCAGTTCTTGGTGGTTAGATGGAGGGTTAAGGCCAGGCCGATGCCTGAAGAGCCTCCTGTTACTATGGCCACGCCGACGGGTTCAGATGGCATGGTGTTGTGACCTGTGGAACTAGGCGTGTAAAGTCAAGCAGTATATTTACTTCACAGGTAAACGCTGTGGGAATTTGCGATGCGCGGTAGTCCGTCCTGCTGTTGGGGTTGGAGGAGGGGAAGAAGCTACCTAGGTATCGTCGGCAATTCATTAACGAGCGAGGGGGACGCTTGGTGTGGAGGGACGGTCCCGACCTACACAGGGATGCTTGTTCCACAAGCGCAGAGCGGCAATAGTACACGCTGGCTGAAACTCAACGCGGTGTATGTCAATCACAATACTTAGAGCCGTGAGCGAGTCTTGCCGATACAAGCTACGTTATATACAGCTGGTTTATGGTATACGCATAACGGGAGCTATGCGATGATGACCTGCTTCCTGAGGCACCTCCAGCCTTTGAAAGTCTCTCAAAGGAAGTGCTGTTATTTTAGAATACCCTACATAATCAGAATGATGGGAAGATGGGAACATATTTACTGAGGAGAATAACTACACACCTGAATTCATGTAATAGCGGAATATGATTGTAAGTACTGATATTACTACCGACCTCCTACACTCCTGCTTCAATCAAGTATTGACTTTGTATGCAGAAGGATATCAAATGCGATTTCTTTTGATAAAGAGGACCGACATATTTTACGCATGGCAAGTACACCATGTAGAAGACCATGGTGTCAGTAAACGTCACCCTAAAGAGCTCTCAGAGGCTTAATTAATTGGACTACGAATATGGCTTTTTATTATTGAGTACTTACAATACTTCAAGTAAGACGTTTGTAATTGAAATAGCTAACAGCGAGTATTGCTAACTTTAGCATAGACTTTAAGACAGCTATCAAGGGTAGGCTACTCATGATGCTAATGCTACGGCCAAGCAGCAGGGCGGAAAGCGTCAAGTGGCCCAGGCTGCGAACGCTGCTGCTGCTAAGAAGGGAGCTCACGGCCAGACTGCTGTACAGGAAGTCAGTGACGCCGTGGAGCAAGGCAAGGGAGCTGCAGCCAACTGAGTCGTCAGATTGTAGCCGCGGTATATAAGTAGAACAACAGGAAATTACAAGAGCAAATGAACTTAAATTTCTAATACCAATACATTAAGTGATATATTGTATTAAGAATAGATATTATAATCTTTAATAATCGTTAGAAATATAATTCTTAATATAAACCTATTGATAGAGTTATAACTTTTTCTTTTTTTTTTAGAAAGAAAATATTTTGGTAGAAGATTGAGGTCACAAAGGGCAGCGACCAGTGCAGAAACATATAGAGTATTATGTGACGTTAGGAATATATACTCGCAATTTCCGCAAGATCTCAACACCAATCACCGGTCTGGTGGTCTAGTGGTATGATTCGCGCTTAGGGCCAACCCTAATGCTTACAATGCGCGAGGTCCCGGGTTCAATCCCCGGCCAGACCCTGAATAAATAATTCTTTTTTTTCTTTTACCTTTTTTTGTGTTTTTCAAAAGGCTGCTATTGATGTCTGCATGACTATGAATCAGGCTATGCTTCTAGGTCTGTTTTTTCTTGGTTTAGTGAATTACTAATGTAAGGTGATTAGTATAACCTTGAGTCTTGGTAAGTTAGACACTGTACATTTGGCCTGCCTCATTATTTAGCCTACATTTCCTACTAAGATCGCTATTTTATGGACTATATATATTCTTTAAGTTCCTATACTAAGACAGAATACAAATCCATGTCCTAAAGAGATAAAATAGAATGTATATTACAGATAATAACAGTAAATTTCGCTATATAAGGCTTTAAATAGTGACTATTTAATCTATTTTAGCAAACTAGTGCTGTGTTAGAAGCTACCATTTTGCACTATATTAATATTATATACTTAGGCTTTAGTATATATTATGTTTATGGTTATAATATGAAATTAATTGGAACTATCTCTGTCGAGACATAGGCCCTTATAGAATGGTTATTGTAATGTGTCTTAGTGGGCCGAATCAGGGGGGTTGACATAGAATCACTCACTTGTGTGCTGGCAAAGTGTTCTAGTCCACCAACAGACACTAAGAATCGATTGAAAATCGATTATTCCAGCGGTACACAAGCCCGTACCATCATTGGGGGGGGGGGCTAAATATGCAGTGTCTGACTTAAGTGTTATAGAGTTTGGGCTTGATTGGCTCCAGATCCCTTTCCCTTCTATATGTCCATAGTTTGCATCGCTTCATACTTCGTTCTCTGTCACTCCTGCTTTTAGGAGCCATTTTATCTGATCCAATCAATCATCAAGGAATGTGGCTATTATCTAATGTGCAAGTTGCAACAACTTTTGTGGACCTTGTCTGTTGGGGACTACCCATGATGTGGGTTTGCGAGAACGAGAGGCTTATTCTGTCTATTTATTGTCAAAATAGGGAGTTTTTTGAGCACAAATTAAGTTCCTCTTCCTCGCCAAAGCATTAACTCCCAGGGCACGTCATGGCCACAATGTTGCGGTCACATCCTACATTCTGAAGTCATCAGATTGTGTTGACCTCCCGTCTTTCTTCCGGGGGTTCGGTTTGCAAGTGCAGTGTCCATGGTTTCTGTAATGAAATTGGACGTAATCTAAGTCGTTGAACCTGAGAGCACCTGACTAACCTAGAAGACACCCTCCTATGGGATAGCCTGCTATGGGATATCTTCCTATGGGATATCTTCCTATGGGATAGCCTCCTATGGATTGCTTCCTAAGGCATATTTTCCGATGGCATATCTTCTTGTGGGATACTGACCTTTGAAATACCCCCTTACTTAAGTATGTGATAGCCTCCCAGTTGCCCAATGTATTTTGCGTTGAAACCTGTGTCTTCAGCATAGTGTTTGATAGCCAAAATTTAGCTCTGTTTTCTTCTTTGCGGACTTGTTATAATTAATTGAAAAGAGAACTAGAAAGGCTTTGCGTTGGCGTAGTTACAAGTGTTCGTGCTAGAGTGGCTGCCATACCGTTTCCCTCGCTCAAGTGTCTTGGCACTCATGATGAAGCCGTATGAGTGCGTATGAGTGGTGTTCGTGTAACCACACACCTCGCCAAAAATCAACTCAACGATTTGACGGCTTCCTCGCGAGTGTGAAAGACTGGGCTCGACGCAAAGAGGATATATGCCGCTGATCCGGTATCGCGGAGATCAGCCTGTAAAACCGGATCGAGATCCCCGCCGGAATGAGGAGAAGGTCGGGAGCTGTGAGAGGGGCCAGTCTAGTCGGGTCACACTCACCCGCGACGAGCAGCCATAAATCCGCTCAAAGCCTTCGTCACTGTAAGCCCTATAGGACCGTAATCCTGCGGGGACAGTGAATTCTCATGACTGCTATAGTCCTCACTCGGTTCCTCACAATTGCAAAAACTCCCACTCAAATCACGCTACTAGTCAGACGAAATTGATTGTCTCTGCACGACTTCCAAGGTTCCTACGATGTCGAGCTCCTTCAGCGTATCTGGGAAAACAGCCATCGTCACTGGTGCAGGGTCTGGTGGGCAGCAACCCCTCTCTGCATACAAAACAGCTTCATTTGGTGACTTCGTGTTGCTAACATCAAGTAATCTCTTGTAGGGATAAATCTCTCCTTTGCTGCACTTCTGCTGTCTCGAAAATGCAATGTCGTCTTTGCCGACCTTGCCTTGCGGCCAGAAGCCGAGGCCCTCGTTGCCCAACACAGCGACGCTGGAAGCAGCCCCCGCGCCGTGTTTGTGAAAACCGACGTCACATCATGGCCGGCCTTATCTAACATGTTCAAAACCACTCTTTCGGAGTTCGGGGACGTCGACATCGTCTGTCCTGGCGCTGGCATATACGAACCTCACTGTAAGCACCATTATTCTCTTCCTACGGATCCCAGTCTTTCATGTTGTGTAATGTTTAAGAATGCAGCACTTTAAGCTCCGTAGCAGATGACTAACACGCATTAGGGACCAACTTCTGGCACCCCCCGGGATCTTCTGAGAGCAAAGATGCCATCGACGGGGACCCGGGCCACTACGCCCTCCTCGACATTAATCTGAACCATCCGATCCGCGTGACGCAGCTCGCGTTGTCGCACTGGCTGCATCCGGCCCCGGGAAGGACCGCGGTCTCGGCGTCTAATCCGAAGAGAATCGTGCACATATCTTCCGTGGCTGGATACGTACCAAACTTCGCCTGTCCGATCTATGGAGCATCCAAGTTTGGTATTATTGGATTCGTCAGAAGTCTCGCGGCTCTAGATGAAAAGCATGGAGTACGAGTGAACGCAGTCGCTCCAGGAATCGTCAGGACACCATTGTGGCTAGAGCACCCTGAGAAAATGACTCATCTTGAGACAGCGGACGGATGGGTAACCCCAGATGAGGTCGCGGTAGCGATGCTCCGGTGTGCGGAGGATGACGAGTTGGTTGGTGGCACTGTCTTTGAGGTTGGGAAGGATCATACGCGCCGCGTGGAAACTTTCAATGACCCGGGCCCGGACTGGGACCCGAAGAACGGTATGATCACGAGGAACTGGAAAGCCGGCCATGACCAGGTGTGGACATGGCTCCAGGACAAGAGCATTTGGGAGCCACGTTAAGGAAGAATGTGTGAGGATTTAATTATGTAATCACTGCAACTCCATTTCATATGCCGGTGCCTTGATAGGTAGTCATGAATCATACTATTGCTGCGATAGCATTCGAAAAGACGGTGGTGCCCAAGTTTTCGCAGGGAACAGGCGGCTCCCGTTCAGCCAGGGAACTTGGGTTTCCCAGGCCATATGAGGCTGCTATGCAGATTGGAGGAATGGCTCGCCGGCTGTCATGCGAATTTGTTCTTTTCCCAAAATATGTTGGAAGGCCAAGGGCTAAGAGACACGCAGCGAGCACCCAGTGTCGGGTGTCGTACCCTCCTAAGCTAGTGGGCCGGGAATTTGATAAACGAAAACAAATCGGGACATCAGGGTCGGCCTGGAGATATTATCATACATTGCAGCGAAGGCCGAAACCTCGCCACACGCACGTTTTGGAACAATCATCTCCCAACAAACTTTTCCTGGACTGGCACCTCGAACCGCGCCCATTCTTCAGACAAGGCATTGTGGACATCACTCAGGCATTGCAAGATCAGGGCCAACTCCGAAGAGCTCAATTTCGGCGATCAGTAGCTGATGCCGAGCCATTAGTCTTTGCATGATACCATCAAGAGCATGGCCAACATGGTATTATACGACAAGATTGTTCCACTCCTTCGAGAAAGGCAATCCTTCCGCTAACACAGATTTGAACACGCCACGGGTCGGGTCTAGTGCTGAGACCGACAAACATTCAGAGCTCGGAGATCCTTGCCTATCTTGTTGATGGATCGAGACTGCTGGCAGAGACTCTGGGACCAACAACTACACCCAGATTGGTAATTCGGACAGGTCAGGTGATCCTGGGCCACACTCAAAGTCCATTTGGCTGTTACTGTTGGTTCCCCGTGAAATGAACCATCAGTCTCCACAATTATATTCCAATGATCGGGCACCAGGCTGCAAGAAACTGCAGCTCAGCCCTGTCATAATTGATAGGCATTCCTTCGGGTACCATATCCGGACTGGAAGTTCCTCCCTGTGCATGACAGCGCCCGAAATAGCCGGTCCATTCGGATCGACAGACCTCACTCATGCAAGCAGCCCGCTTCTAAATACGCGCTGAAGATTTTTCCAAGCAAACTGGCATGGGGGTCTACTTCTCTACGCACATGATGCATCATCCATCATCCAGCCCCGCGTCCGACGTCGACTCGGTCAGAGCTTTTGCCAGGGATCTTCGAGAGACACATTCGAGATGCATACCCAGCTGTGTTCTGTAGGATTAAGCGAAATGACCAAGAGCGAATGAGGCCGGCCCAGTTGCATGGCATTTTCCACGTCAGGCTCTTTTTCTTTCGGCAATCAGAGACCTTTCCAAACTAGGAACTTCGCTTAAGAACCTGCTGTGACGCAGGTTGCATCGGTTAGAACGGTTGCAGTTGATTCTGCAGTTTGTTCTGCACATGGACCCCCACGAATTGTCGAACCAACGAATACGCTCCTTCAGACCTTTATTCGTCACGCAGACTTGCCTGAAATGGCACGTTCTCCGGCCCAATTATTTCGTAAGAAATGTGTGATGCAATGGTTCTGATAGGCTTCCAGTCTCTCGGAACCTTTGGGGTGGATCGGAGGAAGCGGAAAAAGAGATGTCTCCTCCTTCCAACAGGAGATGTGAGTCGATCATTGGAATATGTACAAGTATGGCCAACACATTCTGAAAACCTTGATATATCTGCTTTGAATGCATTTTCTTCCTTCCTGATTTTGTACATCTCGTATGGGGCGGCAAATATCCTCTTTCTAAAACTCATGTGTTCATGTGTATACAAAGCCCACCATGGCTTTGGTACTTATCTCATTATGGTGAGCGCTTCATGTAAAATTTGGTTATTGATAAATTCGTACCTCTACCAACTCAACTTTCGATAGGCTCTGGGGACATCACGAACGCCGTGTTGAAGCTGCACACGAGAAAAACTACAAACCTCTGCCCCTCCCCGAAAACCCACAATACAGCACCCAAGATGTCAGCATTGTGGTTGCCACAATAGATACCCCAGAAACTCTTCCTGAGTCCCTGTGCCAGTGGCTCAGCAATGATCCTCATGAGATCATCATCGTCACAATCCGGCGAGATCTCCAGCTCGTCCAGTTTCTTGTATCACAAGTTCCACTGGCAGCTCAAATCACTCAGATTGTCACCTGTGACATCACAAACAAAAGAGAGCAACTAGCCAAGGGCATCAGAATGGCACGGGGTCAGATAATAGCTCTTGTGGATGATGACGCGTTTTGGCCCGCGACTACGGTGCTGCCGTATTTACTGGCTGGTCTGGAGGAAGACCCGAAGATAGGAGGTGTTCAGGGAAAGCAGAGGTATGTCAAAGAAGTATGCTTAGTAGCGATACTCATTCTCAGTGGCAATGCACGTGAGTATCAGAGCACCACAGCTAATACTAACTGTTCCAATCAGTGCCTATATTCCAGAGAATAGACGCAAAGGCAATGAAATAACCCCCTGGGAGGTAGCTGCCATCCGCTGCCTGGAAGTCCAGAATCGAATTCAAGCGGTTCGATTCGCAGCAGATGAGGGCTGCTTTTGTCTGATCGGCCGCACAATGCTCATTCGCTCAAGTCTGCTCCAGGACGAGGAGTTCCTCCATGCGATGTGCAATGACTATTGGGCAGGCAATAAGCTCAGCACAGGAGACGACTGCTTCATATCTCGTTGGATGATGGTCAAGGGCTGGAAATTCTGCATTCAGAACGCCGCAGAAGCAGAAATCCTGACCTTGATACCTAATGACAGCAAAATGCTCCTACAGAATGTGCGTTGGAAAAGGAGCTCGTTCCAGTCTTGTTTGACGATCTTGTTTGATTGTCCCGGCCTCTGGCGTTTTATTCGGTAATTAGTCCCGCAATCTTATTCTCTTCAAGTCGAATTCCTGAGCTTCGTATATCTGTGCTAATTTCGTCTCATCTGCTAGAACCTACCCTTACACAGGCCGCAAACTTGCTGAACGGCTCTTAACCCCAGCCATCACTTGGATTCACGTCTGGGCCTGGGTCGAAAGCTTCCGGAGCTCTCCAATAGTCGCCGGCATTCTATTGCTATGGTACATACGGAGATGGGTTCAAAGTTACCGATCCCTCGTGCAAAAGTACCCATTTTGTGCAACCAAGATATGGGGTGCACTTCTCTTCGACCATTGTTACCCCATTCTGGATCTCTATGGATGGTACACGATTGGCCACGAGGGCTGGCTGACCCGACGAGACGCCGATTAATTTGACACAACATTCACGGAGAACACATTTTTATTACCACGGCAATCTGGACGCTATAGTTACTGGAGTTGTACATAAGTGCTCAGAATGTCTCCCAGGAAAGCAGTTGATATACTTGACGTGACATAGTCACGCTTCTTCTCTCTATCGCACAACAGCCGTTTTCTTTCCTCTCTCTGAATCTGCATATAATAACAAAAATTCCTCATTATTAGTCTCTGTTGACTGGTATTGTCATCCAACTGCCTTTCCTGTCGTCGTGAAAGTGTTCGATTTTAAGATTTGGCTGCGAGCCGCAGCGATGCTATCTAATCAATTACCTAGTTAATATTTCTTGCAGGCCTTCTCGTATCTAATGCATTCCACCTCTCTGTGTCAGCGTTCCAGGACAATGGGCAGCTGCCGTATGGCGCGAGTCATACTAGGCCGAGGGCTTGATACGTCTGGCTTGATCAAGCTGTTGGTGGAGTCGGGCCGGTCTCGTGAGATGAGGAGAAGCCCCTGAAAATGACAAGGAGCCGGCATCACGATGTCAGCTATCCCCCGAAGGTCCACAATAGATAACCATGGGCTGCGTCCCAGCTACCTTGCAGGCTGGAAATCAATATACTTGGAAATATGTTGAGCTGTCCCGTAAATGCTGGAGGAGGCATGACTCGTCCGTGAGAATTAGGTTTGTATATTACTGTTAGTTCCGGGTCTCCAGTGCTCACAATCTCTGTCGCGGTTTCGTTCAACGCCCGGAAAGCTTGTGTTCAAGGTTCCTTTGTCAGTACACCGGGACACCATGGTCGCGGATTCTACCAAGATGGGTACGCCCGATTATGTCGCGGCTCATACAAGCGAGGGAAAGAGACATGTCGAGACGACTGTCTTATACTTCAGTGGTGATCCCAAAGTGCAGCTAGAGCCAACGGTTATCGGAGGGTAAAAGCTTTTCCCGAGGAGAGCGTGCGCGCAAATACTGATAGAAGTCGAACAGACCGAAACCACCCAACTTGACTCCCAAGATCAACTCGCCGGTTTCCATCACGGATGTCACAGGAGATGAAGGCAAGTACTCGCTCGAGAACCAAGGCTTCCAGTTCGTCAAGCACAAGTCCAAGTACGAAAAAGACCTTCCGGAGCTTAAGAGCCGCTACAAGGCATCCGAGGATCTGGATGAGGTTACGGCGGGTTATTATGCGGAGATGAAAGAAATATTGGCGACAACATTAGCAGCTAACAAAAAGTAGTAAGTTCTCACCAATATGACCACAGCTTTAGTAGATCGATACTGAGACCATCACAGCCCAAAGCCCTCCAGCATACACATATTAACTCACATCATCCGAGCCGGTCCTAAAGACGGCGAGGGTGATCGAGGGCCAATGGGACCGCTGTATGGAGTCCACGTCGACCAGTCTACCTGGGCTGCGGAGGGAGTGGCGGAAAGATGGCTTGGGGACCAAGCGGCGGAGCTCATCAAGAAGCCTCGCTTCCAGATCATCAATGTAAGCCCTCAAACGTGACACACGACGCGGCACAAAAACGTTTACTGATGACAATGACTAGATGTGGCGGCCTTGTAAGCCGATCACTCGAGACCCTTTTGCTGTCTCGGACGCAACGTCAATCCCGGACGAGCACATTATCAAGGTGCCGTTGATCTTCCCTGACCACACGGCTGAAGCGCTCGAGGTCGTTCCCGCACCGGATCCACAGAAGCCGCACCGGTATTACTACAAGTTCAACCAGCACCCGGATGATCTGCTGTTTTTTATCCAGGTTGATTCCAGCAAGCAACCAGACGTGCCGAGACGCTGCCCGCATGTTGCGTTCAAGGATCCGAACTTAGATGAGTCCAAGGGTGAGCCAAGGATCAGCATTGAGACGAGGGCAATGGTTTTCTATGATCAGGACGAGGCATGATGAGTGGTAGTCTCTCGGATGTCCAGCCAGCAGATGTAGATCAAAGACGAGCGCCTCAGACAACGAATGGATTCTTGCAATTCACATTGCCACTACCTGCCGTATACAGCTAGTCCACGGTCATTTAAGTACAAGGTATATATAAGTGGCTCCCGATGTTTCCAGTAAGCACATCAGGCATCGTATCTGTCGCACCCAGTGTAAGCAGGTGATCTTCAAAGTAATACCCCGCCTTCGCTCATCCGGTATCTGACAACTTGGCATTGTGCTGTCCCGAGTCTTCCTCTCGATTCTCGTTGGGGACCAGCAAAAGGCAGATCGAAAAACATCATTCGTCGCGGATAATAGAAAGCAAAGGTGTCACAGAAATGGGTATCGATAACGCCCAGTACGAGAAGGTGGTGGAGACATACGACAGCATATTGGGGACTGCTGTGCGCCGCTGTGACACATCGAACATGTTCCATTCCATCGGCTCGGTTGAGGGCAAGAACGTTCTCGATCTTTCGACGGGCACTGGCTATTTCGCGCGGAACTTGTCCAAGACGGGGGCCAAGCACGTCGTTGGGGTCGATGTCAGCGAGAGCATGCTGGACACTGCTCGCAAGTTGACAGCAGGCGACCCGGAGATTCCATACGGTGTGGTTGAGTACGAACTGGGGGATGTCTTCAAGCCGCTCAGTCTTCCCAACTGCCCTGAGGCAAGCCGCGATGTGATCACCGGCGCGTGGTGCCTGAACTACGCGGGCGACCAGGCCATGATGGACCAGGCCTGGCAGAACATTGCAAGGTACCTCAGGCCGGGAGGGAGGTTCGTGGGTCTTATCCCAAGCGATTATGTGCAGTGGCTCTCGGATGACGAGGTTACTTATGACTTCTCGTTCAAGAGGCTCGAACAGGTCAGGGACGGGTACATGTGCAGGCTCACTTTGCACGCGAAGGAGCAGCCGGTCTCGTTCAATGCGTATGTGCTGGATCATCCTGTTTTTGAGAAGGGAGCAAAATCTGCTGGGCTGGTCAATGTCACTCTGGCAAACCCTACTGTTCTGCCGGAATTTGAGGGGACCGAGGATGAAGCGTACTGGAACGGCTTCTTGGCTCGCCCCTTGTTCACAGTTATGACGGCGACAAAGCCTGAGTTAGAATGAGTTGAGCTCGGTCACAAGGCAGGGAGAAACTCAGGGCCTTGTACCATTCTACGTGGGATATCACTTCAAAACAGTTGCTCATCTTTCAAAATACTGCCAGACGGTTTCATTATCATCATTATCCAACCGGAGTTTGGGGTTGGCCATTACTGCAGTCTGTTGTGCTAAGTGACCAGACGCTGTCTAGCGCCGATAATGGGAACTATAATCAGGATCTCCAGCCAAATCTCTCAGCCCATCAGGCCTGTTCCCTCCAGGAGCCGTGATACCAGGGAATCCTACGAACTGGGGGCTCCGTTGGGGTCCAGCCCTAAAGAAACGCGAGGTCTCCTGCCCCGGCCCGTATGACATTTCTGGATCCTGCCTGCTGCCGAACGTGTCCTGGCGTCTCAGGTCGTACGTCGTTTCTCTCCCGGCCGTGTCGAATGTTTTCGGCCGCGTGGTTTCGTACATGTTGTCGAGGTCCTGGAGCATGCGGTCGTCACTGATGCCCTGCAGCATGTCCTTTCTGTACCGTCGTCTGCGCTGCCACATGTAGACTGCCCAGATGGAAACAGCCATCGCCCCCAGCCCGCCGGCTACCGAGACACCGATCATTGCGGGCACTGGGAAGCTGGCGCCTTGGCCCTTGGAGTCGCCTGCCTGCTCGGCGCCAGCTGCTTCGGTCGTGTTGCTGTCAGCATCGCTCGGTGAGGCTGTCACTGTCTGCGTCGGCAACGGTACTGTGACCAGGCTTGCGGAACTGCTGGCTGTCTCGAGGTTCCCGGTTGGCGAGCTTTCCGCAGATATGGTCTGAGTTCCGGAGAGACTTGGGGTCGCTGCAGCCGAAGAGATTGAGGACCCCGTCTCTGTAGGTTGCGAAGACGTCGATGAGGCCGCCGGACCGGGAACGAGATCACTGCTCTGCCAGACAATCTGAAACATCGGCGCGAGGAGTGTCACAGCTGTGGCAGTCTCCCTTGGAAGGATTTGTAGCCCGGAGTCGGCGTTGCCATCTGAGCCGCAGTTGATTGTCGGTACAGCCAACGACGTTGTTGTCTGCACACATATCTGTCCTCCAAGATTGTCGCACGAATATCCACTGATGGACGTTAGCATCCAAATAACATCAAGTAGAAGGCCTCGTAAGACTTACTTAAGACAGCAGCCCACGGCAGTCTCACTTGCAGACAAAGTGTACTGCAAAGGCCAGTCACTCTTTCCGGGCAGGCCTCCTGTGGCAGAGCATGCGCTGGTATGGCCGGCAGGACAAGCTACGCCAGGCGAGTAAAAGCCCCATCCTGGAGTCTCTGTTGAAGGGCCAGAAACATCGGCGCTTGTTGTGGGCCAGCATGCGGTATCCACAGCGCCAGTCTCTGCTTTGCAGACTTCTGCCAGACGACCAAGCAATGCCTGTCCACTGACCTCAGCTACAGCCGTCGTACACTCTGCAGGCTGCGTGAAGGTCGTGGTCAGAGGGCCCAGAATTGTAGGCGCCTGGCCGGTGATGGGCCCCAACGTAGGTGAGCCACCCAGAAGGCTCCCAAGGCCGTCGATTAGACCAGGAGCCATTGTATTGAAGTATAAGCGCGATACTAGGTACCAGTAAAAGGATCAGGAATGCACTGCATTCCAACTGAAAGTATTATGCACAAAGCCTGCTCAAAAATTTTCGAATGTCGAATTCGAGGACGTCGGTATTGGTAATGGGAAGGGAGCGTTGGCAAGAGAAGGGAGGCAACCAGAAAAAAGCCCCTCTGACCCCATCTTGTCTTCTCTTCCTTCCCGCTCCTCTGCAACCTTAAAGACGAGGGACAAAGCCCCTGATCTCGCCAATGCGTCGATCACAGCATTTGTTCTTGAGTGACGTCGTGGTTTGTTCCACCCGTCAATTGTCACCGCGGGCTGTTTCAAAGCGAATCACAGAGTTCTTCTCCCGGGGGTCCAATAAGCAAAGATCGACGGGATTGACAGTGTCGATCGGCGACCAGCCGGCTGGTTTTTCAGCGTGATTGGCCCGCTCCGCGAAAGCATCTCAGCCCCTGAAAATCCCAGTGACATCGTCTTTGGGTTTTAAGTGTCAGACTCGGTATTGGCTTCAAGGTTTCTTTGGTCAAACATTGCGCCGTTTCAATCACAAATCAGGTGTCCAGCTGTAAGGGCGCGACGCTGTCGCACAGCCAGAGAGCCCAATGGCGAACGAGGAAGACTGTCAAAACGACCACGGCTGGCTATTGGTTGACTCAGTCCTCGAGTAACTGCCAGCTGCGGCGTGCATTGGGGCACAGTCTTCTCAATCCGTCAAAAATGGTGGTCACCGGGATGGTGCGCGCCAAGTTTGGCAATTTCCAGCCAATTTCGAGAATTTCCATGCACTGTTGCTGCTTCTGATTTCACTTAGACACCGCCCAAACATGTCGCTCGCTGATCACATGGCCTGCTCCGGAAATGGGTCGAAGCCTGATTGCTCAATCACTTTATGATAAAACCAATTCCCCGTGAAAGGTCAGAAGAAGCTTGTGGAGGGTTTTTCAGGTTGTTATTTTTATCAAGCAAAAGAGGGATATTCGAAGACAGCAAGTCATTGGTGACTTTGACGGCAAAAGATTTGACCACGTCGATGGGTCGATTTGAATTCTCATCATGTGTTCGGGTCCTGTCTTCTTGTCTCAAATTGTGGACCACCGCGTCGGCTACCCGGCATGCAGAAAGAAGCATTGGTCGGAGTGAGGGGTTTGCAACGTGCCATCGACCCGGATGTCGCCTCCGCTCGTGACAAGTGCAGTCAGCCTGCAGGTCAAAGGGAACATCAACACCAACACAGGCAGCCCTGTTCCATTCTGTCATCACGGCTCTCTTTGCGGACAAGTTTTGGAGAAGTACGGGTTCTTCAGCGCGGGGCCTGGGTGCAGTACAGGGAGATCAACTGTGCGGTGCAACCTGAGTTGCATAAGACCGGCTGCCCGCGTTGGACATCACGAACTGGGGGAAGCTAATTTTCGAACGGCATGACCTGCCCTCATCTTGATGGTCGAGGTGCGGGGAAGTGCAGATCGCAAGGCAAGATGTCGCATCGTCACTGTTGCAACCTGGGAGATTGCAAAGCTAGGTGTACAGGATAACACGGTTTGGTCGTGCAGGTGCTAGAATCCTCAAGGTTTCCAACTGCGATGAAGCAGATCTAAGCCTGCCAAAAGCCAAAATAGTAGTGATCTCCGGCTCGCTTGCTCGACCACGAAGAGCGATACGCACAATATGAGGTTGTATCTATCGAAGAGCGGGACTTGCGTGGCTGCGGTCCTGCTGTCTGGCTACGTCTTTGCCCAGGTGGACTACTCGCAATTCGTGAACCCCCTCATTGGGGGAAGTGGGCCCTTTGAAGGCCAGGCCTGTGAGCAAAGCGCTGCATGATCCCGATAAGCCTCAATTCGTTTACTCACACTCATTCAAGATGGCGGGGGCGATATCTTTGTCGGTGCCGCCGTACCCTTCGGCGTTGTCAAAGTCGGCATCGATACCTGGGAGGGCTTCGGCAAAGACTCGGTCACCAATGGAGGATGGACGCCTAAGGGTAATGTTACGGCCATCACGATGCTTCACGAGAGCGGAACAGGTGGAGCTCCAAAGTACGGGATCATTCCACAAATGCCCTTGACAACTGTCGACTCTCCAGTAAATGTTCTGGACAACCGGACCTACTTCCAGCGCCGGGTTGTTGAAGACACCGCGCGCGTCGGATACTACAGCACAGAGCTATTGAACGGGGTCAAGGTAGAGCTTGGTGCCTCAAGACATGCAGGCTTTATGCAGTACTCTTTTCCCGAGGGCGAGAAACATATCCTGGTTGATCTATCTCACTACCTGCCAAGCGAGTCCGGGGGTTACACTAGCCAAGTGTATCTCGCTGGGCAAATAGATATCACCGGGACCGAGTATCGTGGTTATGCGACATACGGCGCCGGCTGGAACGAAGGTGCACCATATACTGTCCATTTTTGCGGTTCTTTCGAATCACCGCCTGCGCAGGTCAACACGTTCAGGGGGAGGAATACTGACCCGATGATTAGGTATTATTACTCTCGGAGAGAACAGAGACGCGTGTCCATTTGTGTAGCTTTATCTTCTGACCGTATATCTCATGACAGATACCACACATACAGTGACGAGGCTATCCCTCAAGCAGTGTTCAGTAACAGCACTGCCCAATACTCCGCTTTGAATGGAGGCTCTGATTATCTAGGCGCGATCAATGACCGAATTGGTGCAGTCTTCACATTCGAAGATGGTGCGGCCAGCACAGTCAAATCCCGTGTCGGGGTTGCTTTTACCTCGATTGAGCAAGCCTGCAACTACAGAGACGACGAAATTCCGACCTGGTCACTCAACGACACCGTAGACGCCGCTGTCAATGAATGGAATGAGGATGTTTTCAGCAGGATCCGCGTCGACACAGATAAGGAGACCTCGAATCTCACTAATGTTCGGCTACTATACTCATCCCTATACTTCATGCATCTGATGCCCAGTGATAGGACAGGCGACAACCCGTTGTGGCAGTCCGAGGAACCGTACTGGGACGACTTCTACACCATGTGGGACATCTTTCGCTGTACAGTAAGCCTTTATCACTTGATACAGCCCGCAAGATATGTCAGCATGATTCGTGCATTGATCGATATCTGGCGGTTTGAGGGCTTCTTGCCCGACGGGAGGAGCGGGAACTACAACGGCCTGACGCAGGGGGGAAGCAACGCCGACAACGTGCTTGCGGATGCATACGTCAAGGGACTGGGGAAAAACACCGACGACCCGTCGATGGCAATCAACTGGACAGCGGGTTACCTGGCCATGGTCAAGGACGCCGAGGTCCAGCCGTACAACACATTCAGCCCGTTGGATCAGACCGGCAGCGTCAAAGAGGGTCGCGGATCGCTGTACGATTGGATTCCCCTAGGCTACGTTTCTAACAACAGCTCGAGGTCCGTTTCGAAGACGGTCGAGTACGCACTGAACGATTACGCACTAAGCGTTGTGGCTGCTGGCGAGGGCACGCAAGCTGAAGTCGACAAGTATCTGAATCGTTCTGCCGGGTGGCAGAACCTCTGGAACAACGATATTGTTCATGCCGGTTTCACGGGTTTCTTAGCCCCCAAGGATGATCAAGGGAAATGGGTGTCTCCCGAGACGTATGATCCAGCCGTCTGCGGCGGATGCGAGTGGGACTCCATCAGCTACGAGGCTACTCCTTTTGAGTATAGTTTCGTGGTCCCACACGACGTGCAGACACTCATTGAGTCGATGGGCGGCACGTCAGAATTTGAGCGAAGGCTTGATTACATTGTAAGTCTCTATTGATACAACGTCCCCTTGTCGCCCAAGATGGGCGCACTATCTAACGTTTTCGCGTAGTTCATGCCGAACACCTCGGAACAAGACCTGGAGGAGAACGGTGCTGGGATCACGACTATTATGAATATAGGGTAGGCCCTGAGACAAACTCTCCTATATATAGTGGTTAACCAAAGGTACAGAAACGAACCAGATTTTGCAACGCCATATCTCTACAATTATTTGAATAAGCAGCACAAATCAGTCAACCAAACCCGAGCCCTGGCGAACCAGTTCTTCCACGGCGAGCTATATGGTGTTCCTGGAAACTCGGACGCAGGCGCGCTGAACTCATGGCTCATTTGGCAAATGCTCGGGCTTTATCCCATTGTTACCCAGCCTGTCTATTTGCTGGAGTCGCCATGGTTCACTGAAATCAATATGACAATCAACGGCAATAAGACACTTCGCATCACCAGTAATGGCGATAATGTATCTCTCGGCCAGAGCGGGTATTTCGTTGATTCTGTCAAGATCAACGGGGAGATCTGGGAGAAGAACTGGTTTAATCATGAGGATATCATGGTCGAAGGAGGTACAATCGAGTTCACTGTCAGCAACGCTGGGCAGGTTTGGGAGACTGGGGATTTGCCTCCGAGTCCTGGGCACAAATCTGTTGATACGACTTGATCAGATAGCTTGGGCTCTCAACGCCTCTCAAGAGTTGCTCCACTCGCATTGATGAGAAGGTGTGTCCGGCCTGCAAGCCTGCTCTCAGGTCGGTCAGTATGCAGGCGCCACCTGTAGACCTCGCAATTATTATCAGCCATCCATCAGTGCACCCGGTCGCATTTTACTTCCCAATTGAGCTCATTCTTGGAGATCAACGCCTTTGCTGAGACGAAAGTCTGAGCGCGCTCCAATCACTGCCCAATTGATCTGTGCAGATGTTCGCCCGCTCCCTCTAAAAAGCCTGCAGGTGCCTTCGCTTTCCAGATCAAGTCGCGATAAGCCTTCTGAACGCCCCTCTTTCTTTTATCCTGCATAATCTCTGGCAGCAAGACGTTTTATGCACATGGAAAAGATCGCCGTACTCCTGACTCAAAGGTCTCTTCAAATGATTATGAAGAGGGGCTTTGGCCACACTATGTATTCTTCTCACTGTTAAGCCAACTTCTTAATCTTATTCACTAATATATTTTTCTACCTACTATCTTCTTCTCAGCTTTCCATCTACTCTTTAGCTAAAAGCTTGTATATAAATTTAATAATAGCTATATATATCCCCTTATTATCCTCTACTAATAATACCTTTAACCTATCCTATAATATCTCCCTATTTAATACCTTCTATACCTATTTAAGGAAAGAAGTTTTAAAAATAAAGTAAAATACTTAAAATAATATTAAATTATTTTAAAATTTTATAATTTTCTTTTTAAATTTACCCTTTTTATATACTATATTATAGATATTATATTTATTATTTTTTAATAGTAGGGATTTTTTTTAAAGGAAGTTTTATAAATAGGTATTAGAAAACTTTGGATTTATTTTAAGTAATTTATTAAAATTAGGAGCTATATTTAACTATTAGCTAGGTTATAACTCTATAGGCTTACTATAGTAAGGGCTTTCTTAGTAGCTTATGCTTATGTAATCTGCGGTTTCTTTAGAAGACCTCTAAGAAGGGGTATATATGTAGGGATATGGGTTATTAGGGAAGGAAGTAGTAGCTTTAGACTTATTTTATAAAGGAATTATATTAAGAGGCTAGTATACTTTTACTATATAACTAATTACCCAAACCTAGTATAGGCTAGCCTTAGGCTACTTATATTAATAGTCTATAGTACTATAGGAAGCCGGTTTCGCTAGCCTTATCTATATAGCTATTATAAGGCTAACTATATTTAGCTAAGACTACTGTATTTTATACCTACTATTATCAATATTATGTACTATTAAATATTGGGTATTTAAGTATTTACCACTATATGAAGGGACCATATATTACTCTATAGGAGGATATACTGGATTAAAGACAAAACCACTTATGAAGAGGCACGTACGGCCCTGAATTTCGTCCCGGGCTCGCGAAGGTGGCCGCGGAGGACCAACCTATCGGTGAATTCTCAGCCAATCTGACCGAGGCGTAGTACAGAATTACCAAAGGACTGCCTATGAATAGAATAGAACACGCGCTCTGCAGAACCTGCAATGTCACGAAGCTAGATGATTCTGTGCAGGAATGCAAGATGGAATTACGCACCGCGTCTCCTGACGGCTAATTAATTCTCAAATCTCGGTTTATGTTTCAACGCATGCATGCAGTGCTATTTTGCGATCAGGTTTTGGTGACAAACGAACAAACGCTACTGGGCGGTGCCACAGCTGTGACACGGTGACACAATCCTCTGTCCGGTCTGCCTGACCGGCGAGTGGTCGCTTAAACAAGCGAGGGTTGCTGACAGCAGCCAGCACGATTTCTCTTGCATTAAATCCGATAATTGTGCAGAGCTAGCTCCATGCAGCTCAATAGTGCCGGTCCCGAAGCCCAGACCGCAACGAAAATGTTGAGATGAACCTGTGGGCGCATTAGGACGAGGAGGTGTAGCCACGCAATTCTGAAGGCGGTCTGCACATGTGCGGGCTGTCTCGATGAATAGCAATCTTAGAAAGCCATGGCAACAATGAACGTCGTCATCAATCCGGCCGCGGCTGAAGGATTGGGATGTTTCCGCTTGCAAATTACAATCGCGCTCTCAAATTAATAAATAGACTGCTTTTCCAGGTCTGTGGTGCCTCTCCAAATCTCAGGGCCCCCGTCGAGACTTCAATATCTTGAGAACGACATCTGTGACCTCGTCAGGCACACTCATGAACGCATTGTGGCCCCCGCTGCACCTGAAGACCCGGAGGTCAACGCCCTCACCCCTCAGCCTCGCAATGGCCATCTCCTGGTACTCGGGGAGCATGGCAGTGTCCGCCTCGCAGACCAGATAGCTCGTGGGGATGACCCTGAAGGCCGCCATGCCGGGGGCACAGTCGACGGGAGCGAACTGGGCCTCCACCTGGTGGGCCACCAGCATCCCCACCGCCTTCTTGACCTCCTCGGCCGGCAGGTCGTTGTAGAAGAAGTACTCCGGGTTGTCCATCTGCAGCGTGCCATCGGGCTGGGGGTGGAACATCGGGGGCAGGACGCCGCCAAACATGCTCGCCATGGACTGTCCCTCGCTCGGGGGCGATGTGGTCACGTAGAGGAGATCCACAACCCCGCCCTCGACTGTGTCACCCTCCACCGGGAAGGCCAGCTCGCCCAGGGCGGCGGTCGACACGGCGCCACCGTAGGAGTGGGCGACGACGGTGAGCCGGGTGCCCTTGGCGGCCTCGGACGCCGCGATGTCCCGGATGAGCTTCACATCATCCTCAAAGGTCTTGTTGGGGGGCACCGCGTTGTTGTTTGTTGGGAGGGTGGGGCAGATAGTCCGGATCCCTCTCGACTCGAGGCTGTCGATCGTTCTGCGATAGTGGCTCGGGACGTGCCAGGCGCCGGTGACCAGGAGCACGGCCTCGTGTGCGCGTTTGCGATCCATTTCTTACATGGGGAGAATCGGGAGAACATGGGGAGACAGGGAAAGTGTTCATTTGGAATCCGACTCCTGGCTATGTACCCTTTATCAATGTTGCGCCAAAGTCATACGGTCCAGAGAGGGGCCGCCCCAGGGGTCGAAAAAAGTCTTTGAGTACCGCAACTGAACTGCAGGTTGGACAACCCCGCCTACCACCCCCTGCCCATGGATGGAGTGATACACAGCAGAGAGCTGGGGTTGTGATTGGGAGGCGGGAGTGATTCATGTGGAAATCTGCTTTGCGACGTGTAAGCACTGGCTGTTTAGATCCTGTCTCGATTGCCGACAGGAATGGCCAGTGGTACGTGTACACCTGCAAGGGCTCTTCTTGCATGGCCGCAAGACAAAACTGATAAGTGACACTGACAAAGAGCCAACGCCTAATCTGCCGTAGTCTGACTAGCTCCTGCAGGAGCGGCCCGCGATGATACCCAGCCATGGGGGGCGTCCAGATGTATTCTCTCCCCTCACGCAGGATGAGTAGGTCTTACTAGTTAGAAATCAAGTCCGAGTCCGCGAGTCCGTCCGTGACATACAGATACGAGTATTGGTGCCGTGCAGGACGTTGATCCCTGACAAGGTTGGTTTTATGTTTTGTGCTATTAGATGCATTAGGACCAACGTTCGACCAACAATGGGCCAACAGTTTTGAGCACAACTTTAGAACCAACATGGAGACGAGGGGCCCGCAATGAACCTGAATTGTGATCGCACGCAATTGTATTGGAAACTAACTACCATCTGTACAACAGTTTCCCACATGCCGTTGTTCCTTCGTCGTTTCGAGCATCCTGGAATATCCCTCTCTCCCTCATTTCTTTTTCCATGCAACATACATGAGTACTTTTGTCGTCATTCAGAGTACCCAATCTGACCATTGGGTTTAGCGGTGGTGGTTTGGTCGAGTCAAGCGAGACGAGTGGGACCCTGATGTGAGAAATTAGATGGGTGGGAGTAGGCGAACCACTGGCAAAGAAATAACGAGCAAATTCCAGACGACGCGAAAACCTACTCTAACTATTGAAGATGATTAGCAAATCATTTGGAAGTCTTCTGCCTTAGCGAGACTTACGTTTGCGGCCATAACTTGTAGACGAGTTTGGCGAATTTCCTGGCACACCGGAGGCACTTGAGGATGAGCTCGGTGCACTAGTGGCGGTCGGGCTTGTACAAGCAGGTCCTATGGGTATCTGAGCAGCGGGGTCGTTGACGGAAACATCTGGCCCCGGGGATGGGAACTTAGTATCAACTCCTTCCGTGTTCTTGCAGCCGTTGATGTTGGCGACGAAGATACCGGGCCTATCAACGAACGAGGTCGGTTGTGTTCCAGCCTGCGAACCTGATATAGTGACCACAGCACAGTTCATGTACATCTCCCGATTTCCTATCTTGTTGAACCAGGTCCAGGCAAACACAGCCTGATTGGACGAGGTCGTGTCAGATGGGAGCGTGAAGGGAAACGAGCTAGATGCTGCGCCGCTGACTGGGCAGCCACCCTCCCAAGAATGAATGACGTGGAAAGTTGCGCCAGCGTCTGTCGATATGGCAGCCTGGCAGGAGCCTCCATCGTGTGTCGATCCTCCTTCGAGTGTCAGATTGTAAGTCTGTCCAGCTATCCAGTTGGCGACCGGGGTTCCCTCGGGTGTTCCTAGGAGTCTGAGGCTGCCCTTGCACGGGTAATCCGACCCGTCCTCGTTCAGGGGGTTTGTGAGAGAATAGTCAACATCGTTTCCGGAATATGGGTTGCCTTTGTACCGAAGGGCTGGGGGATAAGAGAGAACCATGTGTGAAAAAGCCACATGGAAGAGGCATGCGAATGAGAAAAATAGCCTCATTGCGAACATTCTGAAGCGTAGAGATAGAGAGGTTCTTTTCTTTGGCGAAGAATTGACTTGATCACAGTGCGTGTGATGAATATAAATAGAGGAAAACGGAATGTAGCATGTTCCACCGTCCGGACGGAGTCATAAGATTCAAAGGGAGCACAATCACAGCTTGTCGTGACAAACAGGAATTCGCAAAGCAGAAGATGGTAATTTCGGCCCTTCAACTCACATTGCTTGTGAGAGCAAGCCATCACTTACGAATGTGCCGTCACCTGTCATACGACGTCGGGAGACACCCGTCTCAGTGCCACTTGTCGCCCTTGGGGACAGGCGGACGGATCCTTTGTTTTTGCTGCAAATATATCCAGATCCAGAAAACCGACATGTGCGACGTCTTCCAGCTTAAATGAGATCCAAAAAGGGATCAGATACCGTCTGACGGAGGTGGACATTGCAGCCAACTTTGGAGACTGCTCTTGTGTGCTGGTTCCATAGCAATTAATAGGAAACGCCCACAACAGACCAAACGGAGAGTAAGGGAGCCAATGTCAAGCTTTTGGCCATGATTTGAGGTCCCACATGATATCGAGCTTGATTCCCTGCCGCTACGATTGTCAAAAGGCGAGTTAAACACATGACTGCAACCAAGTGATACCGGTAGGCGCGAACGTGACACAGAAGCGCCAGGTAGGGTAGCTCACAAGTATAGCAGGTGAAAGAAGTAAGAGGAAACTCCTGGCTCCATTAACATCATGGTGATCGAGATACTAAAGCATGGGCATTCATCTTTGTGGTAACTGGAAGGAGCTGGGTTGCGACAAGGCACACTGCACACCGAGGTAATTACAACCATGCCTCAAAGAGTGCTAGGCCTTGTCGCAAAGCGTGAATAATGCCGGCATGATAGAATCTGGAGAAGCTACTCAACTGAAATAGGAGCACAAGGAAGCGCGAAGATGATCTATGCCAGGCGAGTTCACTATGCAATGCAAATCGACTCGAGTATGGCAGTAGATAGAGTGAGGAGGGTAATTTAGGTGCTGAGCTGCCTAAGTGCCCAGATTAGACAGCTTGTGCCCCACTTGTCCCCGCCTGCGCCACACAAGGTGCATGTAACTTGTACCTTCACTTACTTGGGCGCCACAAACCGCCCGTGCACGGTTCACTTTCTGGCTCGAACCATGCAACGCCACAATGGACTCCAGTCGCCTGGAGTTTCCCACGCTGGTGGAGGGCATCAACCCTCTCACCAGCCGTTTACTACAGGAGCAGCAGCAGCAACAAACATCTTCGCCGCCGCCCTCGCCCCCGTCCTCGCCCTCGTCCTCGTCCTCAACCCTCGTCCCGTCCGTCGCCTCCGAGGAGGCAATCTTCCACCTTGAAATGGACGCGCCGTCTCCCCAGCGCGCGCCAAACACCATGGGCTCGGCCCCTGCTCCCGCCGTCGCCGCGGCGATGCTGTCTCCCCCGTCGGAGCAGCTCAAGAAGGCGAAGAAGAGAAAGGTCTTGCTGATGGGCAAGAGTGGCTCTGGAAAGAGCAGCATGAGAAGTATCATCTTCTCAAACTATCTCGCTGTTGACACCAGACGCCTGTAAGCATACCCGACTTTCCGTCCTCATCGTGTTCCCACTTCATTTCACCTTTTCAACCATTGTTCTCATGCGTGTTCACGTCTGCCACCGTGACTCACACGAGACTCACTGTATTTCGGCCTGGATCGTTAAGCTTTTTTGCGTTTTGCAATGTTGTCGAAATTGGGTCGTGTGCCCCTCACTTGCGATGAAGTCACTGCTGACCAAACGACTCGCACAGCGGCGCCACAATCGACGTCGATCTGTCGCACGTTAAGTTCCTCGGCAATCTGACGCTGAACCTGTGGGACTGCGGAGGCCAGGAGGCCTTCATGGAGAACTACATCAACCAGCAGCGCGCGCACGTCTTCAGCCATGTCGGCGTGCTCATCTACGTCTTCGACATAGAGAGTCGCGACGTCGATCGTGACCTCGCTACTTACGTGTCCATCGTCTCCGCACTCGCCCAGTACTCCCCGGCCGCAAAGGTCTTCGTCCTGGTCCACAAGATGGACCTCATCATGCCGAACATGAAGGAGTCGGTCTTCAACGAGCGCGTCCGTCTCGTCCGCAATAAGACCTCCGAGGCCCTGCAGAACATCGCTGGCCTGGTCGGTCCTGCCAGAGTCGACATCCAGCCGTTCGCGACGTCCATCTGGGACCAGTCTCTCTACAAGGCTTGGTCCTCCATCATCCACGACCTCATCCCCAACCTCGCCATCATCGAGCAGGAGCTGGGCGCCCTGGGACAAGCCATCGAGGCCGAGGAGATCTTCCTGTACGAGCGCACCTCGTTTCTCGTCGTCTCGACCTGGAAGTCGGAGGAGGGCATGCGAAACCCGCATAAGGATCGGGAGGAGCGCCTCTCCAACTTCATGAAGACGTTCAAGAACCGACTGGCCGTGTGGAGCGGCACCTCGCGCAACTCGGACCAGTTCAAGGAGCTCCAGATCAATCTCGGCCCCCTCTTCAGCTTCGTCATCATGACCTTCACGACCAACACCTACATCCAGCTGGTCCTCCCGCCCGGCGAGGTGCGCATCAACGCCGCGAAGCTGAACACACGCATAGCGGCGTCGCACTTCGAGCGTCTCGACGCGCCTGCCGCGAAGGATGCTAAGGGCTCCGTTCCCGGTTCTGCTAAGGGCAGTGACTCTAAGGGATTCTCTGCAGCCATGGGCGGACTGGAGATCAGCGGCGACGAGCAGGGACACGCCCAGGACGACGACCGCGACTTCGGCGCGCAGCCTGGCGGCCCATCTACCGCCCCTGCTGCCTGAGCACGCAGCTGACCTACGTCAGCCACCTTCTCCCTCCACAATTTCTATCATCGCGGGCACTGTACATCGCACCCAGTCCCGTTACGACATGACGACGATCATGAATGAACTCTTTAGATCGATTCGGATCACATTTTTTCCCAATTGCATGGCGTGGCATTTCTCAGTTGGCCGGAATTCCTACGATACCCCCAGTGTTTGCCTCATTGGGCACCCAACACGAAAATCGGCGTTGACGGATTCCCTGTTTCAGTATTTGCACACAACCCCCACCCTTTCAGAAAAGCCTCACTTTACGTCGCCTCCCCTTTTCGTCAGGCGCCACCGCAAAGATACGTCGACTCGCATTTGCATCGCAACAGAACGACGATGGATCATCGCGAGGACCTTCAGGCTTTCACAGGACTGCACATTGACTTCTTCTTTGACCCTCTGCATCACCTCAACCAGTACTCAAGACCGACATAATTGCATCGGACGCGGGGAACGGAGGAAAGATAGACAGAGCATGTACTTGTATGGATGGTTTTACGAGCTCCGCATGTGGGCTTTCACAACGAGGACGGACAGACAGGTAGATACCAGAATCACTGGATCCTAGTCACCAATGAATCGAATCGTCCGTTTGCCTTTCAGTCTTGCGCTCACTCCTAATGAGCAAATTTGACGTTTGAATTTTACCTGTGATCTGTGTGAGTGTATTGCCGCTTCGTACGGCAGGGCTTGATGGATGACCCGACCAAACTTCAACAGCCGGAGCTGCATGGGCCCGAGAGAAGCATGAAACGGCGTCGTGGGACTACTCTTTGCACAACATGGCACAGCCCATTTGCACCCATTAATTACTGGTACAGCTGAGCTATCTCGTAGCTCAAGTCGTTGAATGGTAAGGGAGGGTTTCGTGTGAGGCAATTGTAAAGCATGGGGCAAGATAGCTGCCAAAGTATTAAGAATGAATCCAGTATTGAGAGAGTGCGTCCCGGGTAAGACCAAGGCACTACATCTCTTGCCAGTCCTCTGTGTCTATGAGACAAGTCTATGGAACCGTACCAATGTTTTCACGCCGTAACGCCGGCCTTACTCATCATGCTGCTTTTTTCGCTGCTACTGTCGCCCCCACTCGACCTCCAGACTCCCTAAGCCCACTTGACCACGGCAATACCACCCCGCTTGAAAGCGTCGACTTCCTCCAGCTTCTGGCTGTGGTCTGTGTAATCCTTGCTCGGGAACGTCGACTGAACGATGAAGGCGCGATTTCCAGTCTCAGAAGACGCGCTGCGGGCGAACTGGTAGAGGTCGCCGATCGTATGGGTCAGGTTGAAGCGCGCGGGCAGTCTTGAGCCGTCAGGCATCTGGAACCGGATGGCAACACTGGGCTGGCTGGGATCGACATCTGCGACCGGGGCAGAGCCACCAGCAGCAGGCGCACTGCTCGCAGCAGGAGCAGCGGGAATCTGCACCGAGGCCGGTGCTGCGTTGCCGTCACCGGGGACCGGGCTTCCCAGCCGGCGTCCCTGTCCTCCGAAGGGCTTGTAGATGCGTGGGAGCTGGTGCCAGTCCTCCTCGTGCTGCTGGAGGCGGACGTCGCACCGCTGGCCGTGCTCCACCTCCATCAGGTGAAGGGGCGCGCGGCCCGTGCGGATCATCTGCAGGTCCATGGCGTGCTCGGGGTCGTCGTAGCGGCGCAGAGGGCCATCCTCGATGGAGAAGCCGTCGCGCCAGAGGTGCAGGGTGCGCGTCACCACGGGAAGCTCCTCGGCGCCGCGGGGAGGAGCAGCGCGCGAGCCAGACGGGTCGGGGATGGTTCGAGAATCGGTGCCCTCGCCGCCAACCGTGGTGCCAGAGCCTCGGAAGTTGGATGACTGGGACGGGCCGGGAGCATCCTCCTCACTGGGGGCACGCTTCGCGTTTCTGCATGTGTGTTATCAGCATTTATGCTCACGTTCAAGAGAACGAGGAGGCGGGACGTACGCTTTTGCCTTTGCGAGAATGTCCTTGATGACGTTCTGGGGGTCTGCGGGGTTTCGGCCAGGGTCTTGAACAGCAAGGCCGGACTTCTCACCACCAGCGAACAGATCTCTGGGTCCTCTGCGATCAGCCATGTCGTCCTCCTCTTCGTCATCGTCATCATCGTCGTGATCGTGACCACCGCCACCACCCAGGGAGCTCAAGGTCGCCAGACCCTTCTTCTTGGCGGGTTTCTTCGAGGCGGAACTGGAGGAGGGAAGGGAGGATTGCGGTGCGGGTCGGCCATCGAGGGTTCTGGGGCCGCTGTATGCGGGCTCTGGTGCAGGCTCGGAAGGACCGCTTGCGGCACCAGCAGACTCGTCCTCATCGTCGGCGAAGAAGGAACCAACGGCAGCGGAAATGTTCCAACTGCTGGCCTCGAGGTACTGCGCAGCCTGTTCGAAGTTAGACGGTCAGTCTCAAGGTGATCCCCCAGCTAAGGACACAACCGTTTGTACATACTCGGTCGGCACTGGCACCGGTGAGTTCGCAGAACTGCATAACGAGGTCGTCGTGATCTGCCATTGTTGCTGCTTTTGGTGGCTGGCTTCGGTAGGACCTGCTCTGTTGCTGACACAAGGTCTCTGGGTCGGGCGAGACGTGTTGATTGTCAGTGCCTTTGCAACTGTGTATTTGCCTAAGCAGGAACTTGACTGTTGAGGATCCTGCTGGGGGAGATTCGGTTGGAAGTCCGAAAGCTTGTGAAGTCAGAGTTGAGCGTGGGAATTATTAAGCTCTTTACAAAGGTAGGGGAAAGGTTCGGGAGGTTGATGGAGGCCACAGAGCCCTGCAGGCAACTGGAGTTCTGACGAGCACCACCCCGCGATGAACCCCAAACTCTCAAGTGTGGCGGCCGGCACCCCACTATGACGAAGCTTCTAGTCTGCCTGGGTAAGTGGCAGTAGGCAAGGTACCTAGGTACCTAGGTACTTGTGTGATAACCAGGGCACTCCAGTCCTGAACACAAGAGGTATTGCTTTATAACTGCACCAAACAACGAAGCTCAATGAGATCAGTGACAACCTCGCTCTACTTCCCTCATGACAGAGCCTCATAGCTTGTATAATCAAAGGAGGGATACAGACTGGGAAGCTCAGGAACAAGCACAATATGTATGCAGCTACCTCTATTTGGAATAAACTTGGAGATGCTCCTGACTCTACATCTTGTACATGCTCATGTTCCGAAGCAACACAACAGCTCGCACCCAGAAAATGCCACGTTGATATGAAACATTGTCAAATTGTCCAAATCACAGAAAACAATATTGGAACCGTCATACAATTCCGTTCTCCATCCTATCCCGTCGTGGCAACCAGCAGTAGGCACCTACGGAGACGGCGGGTTACATGGTCGGGAGCTAGGGCCAGGTCCCCATCAGAGCTCACCGGCTGTCAGGCGTCACACGCCCCGGTCCCCCTCTAACGCCGGGCTGCTGACCCGCTACACCAATCCAAGGTCGGCCGACGGAGAGAGCCTGGAAACATTGGCACCAACGACACCGCTCGCCCTCATACATCTCGGATTCCAGATCAACGTCACCCGCATTGCAGACCAGCGACAGCTGCAGCCCACCTCAACTCGACCGCCCTCGCTATAGCACAGCCGTGTTCGACCTGTCCACGTTCGCTTGCACTCGAAACCCCTCTCGCAATGGCGTCGGAAGAACCCTCAAACCCAATGGCCGAGTCCGGCGTCACCATGCGCTCCGACAGCGAGCAGTACTCAGCAGGCGAGGACATCTCCACGTCACCGCCGTCCACCAACTCTCCCCCTCTGGTCCTGTACCAGCCTCCGACCCTTTTCGGCATCATACGCGGCGCCGCGATCAACCTGTTCCTGCCGTTCATCAACGGCATGATGCTCGGCTTCGGCGAGCTCTTTGCACACGAGGCAGCTTTCAGGTTAGGATGGAGCGGCACAAGGGTATGTGGTTGAGCTCGGAGCTTCTCCTTTCTGCTGAGGCACCGTGGCTAACAGGATAATCTTCTCGTCGTCTAGATCTTTCCCCTCTCGAGGCGGCAAACACACGCTGCCGGTCCCGGCATCGAAGTCCGTGACAGGCCCAAGATGCAGCCCGACCTTGACGACCTCACCAGCCTGGAGTGACTAGCAGACCACCAAGACAGCTTCAACCCGAAATCTTAGCTGGCAGACCGACCAGGCTCAGAGCATGGGCCCTCGCGAGCTGAGGCCGGACGAGTGGTGAGCAGGTTTTGGGCACACGAGCGGCAACGCGTCGGCTTGGCGGCTACGGCGGTGCAAGCGGCAACGGCAAGACCTAGACGAAGCATGTAAAGAAGCAGAGACGGTCATGGTATCTATCGTGCGAGGAGTGTCTCGAGGATCTCGATTCGTTGTACATACGCTTCGAGCTGTCAAGCGTGGCGGAGGATATACCTGATGGCGTGCGGCGAGTTGCCTTAGTCCAGCTTTGCATATCCAACAGGTCTAGAGGTCTACATATAGAGGCGAATGATCAATCCAGTCCAGTCCAGTCCAGTCCAGAATATCGGCCCTGGACCGCCAGCAGGCCAAAGACTTGCCGTGAACGTGGTCATCATACGTGGCTCTGGAAAGGCAGACTAAGAACCATGCACAGCTTCATGCGCATTCACCAGAGGCAATACCCTGCGCAGTATACTCAAACTCAAAGCCCTCTCTCTGTTGCACGCGGTGCAGCGAAGCAGGCAACTCAGGATGCGGCCGCAAACACACTGCAGCTGCGGCCGTCAAGGAGTCCTGCTGGAAACACGTCCCCCTCACGCCCACTACGTAGTGCTTCATGTGACGGTGCAATGTTGATGGCACAACAGATGGCTGAATGACCGCATTAGAAATACAGGAATGCGACATCGCTTGCTTTTCGCTCATCTGCCGAACTACATGAAGAATGGATGCCAATAAAGTGTAACGGTGCGGGTTGAGACCAAGACGGCCATGTACCCCGGTACCCAGCATTTCGACCCCAAGGCTTGGAAGCTCTCCTGTTGCCGGCCGGGAACCAGGTTAGTGCCGGCCTGGGGCCCGGACATTCTAAAATTTAACGAACATCATTGTTCGCGATCCCAGCGAGCGACACATGCCCAGCAGAGTTCGACAGAGCTCCAGCCATAGCCATGATTCCAAGTAGGGGTTTCGCGCGGGTCAGCCCGGGCCTTGCATTTCAAAACCAAGTGCGTGCGGCCAAGCATCCTACATCCATGACGACGTAAATGGAGAGCTGACCATCGCATGCGCAGATATTCTCCAGAGCTCCGGGTCGCTCAATACCGCGACAGGCCAGATCAGTCGCAAGCACACGGCAGTTTGGGACGACTCTCAAGGCCAATGGCAGGCCCTACCCCGGCGCGTACTCGACCGGCATCTCCTCCGGGAGCAGAATAGGAGCTGCTGCCGTCCTCTCCTCCCACTCCGTCCTCCTCTCGTCGACACGCCAGGCGCGCTTCGCCTCCACCGGCTCTGGCCCTTCACCCGCAGAGTCGGCCGCATCCTCGCCATCAGACTCCTTCGCCACTCCCTCCGAGTTCCCTTCCGACTTCTCCTCGCTCTCGGATCTCGACGGCGCATCTCTTCTCAACGCCCCCGAGACGATCGGCTACCTGCACAACCTTGGCCTCGACTATGGCTGGGGCCCGACCGCCATGAGCCAATGGTTCGTCGAGCACCTTCACATATGGGGCGGCCTTCCCTGGTGGGCGTCCATCATCGGCTTTGCAGCCATCGTTCGTCTCGTTCTGGCCCGGCCCGCCCTGGTCGCCCAGCAGGAGAGCGTCAAGATGAACAAGATGCGCAAGGACCCCTTGTTCAACTCGCTCCAGGAGAAGTGGATGTCGGCAATCGCCGGCGCCGCCACCATGCCCCAAGCCGAGCTGATGCAGCTGCGTCTACAGATGAACCTGGTGCGCGAGCGCTATGGGGTCAAGACCTGGAAGATGTTCTTGCCCATGCTGCAGGCGCCCATCGCGTTCGGCATGTTCAGGTTGTGCACTGGTATGGTTTCGCTGCCTGTGCCGGGCCTCGACACTGCCGGAGTGCTTTGGTTCACAGACTTGACGGCCCCTGACCCCTACATGATACTGCCGCTGGTGAGCTCCGTCATGATGTATCTCAGCATAAAGGCAAGTCCAGAGCCCCCTTTCTTGGCCGAACATCAACAGTCTCCGTCAAACTAACACCAACTTCTCATAAAAGCGCGCAATTCCATATATGCCCCCCCAACAAGCAAAGTTCATGAAAGTCGCGCCCTTCATTCTCGGCCCTCTCGGTTTCTTCATCACCTACAAGATGGGCGCCGCCGTCCAAGTCTTCTTCGCCGCCACCGCCATCCTCCAATTCCTCCAGACAACCTTCTTCCACATTAGCTGGATCCGCAAGGCCGCTGGTCTCCCGCCCCTAGAGGATATGAAGCACGATGCGAGCGCCGGCCCCGCTGGACCGCGCGTCAGCCCGTTCGCCAGACCCAGCGGGATGCAGTACCAGGCGCCCCGCACCATCAACACCACTGCCACAGACACCACCTCCGGGTCGGACAACCCCATCAGCGCTTTCACGGGCGCGTGGGCTGGACTCCAGGACAAGTTGAAGCAACGGAAGGAGACAAACGCGCAGAGGAACACGCAGAAGGACGCTGCCGAGTATGAGAAGAGGAGAATCCAGCAGGAACACGAGCAGTACCTGAAGAGGCGAGAGGCGGCTAGGAGGAACGGGAGGAAATGATCGTTTACGAAAGTGACGTTAGAACCGAAACACCACAATCCTGGGAGCTTGTAAAGCCCCACGAGGTGGTAGCAGGTCGGATTGTCACCCGTGCTTGACACCTGCCGCTCCTAAATCAGAGTAGGAGAACCTGGAAGCAGCCCAGAGCATTTGGGCACATTGCTCACATCTGTAGAAAACCATACTCCAAAAACTATGTACAACATGACAGACACGTCCAAGAGAGGGTGCCCAGACAGGACATCAGTTTGAGTTTTGGGGGCATGGAGCTCAAGTTCACCCACTCCTACATTCGACAGCTGGGAGACTGTGTATTGCTGCTGTGCTATTTGGCCTAGGTGGACTGTTCCAGCTACCTGGGAAGGCAATCTAATGCCTCTTGTGCTGATTCGTATGGTCTGCCGTCATTGTGAGATATTCCTTCCGCACAATGGCAAACACTTACGTTGAGTAGGTCTATACATCGTAGCAAAATTATCAAGGCACAAAATACGCCGGAACCTCATTACCCTGCGCGCCTTGTATCGGCACAGGCGGCCAGTCGGGATCATCCTCCCACTCCGTCTCGAAAGTGTACTCACCGCTGCCCACCCTCTCGTCCAGGCCATTCAGAACAACCCGAGCCTCGCAGTTGGGCGGCACAGTGACACTCGTGACCATCCTCGCGCCCTCGATGCTCCAGGCGACGGAGTAAGGCCCGTACGGCGAGTCAAAAGACGTGCGTGCGTGGCGGACCGTCCCGCCCGGCCTCGGGGCGACCAGAGCCGTCCTCCAGCCGGGCTCGGCCGGGCCCAGGCCGCCGACGGTCCTGTGCAGGAAGTCGCACACGGACCCGAGGGCGTAGTGGTTGAACGATGTCATCTGCCCCGGGTTGATGGTGCTGTCCGGGAGCATCGAGTTCCAGCGCTCCCACTGTGTGTAGTTCTCACGATTAGACACACAAGTTTCTGGGGAAAGTCTCGAGACGCATGTGTAGTTCACTCACGATTGTCGTCGCGCCCATCCCCACGGGGTATAGCCAGCTGGGGCAGTCGCGCTCCTGGAGCATCCTGTACGCGTGGCCGAGCATGCCGTGGTCCGCGAGCACCTGCAGGATGACGGGCGTGCCGGCGAAGCCCGTGGTTATCTTGAACGCCTCCCACCGGACCATCCAGTCGAGCCTCGCTTCCGCGGTCCGGGTCTGCTCCTCCGATTCGAAGAGTCCGAAGAGCAGGGCGAGGACGTAGGCGGCCTGTGTGTCGCACGCCAGGCGTCCCTTCTTCGTGATATACTCGGCACGGAATGTCTCGGTCATCTCGTCTGCCTTGTTGGTGTAGCTGGTGGCGATTTCAGCCTTGTCGAGCACCGTTGCGATTTCCGCCGCGAGCCTCGTCACATGGATGAGGTAGGCGTTGGCGACCAGGTAGGGGTCCGTCGGGCTGTGACCTGGGAGCTGTGGGGGAGACCGAGGGTCCAGCCAGTCGCCATACTGGGGAGTGGTTTCTGCGTAGAAGCCGCGTTGGTCGCGGGGGACGCCGTGGTCGAGCCACAGCGTCATGCTCTCCCACTGCATTTTGAGTATTCCCCTGTCACCGGAGGACTTATACAGGTCCCACGGCGTTATGATGGAGCAGTCTGCCCAGACAGCCATCGGTCGGTTTTCGGGGTGTCTTGGTGGGATCGGAATCTTGGGGACAATCACGGGCACTACGCCTCCCATTTCCTTTTGGTCTGCTTCCAGATCTTGCAGCCACGCGCCTAGGAAGGCAGCGGTATCGAACAGATAACTCGCGGTTGGTGTAAAAACCTGAATGTCGCCTGTCCAGCCCAGTCGTTCGTCTCGCTGGGGGCAGTCGGTTGGGATCGAGACGAAATTGCCTCTCATTGACCAGACGGTGTTCTCATGAAGCTTGGTGATGGAATCATGTGAGCAGGTGAAAGTACCCGTGCGACGAAGGTCGGAGGAGATGACGATGGCTTTGAAATCAGACAAGGATAGTTGATCATAACCAGTAATTTCCGCATACCTAAACTCGAGTCAAATACCAGTGGATTGAGTGCGGTCTTGCTAGAAGAGAATGACATACCTGAAGCCGTACCATGAGAATCTCGACTCATAGCCCTTGGTCTGACCCCCAAGATGAATGATATTCTCGGCTTTCGCTGTTCTCAAAGGCCTGGTTCCGACTTCACCATACTCGAGGACCTCAGCGTGCCTGATGACAACTGTATCTCCTCTCTTTCCCGGGATATCGACCAGTATTCTCAACCAGCCGACTAGATTCTGGCCGAAATCGAGCACCTTCTTTCCTTTCGGTGTCGTGATGAGTTCTTTGGGCTCAACTTCCATGATGCGCCGCACTGGGGCCGCGTCGGGGGCAATGAGCTCTGCAGAAGGGAGTCCAACGTCTTCAACCTGGCCAATATGGGCTGACGAGAATGTAGCTGTAGACCAGGCAGGATCATCCAACGTCGTCTCGAAGATCTCTCCATTGTAGATTTCCGCCCCGAGGATAGGGCCTTCCAGCCACTCCCACGAAGTATCAGTGGCACACACGACCTCACCATTGACTTCCAGCTGGCCGAGGAAGCTCAACCTGTCGCCCCAAATATTGGAGACTCCCGGCCTCCCGAGCCTTCCAGCATACCAACCTTCGGCGACGTAGGCCCCAACAACATTCTCGCCGTCGACCAGGTACGAAGACACATCGTATGTCTGGTAGTGCAGACGGTGGTTGTAGGACTGCCAGCCCGGTGCAAGAACCTCGTCGCCGACCACCCTGCCGTTGACTTCGACCTGGTATATGCCGTGCGCGGTGGCATAAAGCCTCGCGGGGCCGCCCTTTGAGCAGGAAAAAGATTTCCTAACGCGAAACGGCCGCTTGGGCTTATCCCGGTCCTGCAATGGTCCAGAGACGAGCCTCGCTGTCCAGTCCGAGCGCTCCAGGAGGGCAGCTTCTATAACCAGGGATGCCCAGTTGGTGTGTGAGCCATCTTTGCCTGTGGCGCACACCTTGACGTCCACCGTTTCGCGGGATGACAGTGGCGAGGTGGGCCATGGCACGAGTAAAGACTCAGAGGAGGTGACGTCGAACTTTTCGTATTGTCCTCTACGGGAGATGGCCAGAGTGTACGAGGCCTGAACCCATCCTTTCCTGAGTGAGAGACATCATTTATTAGCTGATCATTCAGATGCAAAATTTGTAGGACTAGGGGACGTACACCGTGGTAGATTCGAAGCGCCAAGAGATCCTTGGACGACTATGGAAGATTGCGAAACCATTGTGGTGATGCTCAGCGCTGACAGCTGCGATCCGAACAGACATATTTTGGACCTTTTCGAGAGACTATGTTTTGATGGCAATGGATGAGGGTGATACTATAGACTATCAAGTACCCAACACTTCAAAATGAATTTCAAAATTCAGTACACAGTCAGCCTTTGAATAGATTACACCTTATCATACCAGTAACTCAATGTTTCGTAGCTCTCCGCGTAGCAACTCCAAGCATATTGGCAGTGGATGGCGACTTTTGGAGTTCTTCGGTGCAGATATGTCCCGAGTCACTAGTGTGGCTCCCCATTGCTATACGCGTATCCAGGGGAGGTTCGTGAGGAGTAGTAATGCTCGAAACCAGTCGTTGGGCACTATAGGGAGCCAAGTCCGGCGAACCCCAGCTCTGCCCAGACTTTCCCCAGATTTCCCCAGCCTTTTCCCGGCTCTTGGGGGTGAACTTCGGCATCCTCGCTTTCGTTTCGGGCCCAACAGTCATGGGGCGCTCTCGGATAGCAGCATAATTGCCGAGATATCGATCATCTCTCGTGGTGATCCCTGAGGACCAGTCGTACATTCTTTGTAAGTCGGTCCATAACGCACCGAGTCTTATGCATTTGGCCACAACGTTCCTCGAGGATTAAATCACTTGTCTCCTCTTGTGTGGGGATGGTAAAAGTCTTCATGTAACTCGATGAAGAGATTCTGTTTTCTTTGACTTACACGTAGCCTTGCCGTTAAATTCTCGTAACGCAAATATGGCGCCAAAGCCTCCCGATACCGAAGCAAAGCCACCTGTCGAGCACAGCGAGATGGGCCAGGACAGGGTGGTTCTCAAGTCTGATCATGATGGTCTAGGTATTTGGCAAACGGTTAAGAAGTTCAAAAAGGTTGGTAATAGACTGCAACTCTCGTTAAACATGAAGCCTCCCGGGTCCTGCTAACACAAGGCACAGGCTGTCCTCGTCTGTAATCTGCTCTGTATTGCTGCGGCAGCCGATGGCTATCAGATTAAACTCAATGGTGAGTTGACAAATAATATCCAATAATATCCAGCCGTCGTTGCCCTTTGCGCATCCGTCCCTCTCCTGCCAACATACTGACACACGGCCGGCGCAACCACAGGAAACGTAATCGCAAACGAAGGCTTCATCCAACACTTCGGCTTCCAGAACGCGCAGGGCCGATGGTACCTGCAGGCACGGTACACCGCGCTCTGGGGGGCGATGCAGTCGCTGGGCCAGCTCATCGGGATGCTGCTGCTCAACCCCATCTCGGACCGGATCGGCCGAAAGGTCACCTTATACGTCCTCTGGGTGCTCCTGGCCGGCTCGCTGCTCATCGAGACCTTCGCGCGCGACTGGAGGGACTGGACCGGCGCCAAGATCCTGGCGGGCACGGGTATCGGCGCCATCCAGTCGACGTTGCCCGTCTATATATCCGAGTGGTCCCCTGCGAACATCCGCGGGGCGATGGTCTTGGTATATGGGTTCTGGAACTCGTTCGGCAAGTTCATGCCCCTGCTGGTTCTCCTCCTCGTCCAGGAGTCAAACCCGTTGAACTTCCGGGTGCCTATCTTGACTCAGTGGGCTTTCCTGGGGATCATGCTGCCAATATTCTTCTGGCTTCCCGAGACACCAGGTGAGTTCACACTGCATGCTGTAATCAGCTCACCGGGGCCACAAGTGCCGTTCGTTGACATACCCTCCAGCGTACTTCGCCGCCCGGGGCCTCGACGACAAGGGCAAAGCCGCCCTCCGCCGCGTCCACGGGGGCGTGGTGAACTACGACATCGAGGTCGAGTACGCCATCATCAAGAACACCATCCTGGAGGAGCAGCAGAGGTCATACGAGATGGACCCCAAGACCATCGGCGGGGTCCTGCGCTCGTACCTGGACTGCTTCAGGGGCCCCGACCTCCGCAGGACCCTCGGCTCGACCCTGCCCATCTGCGCCCAGCAGCTGACGGGGCTCGCCTTCCTGAGCGTCTACGCGAGCCTGTTCTTCAAGCAGAGTGGCTTCACCAATGCTTTCCTGGTCACCACCATCATGGGTAAGATATAATAGCTGTCCTCCACTCGCGGCGCCGGTCTTTTGTGAGTCTGATAACGCCTGCTTACGAGACACTTCCTTGCAGAGATCCTCTCCCTCGTCACCGCGACGAGTCTCATCCTGCTGACCGACCGTTTCGGCCGCCGGCTCGTGGTCGTCATCGCGTCCGTACTCTGCTCTGTGACGCTGCTTGTGGTGGGCATCCTCGGCCAGCTCGAGCACACGAAGCCGCTCCAGGGATTTCTTATCTTTGTCGTCTGCCTCTGGGCGCTCGGGAATAACGCTCGTGAGTCCAGCCACCAATGTTGCCGAGCTGATAACCCCCACCCCCAGCTCAAACACCAAGGCTGGATGCGAGCTAACAGTATAAAGTCGGGCAACTCGGCTGGGCCTTTGTCGGCGAGGTAGCATCGCAGCGCCTCCGCGCCAGGACGGCCGGACTAGCAGCCGCTATGTCCGTCGTGTTCGGCCTGACGTTCAACACCGCCGTGCCGGTCATGCGTGAGTCCTTTTCCCAAATCCATAGAACAAGGCGTGTGGCTGACTCGTGATATCATCATAGTCGATACCGAGGGCGCGAACTGGGGATACGACACGGCCTGGCTATTCTTCGGCCTCGGCTCCCTCGTCTGCGTCCTGGTCTGGTTCTACGTGCCCGAGCCGTCGCAGCGCAACTATGCCGAGATGGACGAGATGTTTACCAAAGGCGTCCCCGCCAGGAAGATGAGGAAGTATGTGACCGAGGTGCAGCTTGCTCAGCAGCAGCAGATTGTCGAGGCCGAGAAGCTTCAGTAGTTGGTTGGCCAAGTAGTTATCGCATCTGTCGAGTGAGAATGTCTTGGTCGGTGCCTCTGGCCGGCATTCGATCCAATCACCATCTGTTCGTGAAATAATAAGGCTTTCTTCCGTGCAAACTTGACGTGCAATTCTGGCACAGGGGTTCCAGCTTGATCTCAGCCTATCTTCGTGGAATGACTGCGGTTGAAAACCAGAACGGCAGAACTAATGCACCTACATGGGAAATTCCGCCACCCACTCGTGGCCATTGGGCTGCCATAGCCTCCGATTTGTGAGTAAAAGGGGTTCGAAATCCCCTCGAGAATGCCCAACGACAAGGAGTGGTTTACGCTTGGAGAGGCATCCCTTACTAAACCTGGGATGCGCCAAGACAGTCCCGGCTTGGGACCTGCCGCCCATTAATCTCCAAGCGACATGTTTCTGGTCACACCCTTTCTTTCCTCCTTGCTCCAACGCCAGGGGAAACCAATGGCGCACACTGCCTTCACCAAGGCTTTGACTCGGTTAGGGAGTCTGAGGTCCACAAGCAGGATAGTGGGTAACCTGCCACGGCGTCGCGCAGCAACAACAAAGGCACCAGTGCAAGCCAGCAATTGCATCACAGCCTACCGGCACCGTCTTGCCAGGGACAAGTCACATCGAACAGCGCAACCATCTTTGTCGCGCCTGTCTTCTACCACGGCTAACAGTGACGACAACAACAGTACAGCCGCCAATCCTGCCGCCGCAGAAGAGCTTCTACGCGCCATGCCCGACTCGCTCCAAGGCATCGGCGAGGCTCTCACCCTCGAGGACCTTAATCCGTCCGCACCATGGGGCTTCGCCGTATACCGCACCACGTACGGCGACGGCGCGGCGTGGGGGCGCATGATGGACGCGCTGTCCGGGGCGGTGGCGGATGCCCTAGAGCTGTACGGCTGTGCCAATTCCCTGCTGCCGCGGCTGTCGCACACACTCATCGAAGATCGAGCCACACTCGACGGGGCCGATGTGCGCGATGTACGGCTTCGGTTCACCGTCTGGGCCGCCGAGGAGCTGCGGCGGAACTGGCGAGTCGGTGAAACGCCACCCATAGAAGAGGAGGCGCGCCGCGTGGGCGTAGAAGGCCCCGGGTATTTCGCGGGCACGCGTTACAACTACTGCCTGCTGATCGACGAGGTGTGCCTAGAGTCATTGGACAGGATTGCAAGCCCAGTGGTGAAGCTCGTAAAGAATTTTACTGACGAGGAGGAAGGTAGTGGTGGCCGCTCCAGAGTGGTTGCATCTTCGGGTTGGGAGGACGGTGTGTCGGATTCCGAGGAGGAAGATGTGGGCTGGATGTATCTGCCCGTGGCCGATTATGTAGACTGCTGCAACCAGCTACATGACACGGAGTTCTGGTACGATGGGTATTACGTTCGCCCGCCTCTCACCTTCTTGAATAGGGATTTCGCCTCCGCTCCCGGGTTTTGGAGAAGAGAGAGTATGAGGTCTGAATAAGTCCTTTTTACGGATGCGAAGAACTGCATATAAGACATTAAATAGTTAATACGAAATAGAGATAATTAAAAAAAGAAAGAAAAAGAAAAGTCGTATTAAAGTATTTCAGGCCTATTCATATGGCTATTTCTGGGTGCACTGTTGTTCAATAGCCTAGCTATTGGACAATGCACCTAAAACTCTCTTATAAGTCTTAATATTGTAAAAACATGAGACTGGTTATAGATTTAGATAAAACCCGTTCGGCAGGCTGGCTCACTAATCAGTCACTCTTGACACCCCCGAATGCAATACAAAAAGATTACGGACGTGGCCATTCGTGTTGCTAAGGCATGAGTTCCAACCTGCATAACTGTGGCGGCTGAACAACTTCACTGCTGACAGTGGCTTGTGCCTGTCTCTGCCTCGTGCCCTGCCCGCAGGACCGCACCGGACGGGCAGGCCAAAACAGGACGGCCGAGCAAGGTGGGATGACACGCATGAAAGATCGCCCAGATACCCGCTGATGGTACAGCGTGCTCCAAAGGTATGCCTGTCTGAAAGAATATGATTGGCCAAGTTAGTTCTTGGGTATTCTTCTTCCAAAAATGCTGCTAAAAGTACATTTTGTGAAAACAATGTGACTCCAGAATCATTGAAGGTCTGTAACTGCACAGCCAGATCATATTGGAGAGGTACTTCCTCCCAAAATTGCAAGGTCTATAATTGCAGGGAATCCTAGCACGCTGTACCTACTGCCCGTGCTCGTGTTAATTGATGTATGGCGAGAAAGGGACACACCGATCCGGCTCGGCCTGCAGTACCACCCACAGCCGTCCACAAGTGCGGGTCCATATGCCGTCGAATTATCATAGTTATTTGCTGGTCAACCAATGGGCTTTCCATCGCAGTGCTTCCGACTCTTCGTCCCTGCAGGGACAGCATGCCGGACCAAGGGGCTGAGAGTCCGATTTACCAGTGGCATTGCAACGCAAGGAAGCGCTTGGGGATTTGCGGACGGGTCTCTTGGGAATTGTTGGCGCGAGATCCCAGCGACTTTATCATGCAGTAGTCGTGGTTAGCGTCATATGGACGCGGACCGTTGACAATATCGGTCACGATACCAGGCGTGCATGTGTCCTAGGGCAGGACTGGCGGCCGCGGGCTGTCTATATATCTATTCATACTGCCAACTACGGCATGTAAAACATCAGATCGCTACTGCATTCATATCCACGCGTCTTTGAAAATTAAGGATAATTGTGGTGGGCCACTATAGCCACCAGGATGAAACTCAGCATGTTGTACATGCTGGCAGTGGCCGCCGGCCTCGCACAGCCTAAGGGAATAATTTATCCACGAAGTTCGAATGATACTTCAACTCCAGGGTCAAATGGGACATGGACAGGCGTGACTCCAGGGCTCACCTCGGCGGCCATAGACGCCATGAACACGGCATGGTACAACGAAACGGACGGTCGTTGGAACTCGACAACAGCGTGGTGGCTGACCGGCAACGCACTCCAAGCAGTCTGCGACTACACCTATGCAACAAAGGATAGGCAGTACCTCTCCCAGCTGGAGCATACGGTCCAGGAGCAATCCGGGCCCTTGCCTTGGTGGCCAGAGGGCGGCGGTTACTTCCGCGCAGACTCGACAGACGACACGGGGTGGTGGGCGCTGGCCATGGTGCGGCTGTTCGACATCACCGGGAACAGCACGTACCTCGACTACGCAGAGACGGACGAGGCGTACATATACAGCTACTGGAACGCGAGCACCTGCGGCGGGGGCGTGATCTGGGACATCCCGGACCTGAGCTACAAGAACGCCATCAGCAACGAGCTGTACGTCAAGCTGGCCGCGTCCCTGCACAACCGCATCCCGGGGGACACGAAGTACCTCGGCCGGGCCGTGGAGGGCTGGAACTGGTTCAACCGTTCAGGGATGATCAACCCGGCGCGCCTCGTCAATGACGGCCTGGCAGAGGGGTCCAACGGCACGTGCGTGAACAACGGCGACACGACCTGGACGTACAACCAGGGCGTGATACTCGGCGCCCTCTCGGAGCTTTACATTGCCACCGGCGAGGAGTACTACCTTGACTCCGCGGGCAGCATCGCGGACGCGACCATCTCGAGCTCGCTACTGTCCCCCGCCGGTATCCTGAAGGAGCCGTGCGAGACCACCACGGGTGGCTGCGACAACAACCAGCAGGCGTTCAAGGGCATATTCACCCGCAATCTCGCGGAGCTCAATGTGCAGTTGCAGGGCCGGCCGTATGGCGAGTATCTCTCCAACAACGCCAAGTCGGTTTGGACTTCGGACCGCAACTCGCTGGATCTGTACGGGCTTTCGTGGGATGGGCCCTACACGTCCGCAAGTGTCGGCACGCAGTCTTCCGTGATTAGTCTCTTTGTCGCGAACTTGTGGCAATAAGTTAGAATAGTAGCTATCAATTCCATTTTCATTGTGCAGCCTCATCTTCCCGGGACATCTATAGAGCAAGGAAAAGGTTCGTGAGAGATAATGGAATCAACACGCGGGTCTGCTAGAGCTGTTAAGTGGCCACCGTGGTACTTGCCCAGGTAACTATACGTATCACAGTGCAAGGCTTGTTTGATGAGATGAGAATTGGTATCGTGCCCAGGAAAATGGAGACATCAGCAACTGGATTCAAACGTAGAATAAGCAAGCTACAACGCAGAGTCTGTACCTGATAAGCAATCTGATCAAGACACTACTGGATGCCCATGAAGCCCGAATCAAGCGGACCCATGATTCAGGACTTGCTGAGCGCACAAGGATATTCAGCGGTCCGGACTGTTTCCTCCGGATTGTTTCCTCCGGACCGATTCCTACCGTACCTAGGTAGGTACTTTCTCCTCGAACACATCCTCATTTACCCTTGGGCAGGTGATATTGTGGCTCCTTCTTATTGGGGCAGGGCCACGACAGAGGACCACGACAGAAAGAGTCCAAACGCTCCTTCCTATCTATCCTTCACTTGACTTTCATGTTGACGTGGTCCCTCTATGTGGGAAGTTGCATCTCAGGTGCTCCCAGCTGGAAGTTTCATCGAGCAGTTCAGTGACGTTGTCTGTCCGGCGGCATGTGCCTACCTAGACACCAAGTGTTGTATTCGTATGCAAGGTATCATGACCACTACTGTGTCACTCTAGCTGTGCCACGACAAAATAATCTTCACGTGGATAGTCTTGAATGTAGACTTGGTGCCGAACAACCTATATAGCACGTAAATTAGAAAGACGCCACAAGATACAACGAAGCCATGGAGTCATGGAATAGCCCGAAGAATAGTGGCAGCATTCGGACCACTTGGTCTTCCGAGGATGCTTACCGTGCCTACTCTGCTCAACGTAGCAAATATATCTGAGGAAAGCGCCAGTTTAGTAAATGACATCACCCAGATCTCACTTGGAACGGGCTTCCACAACCGCGAAGTTTCGAATGGATAAATGCGCCTTCTCTTATGTGCAAAGAATTCAGGTAAACAAAGGGAAGAGGAAGCTGCAATCATAACAAAGTCTTCGAAGGAATAGATGATCAGAAAGACTCCGTGCCATCTCCCCCAGGTTCTCTTCCGGACCAACACACCATCAACTTTACAATCCCCATCTTCAAAACATTCAACCCCAAGCCGAGTTTCCCATCAACACGATACATTTCCTCCTTCCCCATCATCGCAACCCCCAAGACACCCGCATTCACACACCGCGTCCTCCTCCCGGCACACCGTCACCGTCGGCACTTGTCGTCGAGACGGACACCTGCGCAAGCCGGACACTTGCCCAACGGATCCACCGCGCAACCTATCCATATCCCCATCACCATTTTCCTCTTCCTTTGTTCATCTCCCACTTGGTGATGCCGAGATCAGTTCTGGCCCCTAGTCTCGCCCTGTTCAACCTCCCCTTTGCCGCAACGACATTGCCTCAGCTTTGTTCCCCTCCGTCCCAGAGGTCATCATCATCGGCAGTATTTTTAAGAAAGTTGACCACAACTCCCTCTGCAACAAGGTGGGTGCCCGCGATAATGAATTTTGAAGGATCAGTATGAGCGCCACAGCGAAGATTATAAATTATTCAACATCTCTAGCGGGTGCCCACAAGTCGTCAGCTTTTGCTGACGCCCACAAGGCAAGACAGGATCGACTTAGCACCGCGATCCGTCGACAGCCTCATTTCGACTTAGCAGCAGTCGAATTGCCTCAGCTTTGCTCCGCGATTTCCCACGGGTCATCATCATTGGCAGCGTTTTTAAAGTTTGACATCCCTTCCCTCAGCAACAACAAGGTGAGTGCCCGCAATGAAGGATACTATCGAAGGATCACTATGAGCGATGAGCGAAGATTAGAATTACCAGGCAAAACAGGACCGACCTCCCTAAACAGCCTGGGTTCGAGTAGGCAGCCAAGGGGAGTTCAAGTTGCTCGGGAGGGATCATCCACATTCGGGGAAAGGCTCGGAGAGGCTTACCGTCGAAGGACGCGTTAGTCGTCAGCGAAGAGTTGGTGTGTACTGGTGTGTTGCGGTTTGTGGTCTGTCGTTCATCCTAGGTAGCAATTTATATATTCTTGGATAAATCTGAATGTGCTCGACTGCGTGTTGAAACCTCCCTAGAGCTTGTTATCCTGCCTAGCGGCCACTCGGCCCGCCAAGCTTGGTCGTCTAAGGCGGACCCCGGGCCTTGGTAAGGGACCGACCGGGCACATTCGACCGGCCCGGAACCGCAAGTGACCCTTTTAGCCAAGGGGCCGCGGTCTTAGTGCCGCCTCCTTCATGCCGCTGGTCGTCGTCGCTCTTCGCGTCAAAACTGGTGGTGACTGTCCCTCTACAACCGCACCATCGACCCATGGCTTCTCCGGCCTAATTAGCGACTAGCCTACCAAATGTCGCACTGGTGTATCGTCCATCTTGTCATCATCACCCTACGATGCAACGCGGTTTTGGTTGAAGCCGTTCATATCAATCGAGGTCATGAATTATTTTGTTGTTCCCTTCAAGCTTTCCATTGCCGCACAGTAGTCTCATTGCAGTTCAACTGCCGCCTGTTTGAGTCCCTCAGCATTTCTGACCGGCGGTGGTTGTCTCCTCCCACGCCTCGATTCTCCCCGGGGCCCGCGAAAGCAGTCTCGCAGTCGATGACGCCGTAGCCAGGTTAAGGGAAAGAAATATCAGAACCAGACACAGAGAGAGGCCTGAATCCAGGAAACGGGCTAGGTCTGGGCCTTTCCGCTCTGGCAAGCCATCTCTCTGTGGCTATTTGAATATAGAACTCTAAGTCTGGCATACTGTCAGAGACCACGGCGCCATAATATCGCTACAGCCCCAAGCCCCTATTTAGCAATAAAAGGTGCTAATTTAGCACTAAAAGGGAGCCATATTAGAGCTAAGAAAACCCCTATAGAAGTAATAGTGTTCGGAACTGGACGAAATTGATACTTGATTCGTGAGGCGAAGCAAAAGGTCAGGAATCTAAAATACCTGAACTCAACTGTCTCCAAACGATCCCACGAAAGCGAGATATTACAGCTAGATTGAATCGTTCACGTGATTCTGATGACTATAACGGAGAATAAAGAAGCTTTCAAAAGGAACAAATGCATTGGCCCTGTTCTTCCGCTCCATGAAACTCGCTACTTTGTCCACTTGTGAGTATTTTGAGTCAACACGCTGTCATCTATTTCCCATTGCTACGTTCTAGCGGCATCCTCAAAGACCATCGAGTAGGAGCCGTCTGAGGATATATGGCCACCCAAGTCTCTTCATTTCCAGGCACGGTACTGTAAAAGAATGCTGGTGGGACCAGTCGCAAATAGATCGCCAAGGTTTCCATGGGCCATGGGCCACTGCTCGACTGGCAATATTTTGAGATAGCTAGTGAACCGAATTATTTACCGGCTACAAAATTATCGGATCACTGCTAACTTTTGCTATCTTCGGGGGCTTATTAATTGGGTTTGAGTGGTCTGTAGAAGACGATCTGCTGCATCATCACTTGGTCTTTCGCCTCCAGATCATCCCATACTTGATGGCTCAACTGCTGTCCCACGTGTACCATCAGGAACCCCAAGGCTTTTAGCCAGGCAGACTGAGATGCTTGCCCCCTCACGTTTGCATCGAATCGGATTGGCTCAAGCAGTTCGAGTCGCACATGTCACACGGTCAGTTGAAGAGTTGCATAAGTAGCGCGAGGTGCCCACGTCAGCAAAATCGCGCCCCAACTCGCTGAGCTGTTCTTCTCACCTTTTCAGTCCTACCAGATTCACAGACACCGCTTCGAATAAAATTTTGAACCCATCTGATACCTTGAGTGAATCATCGTCTGCAAGATGCTGTGCGCGGTCTGTCTATCTATGTTTTTCAAACATGAGGCCAAGGGTACACATCACATCTGCCTCGAGGATTTGCGACGAGCAGCGGAAGGCGGCTGCAAAATATGCATTTCCCATGTTCGACGGCGCGATTATTTGGGTCCAGACCCATCGGCTGAAGAGACAGCTACACCTCTCCTGCAATATCATTGGAAGCGTCGACGCAATCGCAACAGTGCGCAAGATCGGTTTTATTGGGAAATAAGCTTCGATTCTGAAGTTCGCTGGTTAGGGGGAACACCGCCCTGGAACAAGGTCGGCATACACATTTCTCGCACAGGTGAACCAGTCCCGGAATGGTACACAAATGTCTCGAAACTTGCTGCAAGCGACCTCGACTCAGAGCCATGGAGGGTGCGAAGAGAGCTATTCCCTCTCCAGTCGATTCCAGACAATACTGGCTGCATGCGGGTCTTAGACATCGCCAAGACCTGGCTGCGAAATTGCGAGACCGATCACAATTGCGACACGTCAAGGATCCTGAGTACACACGATGCTGAGTGGTTTCCGAGACGCTTGATTGATGTTACAAATTCGGCTTTGCCACGACTTTTGGACACACAATCAGACCGTCCATGCAGCCCGTGCCGTTACGCAACTCTAAGCCATTGTTGGGGCTCGAATCCAGACTTTATAACCTTGACAACGGAGAATCTTGCCGATTTCTGCAAAGGGATGGTCATCGACGTCCTTCCCAAAAGCTTTCGCGATGCAATAATTGTCTGCAACCATTTGGGAATTCAGTACATCTGGATAGACAGCCTCTGCATTCTTCAAGACTCCCATGCAGATTGGCTGCTGCACACGGTGGAGATGTCTTCCGTGTACCAGAATTGCTACCTCAACCTGTCCTTGGACGCTGCGGAGAATCCCAAACAAGGCGCCTTTACATACAGGAACACCGATGCTCTCCAAGAGTGCTGTGTATTCTCTACTATTCCCGGAGACATTGATCTGGACAAGATGAGCATCGACTCTTCAGATATATCAGAAAGTCATGTCAGTAGCAGCGTTTCCGACATGTTGGACACTCCGCACAGCGATAAGGCGAGCGACAAAAATGCCTCTGGTGAAGCACATTCCTCAGAGCCAGGCTCACTCAAATCAGTAAAAGATGTCCCCAGGCTACTGGTTTTCGTTCTGGATGACTATTCAGCAGCTACAAGGCGTCTTCCGCTGTCAAGAAGAGGATGGGTTGTCCAAGAAAGACTGCTTTCACCGCGGATTCTGCACTTCACCGATGATCGGATAAGATGGCAGTGCGAGCGCGAAAATTCATTACACGAGGGGCTGCCTCACGGACTCCCAGAGACAGGTGAATCTTTCGACCAACATTTCATAAACGAGTTCAATTGCTTGCCGGAGCTATTTCCAGAGCGAAGCAAGTGGGACCACTTCTATCATTGGGAACGCATCGTCCGTGACTACAGTCGGTGTCAACTCACATACCCGGAGAAGGACAGACTCGTCGCTTTAGCAGCAGTTGCGCAGCGATTTGCTTGTGTATTCAGCGAGGAATACTACGCCGGACACTTTCGAGAGAACATGCCCTTTGATCTAACCTGGCAAGTGCTCAGTCGACACAATGGGTCAGACTCTTCGACAAGGCGCTATCCAACGTGGAGCTGGACAAGTGTTGATGCAGAAGTAAGTGAAAGTTGTTTTGGCCAGCCTCTCGCCATAGTCGAGGACGTGAGCGTAGATTTGCAGGACCCTGCTTACACATATGGTCCTGTAAATGGGGGCAGATTGACATTGAGGGGTCTGGTTGTGAGATGTGAGCTAGGAACAAGGAAACTCCGTTGGCATCAATTTTCTTCTGAGCATTTGAGAAGTGTTCATCTGCAACAGGCAATAGGATGTGATAACTGCTCGGTGCAGACGTCCCTATGTGTCACGATGGACACACCTGAAGAGGTCACATCGAAGGATGCCTTCCTTGTACCCCTGGCTGAATACACTGACATTGTGGTTACCCAAATGCAACATAGAGTGGTCATGGGGATTTTGTTATCAAAACAGACAGACGGCCTTTATCGAAGAGTAGGCTCCTGGGGATGTGCACCGGATAATCTCTTTGATCTGGATAATGGGCCCTTGTTAGCCTATCTAGCTAGACACGCACATAGCTCTCACCGGGTTGTGATAGTGTAAGTTTTGACCCAGGGAATATCGGCAGGTTGGGTGTATATCTTGGACGGGTTGGTCCAGTGTTCACTTGCAGGTTGTAGTGCATTGTCTCAACAAACAATTATGTGCCTTTGCATCTACCTAGCAATGTTGTTACTCTGTTTTTCTTTGATTGAGTTTCCTCGTGGGTCACATTTTGCCAGGTTGTAACTCTGCTCTTTCTGCGTCTTTGAAATTTCTTCACCTGAAGACCCCAATACCCCGTTCAAGGTGGCCACGGAGCATGTAATGTGTGGTCGACGGGAATGTCGACCAGGGCGCTGGTAATGCCATCCAGGACGGGCATGGCGGCGTTGTACAGCAGCGTAAGCCTATAGATATCCTTACCTTCAGGACCTATATAATACTGATCTCCTGTATCTACTCAAAGGTATGGATAAAGCGCTATACCTACATGTTCAGTACAGACATCTCGTTAGTGAGAGTAACAGCGCTACCTATGCTCTTAAGGATATGATTGTACTCCAAGTGTTTCATTGAATTGAATTTGTCCACAGCCCTCTGCGGAGCCAGGTGCGCAAGACGCGCACACTTTGAGCCAACACATTTATCTGATGCGTGGCCACGCCATCTGTGCTGCTTACTACAAAAATTGATTTCTTTCTCAAAAAACAGATCGAACACAAAAAAGCACGATGAATCCCGCTGACATTAGACAAATCTTCTCGTAGAGGTCGTTTCCGTTTCACCCCCTTTTTTTCCCCAGCGCCCACTTCGCGTCGTGCAGAGGACAGGGGGGGGGGAGCCCGTCGGGCCATCGGGGCATATTCGACAAGACTCGACATGTGGCTTGGTCACCGGCCTCTCTAAATTGGATAAAAACAGGCGGCGGCGCACCACTAGAACACCGTGCCGTCGCTGTCAATGAGGATTGGAGGCTCTTTCGTATTCGGCCGGTTGATCTCGGCGATTTCGCGACCACCCTGTCACGCAAGATGTCAGTATAAGAATTCATGTACTGGTAGAAGTTCACAGTAGAAAGGGGGGTTAGGGCACTTTGAGGAGGGGGTGTCTTACCTTCCAGCTTCCAGCTTCCAGCATCTGGGGTAATGTCAACTCATTCCCGGCAAGCTCAGTCTTGAGCGACTGGTTGACTTCTACACATAACCGGTCCAGGAGGCCGACTGTGACACCACGCCATTCCACCACGAGATCGTCACTGGGCTCGAACATGGGTGCGACTTCGATGCCGGGGTCGCCAGTCCTGGTGCAGTACTCCTTGTAGTGCTGCAGGCCCCTCTCCATGTCCTCGGGCTTCAGCGTGAGGACACCCAGGTCGACGAACAAGCCACCGTTCCGGTACTCGGGCAGACCGGTCAGGAGCTCCTGGCCAGCGAAGTGGATCTTCATGAGCTGCTGCATGGGCTGCATCAGCGAGTAGGTGAGCCACTGCGTCAGCTTATGGAACGGCAGGATGGACTCCCAGGCTGCTGCAGATCCGGAGCGGCCAGTGGTGTTGGGGAACGGGCTGAAGCTTGGGCCGCCGCTGGATGGCGACGTAGCTGGCGCCGGCTGGGGCATGGAGGAGCATGGCCAGGCGTCGCCTAGCGAGATACCATTGATGGCCGTGCGCGATTGGGGCCAGATGGGCGCTAATCCTGACATGAGGACGTTCCAGAGCGTCGGTAGCGGCACGATAGGCATCGACGAGGCTTGTGTGGAGGGGTGGGCCAGGAGGTAGTCTGAGAGCCGGGTTAGCGCGTCCATGTGAAAGAGGCCATGTGATAAGGCTCATCGGGCTCACCAAGCATGTTGCCGGGGCGTGCGTTCTCCCCAAAGAACTCCTTGTTGGACTCGAGTGCGTCTGCGAGCCTGATTAGGAGCTCAGTTCGCCCCTCTAGACCTGCCATCTCGTTGCCGGGTTTTGACTGCAGGCCCTTGGCCATCTGCTCGACAGTCAGGCTGCGCAGCCCTTCCTTGTCGACTTGGTACTTGCTCGTCTTGTCGCCTGAGAATAAGCCCTATGAAGCCCGTTAGAATCGTAACAATGCAAGCGAACGGTACCATGAGGAATCTAGCAGCTTACCGTCTTGAACATCTCCAGACTTGCGACTGCAATGCCCTCGGATCTCCTGTAGATTCGTCCATTTTCGGTGCTCTTGTAGCTCCACTGCGTGCCAGCGCCGGCATCCAGCAGAACACTGACCATGAATAAATCGATCAGGCGACGGCACTTCTCAGTGCTGTCCACGTTCTCCCATGTTGACAACAGGTGGGCGATCCTATCTCGGCCGCCCACACAGAAGTGCTGGTGCCTGCCGTGTGCGGGGATGGAAGTGAAGGGGGCGTCGTAGTCTCTCTGTTGGACCATGTTAGCCGATTGGACAATTAATTGGGAGGGGACGGAGTGCCACAAGGCGCTATCTGTTGGTGGCTGCATACCCTGATAATGCTGGAAACGAAGCTCACCACCTCGGGGAACTTGCGCATGTCCACATCGAAGTGCCTCAGCTCATTTTTGACTGCCTTGGTGGTGATGACCCTGGACCTCTCCCTAACGGCGGCAAGATTCCTGAGGTAACCGGCAGGGTCCAGGTCTGGGTCTGGGGGCTTCGGGAGGTCGATCTTCGGGACCTGTGGGGAGAATGGCGATAAGGGTGTGTTCGGCGCCGAGGTGTTATTCGTGCCTGCAGAGCTGCGATTCATGGCTCGCGAACTGAAGGTGCCTGCTGGTGATTTGATGCTGGAGCTCCCTGAGTCGAGGCTGACTTGGGACTGTACTGTTGTGAGGGAGGGTTTGGATGTGATGCCCCTTGTGGACTTGTCTTTTCTGGAGAAGATACCCATGTTGGCAGGATCGGCGGGGTGGCACGAGTTACGGGACGGTTGGAATTCCCAAAAATGCCCAGGACAGGGACCGCCTGAGCAACGGGGGGACTTCGGAAGGCGGGGCGGGCTAGGGACGCGAGCTGGTGGGTCCTTTTGATGATGATCAGGAGCTCAAGGAGGGGTCGAGCTCGCGAAACGGCCCGAGGTAGTGCTGACGGGCTTATTGAGCCTGTGTGCTTGCAGCAGCAGCAGCGAAGCAGCGAGCAGCGACTGGGCTGGTCTGAGCTGGGGTTGTTGGTTGGGTGGGTCCCTCAAATCTTCTCGGCGGGCGGCCAGCCAACGGTTGCACAGCTTCAGGGGCAGCAGAGCTTCCTTTCTCGATGGTTGCCGTCGTCGAATTTCCGGACCTGTGACGTGTGTCTTGGATTTTTAGATGTCCAGCCAGCGACGCAAAGCTGTCTCTCAACCACTCTTTTGCTCTATGCAGAGACGAGACGGAGGGGTTGGACTTCGACCTGAGGCGCAAAGACAAAGCCAATCCGGACAATTGATTCGGTAGTGGCGAGTGTGTGCACGGAATGGTAGGATGGTTGGATTTCGTCTCGTCTTTTCTCGTTGGTATCGTAGTGGCGTGAAAAGTCAATTCAATCCAATCCAACCAAATCAAAGGAATCTCCGAAGCTTCTGCCGTGGGTGCTGTTGGATGCAGTGGTGGGTGTGTAAGACGGGTGACTGATCAACAAGGACACAGAAGTCGATGATGGCGAGTGCGAGGTGGTCAAAGGTAATCCGAAGAAGAAAGAAGAACGACCGTGGTGGTTCGGGAAACCAGGAGATACCAAAGGGTACGGCAGAAACAAATCAATCGGACAGGACGAGACGACGTCAGTCGAGACGAGACGAGACGAGATGAGATGAGAGTCGTTGGTTGTTCGCAGTGACGTTAATGTCTGTGGACGGAGATACAGTTTGATTAGCCGTGATGTCCGCGTCGAAGTCTAATGGGGCACAAATGTTGCTGAACAATCCGACGTCATAAGAGCAAGGCAGAACAGGCCGAATGGGAAAAAATTAAGCCCATGCAGTGGTTATGTTGCACAAGTGGAGGAGGGAGGGATAGGGTGGACCAGATGGCTTTGTAAGAAGGAAGGCTGGCGCAGAAGTGAAGAGAAGAAAGGGAGGAAGAGGGTATGGACGGACGGAGGAAGCCGACTAGGAAGAGAGCCAGCCAGGTCAGTCCTCGGGTATCGAATGCGCCTTAACGTACCAAGCAAGTGGGAGCAGGACGAACAAAAAGATGCCGAGTCCCAGTGAAAGAAAGGGTCTACGGCGATGGGCGCGAGGGTAGGGCCAGGTCCGGCAGGTCGAGGTTTATATGACATGAGACAAGACCAACATACCTAGGCCAGAGGCACACACACGGAGCACAGAGCACGAGCACGAGCACAGGCACAGGCACAGGTACGGGCACAAGTGCAGGCAGCACCTAGTCTACTTGGAGTACGGAGTACTGCTGCATGTTGTCCTACTAATCCGCGGACTACTGTACTGTGGCACCGCACGGAACAAAAGATTACACACGAGTAACAGGCAGTACGGAGTACCTCCTCGTGGATGCAGTACTGTGCAGTGTGCAGCGTGCAGGGGAAAACAGAGGGTCGGCGATCAAGACAAGGATGGGCGGATTGGATGGATGGGACGCACATGGATGGCCCGCCCAGGCACGGAACGGGGGGTGTCCCGTCAAGGCTCTGGCTGTGCAGGCTGTGGTCTCTTTTGGCGGCTGAACCCGCAGTACATGAAGATCGCACCCAGCACCTGAGTCAAATCCCTCATTCGGCTCTGGTTCTGGGCGCCCACCGACACGCGGTTCTGGGGCAGAGGGGCGGAGGGGCAGGCAGAGACCCCCTCCCATCCTCCCCTTGGGCTGCTGCAATCCGTACGCTACAAGCATGTGCGTGTCAGCAGTACAGTGGTACCGTACGCGTTTGTGAATGTACATGCGTGCATGTACGGAGTAATCAATTTTGATGGATCAGCCCGCGGGCACGGATCCGACTGACTCCCAGCCGAAGCTGTCACAAATGATGGGTGACCCTACCACAGTACCTGTCTGGCCCCATTTCTGCCCAGCCCGACGAGCTGTTGTCCCCGTCAGGCAAACTGAAACCCGAGGGATCACGTACTGCACCGAACAGCCGAGGTCACGGAGCCGAGCCACGCCCTTGCTTGCTGCAGGTGGCGGTGTTGTAGAATGATGTTGGGAGTTGGTGGTGGGGGCGATGATGTCGTCGTGTTGTTGCTGCTGTCACCAGGGTCTGTCGGGGAGAGCAGAAGCAACGACGGGCAGCTGATTGATGGTCGAATGCGGCCAGGGCTGTCAGGGCTGGGGCCACCCAGAGCGATGGGAACCGTCGAATGTCGCTTGCTGGTTTCAGCAGCTGCAGGGTGTGGGACCCGGGTGCTGGAGCCTCAAAGTGACAGGTGCGTTCTCTCGTGCCTTGTCCCAAGTTGTCCACAACTGCACAGGCGTGTTGCCGAGCTCTGCTACACTCTGCCCCTACCGTGCAGGTTGCAGGTGACCAGTGGTCCGTCTGGTGTTGGTCGTCTGGGCCCGTCCGTCTGTCAGGTCAGTCCTGTCAACTGCTTTTTGCCTGGGCACGAACAGACAAGCAGCCATTCCTGCCGAACCATCAGCCACAAGAGATGGGACGAAAAATTAGCACCTCGCTTCGATCCCTCGTCCCGGTCCAGATTCGTCCATGGAGCCGACGGCGTGATTTGCTCGCGTGTCGAGCCCCCCGGGCAACTGGGTCCTTGAGTCCTGGACTCCTGGGTCCTCACTTGACGGCAGTTGATGCCGTCTGTCTGTCTGTCTCTGTCTCCCCTTTGTCCGTTTGTCTCTGGCCTCTTTTCCCTCCTCCCGCCTCCAACTCCGCCTCCATCTCGCCCGTCCGTGTTCTCCACGTTAACTGTCAGACCGCGTCGAGCATTCCCACCACGTCACAGGCTGCAGCTCCACATTGTGCCACTGCCAGCAGCGTCTGCGGCAGAAAGAGGAGATGCTGTAGATTATTTTACGAGACACGCGAGGGGACAGGATGATCACAACGATGCCTGGGCCCTGCAGGTGCAGATCATCGTCCGTAAAGGGTCTGCGGGCCGCGTCTGGATTGCCCCAATCTCGTTCAGTAGTTCTGAGTAACGTAACCGTCGGGTCGACCCAACTCGCCAACCCCCTTGCAGAACGGTCCGGAACCTCAATGGGCAAAATTAACAAATCCAGGCCAGCAACATCAACAGCAACATCGACAACGCCTTGATATGACTGACCACCTTCTCTCTTGCACCTCCAGGACCCCTGCCCACCCACTTGCTCCTCGCTAGGGGCCGCGTCCAGTCCAGTCCAGTCCACCCCTTCCCTTCTGCAGCAGTCACATATCGCACTACACCTACACTACCTGACTACCAAGCACTTGCACATGCAAGCTACCCACCAACCCACCTGCCAGGCTTGCCCACACCGGACGACGAGCCCACGATACCGACTCTGGCCATAGTCTGGTTGCAACGGTTCCAGTGGCTGACGCCCCAATTTCAGGTAGTCGCAGTCGTGGTCGCAGTCGCAATTGCAATTGCATCTGCAGTTCCATTTCCAACGTCATGTTGTAAATGTAAATCACGCACGTCTGCGATCCTCTGTCCACCGTTGCACTTTTATCAAATAGAGCCGCGGCAAGCAAGGAAAATTTACACTACAATAACGCGGTGGTCCATCCACTTGTCGGTGCAGAGTGCGCCGGAAGGATTGCAAGGACAGACCACCCACCCTGCCACCTGGCCGCCCACCTCTTCCCTGTAACGTGGGCAGGGGTCTCATGCAGCAATCTGCAAGGCACCGAACAATCCCTGCTAGGCGTCCTTGACCACCCCATCGAATCATCGACTCCCTCTTGACACGCAGCAATTGAAGCCGCTTGCACCGCCGAGAGAACGAGACCGAAACCCCACAGCCGTTGCATGCACGCGCATGTAGGCAGTCTACGGCCCATCGCTATCTCCAGTGTCTCCAGACCCTGCAGGGGAAGCAATACACCTGATCAGTGGATGAATTGCAGAGGCTAGGCCGTCGCACGCGTGCTCATGGCTTGACACACTGACACATTGACCAGGACCACAGTCACCAGTGGACACTCCCTCCACTTCCCACGAGGTAGAGCCACACACAAAGAAATGGGCGCACCACACAGTGACAAAGCACGCCAGACACGCACTTGGCGGAGAAGGCTTTGTCACCGCAGTACTGTCCTGTGTGTAATCGGTACGTACGTACGTACGGAGTACGGAGTATGTGGTGCAGATCCAAAACAAAACCCGCCACAGCCAATTCACCCGTTGTCGCATTCGAGACAACCGCCAGATGACTGGGCAGAGGACGGCTCGTCTTGCTTCCAATCCGCGCGCCTGCAATCTCTACGGCCGTTGTCTGTGTGTGCCAGCCCCAAAAGTTCGGTACCGATACAAGCATCTACCTGTGGCATCATTTAAACTTTGACTCCGCGGGCGGTCCCACTGGAAATGGACCTTGGAAACGTTGCGACCTTGAAGATTCTTTGGACCGAAATTGCAAATAACCTGGGACGAAGACCCAGGATCCCTCTGTCGGGATCCCTCTTCCCCCTTCCCCGCCGCCCGATCTGGAGCACTCTTGGTGCCGTTCGTACCGTGCTCCGGAACCACTTCCTTGTACTCCGTACTGTATCACGCTGAGCACGAGTCGTCCCGTCCAGTTCCCCGGTCGGAGCAAAGACGGGAAGCAGAGTTGCCCACTTGGTCCTCTGCTTTGCTTGGCTGTCGCAATCCGACGAGCTTGCCGACACGACGACCTTCTGAATCGCCTTCTGAACCACCTGATTAAGCCCAGCCCACATAGTCGACAAGCAGGTGGGGCGGTCCGACGCAGACATGCATGTAGAATACCACACGACGTCCCCAGTCCAATGACCGCGGCGCCCGGCCTCTCGGGATAACGCTCTCAGGATAACGACCGACCGCAGGTTGCCCGTTTCGTCGAGAAAAAACTGCAGGATCCGGTCCTAGGCCGGACATGTGTCGTGAAACCACTGGCAGGCAGTATTGGCAGGATTCCAGATAAGGCGCCTCCCGCGGGTGATTGGCGGCGCTTTACCAAGGTCCGTTCCGAGCAAGCGGATCTGGGAGTCTGACAGCCTGGTTCATCCCCACACTGGCGCGCTGACCGGGCTGGACCGCCGGCTATCAATCTGTCAGACGGTAAATTCCATCTCGCAGAGAGGCACGCGCTTACAAGACCCAGGGCGGCGTACATAAAACGGGGCAAAATCCATGTTGATCACCACCAAGTGCATGAAACCTAAAGTATATATATGATTTGGAAGACACCAAGATCGTGTGGGCCTATAATTCCATGTATATGCACAGTCTGGCTGGGCGCCGTTGCCACTTCTCAGTGTGAACAGGACAAGACAAACTCGCTCGCGACAAGGACTTGCCAAATTGCATGCAAAATTGCCTTCACAATTTCTCCTGTTTCGCCAGGACCGATTCCAAAGTCAATTTCGTCTCGCCGTCATATACGCTCAGCCGTTCTGCGGCCTCACGTGCTTCTGACCGAATCAGCTCTTCAATCTTGCCCGAACGCGGCGTGAACCGCGCCTTGAACGGAAGCGGGCGTATGTTCTCGCTGTCATTATACGCAAAAGCACTCAGCTGAACCGGGTTGCCCTGTGTTTTGGAGGTCACGGTCAGCTACCATCGGTTCTCTCCGCCCACAAATTGGTGTAGTCGTAACATCTGCGCACGTGTGCTCAGACCAACCATGGGAAATCAATATCACCACAGGGCAGTGCTCACCTTCTCGTCAAGCCCCGGCTCGACCTTGAACGCCCAGACCAACCTCGTCACCACCATCAGCACGCTCTGATCTGCCAGGGGCTGCCCGCTGCACTGCCTCCTCCCCCACCCGAAGGCGTTGTGGCCTCTGCTGTTGGGGTAGTCGAAAGCCAGCCCCCCGGGGCGATCGCCCAGGTACCGCTCCGGCCTCACCGTGTCGGGCTCGGGGAAATCGGCCGGGTTCCGGTGTATAGCCCACGTGTTGCAGGTGAGCTGTGTGCCCTTGGGGATCAGGTAGCCCCGGTACGTGTCGTCGCAGACCGGCGCGTGGGGGATGCCGCCCAGGATCGTGACTGTCCGCCAGCGGATGATCTCTCGGGCCAGCGCGCTCGTGTATGGGAGCCGGCCGGCGTCCAGATCCTCCCAGGTGGGGGATTTGCTGTCCCCGAGAACGGTGTCTATTTCGGCCTGGGCTTTGGCCTGTACTTCTGGAAAAATGCAGAGGGCGAGGACGGCGGAGGTCAGAGTTCCACTTGTAGTGTCGACACCGGCGCCGAGCAGACTTTTATATGTAAGTGTGTGAGCTTCACGGGATACGCATCATCGACACTTACTTGGTGGTTAAAGCGGATACTTCTTCATCACTAAGGCCAAGGGTAGGCTGCTTCTCGAGGACATCTTTCGCAAAGCTTGGGTTCGGACTGTTTGCAGCAGCCTCCTTGTTGAGAGCGAGAAAATACTTCCCTAAGTGCGATGAGATTGTCTTCACGATAGTAGGGAAGGCGTACAGCCAAGGCGGCAGATCAGCGAGCCAGGGCATCGTCTCGACCAGCAACCAGCCAGGGATAACATAGTTCACGACGGCCATGGTCTCCAGCGCCTTCTGGCAAACGTAATCATTCTTCTTTGCGATCCGCCTGCCCCAGCCGATGATCGAAACAACCGAGACAGAATACCGCTCGATGGACATGACATAATCATCCGGATCGGTCAGGAAGTCCAGGGTTAACATCTTGGACTCGTCGCCCTGGAAGGACCGGTGGTCTCGTACCACATGGCTGCCGACGATGGAGTGCTACAGCCGAAGTCAGAGGCGGCACGCCCTATATCAACACACTCCAGAGGGTATATGAATTCACCGTGAGCTTCCTATGGAGCCTCCACCGGTCACCATACACCATCGTGGCCTGGTTCGTCGTCGCGGACCGCGTCAGCTCCCCCATGGCCACAAATCGCGGCCGAGAGGAATAGATATCAGCCCGCTTCTCCAGCAGATCCGACGCCGTCCACGCGTCGTTGAGCACGATGACCGGCCGGCTTCCCAGCCAGATCGTGATCATGGGGTTGTCATACTGCCGGCTCCACTCCTCGAACTTGACCCACGGCTGCCAGTAGGGAATGCGGAAGTGGCTGCCGATGACTGGCAGCGGGAAAGGGCCCGGCGGGAGCTTGCGGCGCAGGAGTAGGACGCGGGCGTAGTTGTAGGTGACTATGCAGGCGAGGGCTAGTGCGCCGATGGCGAGGAGTCGGAGGGGGAGCTGGAGCAGCCCCGGCGTCTCCTGCGTCAGCAGCATTGTGGGTTTTGTTGATCTAATTCGAGGGGCGAGTGCCGGTGCGTGAGAAAAGCAATGTGAAACTGGTTGCCTTTGTTACACGGCATTAAATCACGAAAAAAGGTTCCCTCGTATTTATATGTATGGGTTGTAGTCTATTAGCCAAGGGTGGTGATGAGCTAGAGGGATGCCTGGCCGCCCAAGCGACTACCCCCGTCGTCCTTGGCGTGTCTACAGGTTGACGAGCCTATCGAAGGCTGCCCAGGCCAGCTTACATGCTGTACATGCAGCAGATATCGTAGAGAAACACAAGCATAAAGGGAAGCGGAGTGACGGGGAACGGCAGTATATCCCACCTCGCACTCGGGGTGCGGGGTGCAGATAATGGGTCCGAACCTGCATCGTCGCAGTCCTGCTCATGCAGGGTGAGACGTTGCAAGCTTCTTCCTCCCCCCCACCGCCATGGCTCGGCACATGTGTACTGATGGTTGTCGACGTCTACCTCGTGATCTCTAGATGTCATGATATTGAGCGAGACTGCAGGAGATGGAATATCCGGGTGACTTGTTATGTGGCTTCGATGTCATTTTTGGGTGTCGAGGAGCTTGGTGGGATTTACTTGCAATGATATAGTGACGTTTGTTGTTAGTAAGCCTTGGCAATTGTAACTTCACTTTCAGAATATTTCTCTATCAACACATCAAAATATTCCTACCTTAACCAAGTGATTCTCCATAATTTTGAATTCCTAGCTTGAGACTTTTGTGGCACATGACAGTGATTTTTGGAAGGACCACAAGCCTTTTGGGCCCCGGATCTTGCGGAACCTTTCACCATCACGCTGCTTTTAGTGGTGTCCGATCATCTATGTCTACTACTCCATTTGAAGCCGTTGCTATTGGGATGAACATTCCAAGGATGGAGTAGAATTGCCATATTCGCAATGTCCTTGGATGGTTATGGCTGGAGTGGCCGGAACAACTGTACTATACCTATCATTTGTTGCCATCTGAGTAGTCATGCGTTGGCAGACAGTGACAGTCATAATCTCATTTTGATTGATCTACTCTCACAATGAGAGGGTATGATACTTGTGTTCTGAATCCAAGAGCTGTATCAGATTTGACACATCATGGCCACAGCATAAATCATGTTTCCATTTCCCAACAAAAGAGAGGAGGTCGCGTCCGGCTCGACCATGATAGCGCCATTCATCTCAAAGGGCCCTCATCCGCCCTCTGCTCAACAGGCGTTATGATGCTGGAGTTGTTGCTCAGCCTGTCCCTGCCCGCGGGAACGCGCACGGGCGGCCAGGGCGGCAGCTCCGTCTCGCTCCTCGAGCCCGCCGTCGCCGTCTCGGGCCTCCGCAGGTTGACCTCCTCGTCGGCGACGGCCCGCGTCTCGTTGACGGTCTGCATCGACTTGTCCAGCCTGGCCAGCTGCGCGCTCAGCCACGACTGCCTGGTCTGCAGCGGCGGCGGGGCCTTGCGCGACGGCCCGGACCCGATTGTCGGCAGGGGGATGTGGTGGTGGTGGTGCTGTGCCCCCGGCGCGCCATCTTCGGGCGACCCGGTGGTCTGCCTTGTCGAGGATGCGAACATGCGGTTGAAGAGCGGCTTCAGCGTCATTATGGAGGCGCAGACTATGGCCGTGTTGACTTCTATGAGGGACCAGAAGATAGTGTCCACGCCTGTGTAGCTGTAGTCAAGGCCATCCTTGATTGTCGCGAGCAGGACGAGGCGTATTATAGAGACAATGCATATGCTATGAATGATTGTTAGTTGCGAAAAGAAGAGCCAGTACAGCACACGGGGAAATATGACGCACAAAAAGCCAAACGAGAACACTATCGAGAGCACTATCTTCTGGTCCTTAGGTGCTCGTATTGACCAGACAACGGGTAGTGGCAGCAGGAAGATGAGAAAATCTGTTCCTATCCCCAGCCCTGTGAGAGCGTAATAAACCTCATTTGAATGGCAGTACGTGGCTTGTACACTCCCATCCCAGAATGCGTCCAGAGGAATGCAGGCCGTAAAGTCGAGAATGAGATTGATAGCGCCAGTAAGTATGACAACTAGCATAAATCCCAGGAGAATCTTTCTCGTCCAATCAAAAGTCAGGGTCCGCAAGTACAACAGCACGACGCTGACCTTTGAGAGAATCAGGCTACACGTGTAGAAGAGGATCGTAAACCATGATGCCTTATGATGTGAGATATATAGTCAGCATTATAATCGCAGGCTCATTGATGTCCATATTGGATCGACCAAGAGGCTTACCTCGAGCAGCGTCAGATAGTTCTCTTGGGGAATCGCAACGAAGTGTTTCCCAAGCCCCAAGCCTGCCTCGACAATGAAGCCAATACTCTGTGCCAAGGAGAAAAACAAGGCCGCCAGGATGACCCAGTCCTCCGGGCCAAGTAGCTTCATCAAGCTTCCCCTTAGGTACATTCGACTCGCTACAATGACGGCTGATATTAGCCATGTGAGAGCAGCACACGCTATGATCTGGCCTTGGCGCGACTCGCTGAGGTCATACACCCCATTGTTCTCAGTGGACATGGCTTGCGCTGCGGCGACTCAAGCATAGGAACACAGACAGGATCCTCCCTGTCTCACGTAGAGAGACCGCTTGTCAGTGGTACGCTTGGGGGCCAAGAACCATCGTCCTTCCTTGTCGGTCGAGTATTGCGAGGGTAGGAGGTGGGGGTATAATGTATAAGGGGCATCCAAGAGAAAAACCCCCGGGCGTCGATCCTGTACTGACAGGTGCCGGACTTGCAGGTAGCGAATCTGGGGTAGTGAGAGAAGTGAGATGTGACAGGTAAAAGGTTCAGAAAAGTCAAGGAAACGCAAAACCTAAGAGGTGGAATTCGACGTGGGCAGCAAAGCCATGTCTTTCGGCCGCGATGCGTAACTCGTCATTACGATACAGCATCCACAGACTACACACCGCCGCACGTAAGTGCCCCAGGGTGGGCAGTACAGTACAAAGCTTTGCCCCCAACCGTCGACTAGACAGCAAAACCGGGGCGCGCGAGCATCTCAGCCCAGCCGACGACACTATTGGTAGAGGCCGCTTCCACACATGATGGGGCAGACACAGGTCTGTGTGGTGGAAGTCTCCAGCGATTTGCAGGCGGCTGTCAATGGCCCAGCCGCGACCGTTGATCCTCAAACGCAGGAAAGTGGGAAGATCAAAGCGCCCTGGAGTCGTCCCACATTTGATCGATGGGTCTCGATTAACTCGACCTTGATAGGAAGCGTAGCCGAGATGAATCCTCTGGTTTTCTCCAGATATCTGGGCCTCTAGTACTATCGAGATCCTCTCAGGGCTGTTAAGGAGAAGGCTTTTGTTGGAAGCGAGCCTCAGCTGCCGACCCATCACGGGGTGCCAGCGATCTGGTCAGTTGTGACTGTGGCTGAGTTGACAAGTTCATTTTGTGGCTAGCCCCAGGCCGTGTGTATCTCTAAACAGCAAGTTACAGCAAGTACTGTCTGGTCACGTATGGCCTCAACCTCTTGTTTTCCCTTGAACATTGAAGCCATCGAGCTTAGCGGTTGAGCATTTGCATGACTATCCACGTCGAAAGTTTTGTGTCAATCTTGCATGGCGCCTTGGCAGCGGAGTCGGCGACCTCTCGAGAAAGAGTGGATCACAAGAGGAGGCCGGGCTCGGTCCCCACGATTCAAAGTTCACATGCTTCTGTTCTAGTTTAGCCCAACCGAAAGGCACAGCTGATCTGATCGATGAACAGCGTTCTGCACATAGGTAAGTCGTCCATTCCCTACCGTCAAAAGCAAAGGATAGTGGAAACAGGATCACGAGTTCGTACAATGTAAGTTTCTGGCTCACTCGAGCAGGCGTAAATACCGGCTGAGAGCGCAGACAACGCCTCACCCCGTAGAAGGAAAGATAACGAGTCAAGCGCAGGGCTTCGTCAGGAGATGTTCCCACGTCCGCCTCGAAAACATGGTCCACTAGAGGTTCAACGACTGCGCAGATTCGGGACTTCCCGTGACTTATGCACCTTCGATGGCAGCCGCATTAGTCCTCGGCACGTGCGAACGCTTAGCATTGGTGCAAAGGCCACAATGGGCCCATCGCTTGTGACAAAGCTTGCAGGCGGGTGTGCCCCCTGGAGAGTGGAAATCGATCCGCCTCGGGTTCGTATATGCATTTTGAGCGGTCCAACCACAGCGCCCTTCCCTTTCCCTTGTGTTTTGTGTACCTGAGCGGGGTAGTCCTCTCATTGCCAAAACTGCCAGACTGAGGAAAGAAATTGCCCGTCACTCCACTTGTAAGGTTTTCCCCGATATTTCGCCATTGTGGAATTGCCCGTGCCTCAGTTCGGGCTATATGAGGAATTCCACATCTCGAAACTACAAAGCGGGCGTAATGGTTCGACTATATCAGTGGGCTGTACTTGCCTACAGTGTCTTGAGACTTGCAGGATCACCGTGGATAGGATCTGACGGCCACGAATAGTAGCGAGCCAGGTGATTGCAGTGGAACACTGCTCCTGAGGTAGAGGCCGCACCTTTTACAGACTCGGCTTACGGAACGAGAAGTGCGCGGTTCCAATGGAGATACTTCGATTTCGCAGCTTGCGTTTGATGGTCAGCTGAGGTTGCGTGCTGTCGGCGGAAAGACACGGAGGTACCTACTGGCTAAGCAAACTGGCCCTTTTCCTCCCACAATCATAACTCCGTGATAATCGGCGCCAATCTTGGCGGCGTCCCCAAGGCTGACCCTTTTGGGTGGCCACTGTTCTTTGCCAGGGGCTGAGTGGCCGTGACCAGGGCATGTTATACACTCAGAGCTTGCGTGGCTTGATCACGCTCAAGAGATAAGGTCGGCGACGTTCATCGGCATCTCATCAATCTGGGTGGAGTAATACACTGCGGCTAATCAGCAATCGCTCACGGTTCGAGAGCCGACCGAACTTACACTCAATGTCTCGCAGAATGCGCACGTCCTCGCTTGTAACGAAGTTGATGGCAACACCCTTGCGTCCAAATCTTCCAGATCGACCAATACGGTGGATGTAGTTTTCACGGTTGCTGGGCAGATCGTAGTTGATGACCAGGCTGACCTGCTGGACATCGATACCACGCGCCCACACATCAGTGGAAATCAGCACACGGCTGTTTCCCTGTCGGAAGTCCTGCATGATACTGTCTCGCTCCTTTTGTGGCATGTCTCCGTGCATGCTGCTCACGGTGAAGTTGGCCTCGCGCATCTTGTCGGTCAGCCAGTCCACCTTGCGCCGAGTGTTGCAAAAGATAACGGCCTGGGTGATGGTCAAGGTGTCGTAGAGATCGCATAGAGTGTCAAACTTCCAATCCTCCTTCTCGACAGCGATGAAGTACTGCTTGAGACCCTCAAGAGTCAACTCGTCACGCTTCACAAGGATGCGCACGGGGTCGGTCATGAATTTGGTCGTCATGTCGAGCACATCGTAGGGAAGGGTAGCCGACACGACGACGACTTGAGTGGCAGGAGGGAGGTATCTGTAAACGTCATAGATCTGCTCTCTGAACCCCTGGTTGAGCAGCTCATCGGCTTCGTCGAGGACCAGCATCTTGATGTGGCGGGTGCGCAGATGCCGGCGCCGAATCATGTCGGCAACACGACCAGGTGTTCCGGAAACAATGTGCTGGCCGTAATCCAGCTTGCGGATGTCCTCGCCGACGTTTGTTCCTCCGATACATGCGTGGCATTGCACGTTCATGTAGTCGCCGAGAGCCATGACGACGCTCTGAATCTGGGTGGCCAACTCGCGCGTTGGAGAGAGCACGAGTGCTTGGGTTTCGCGTACGGCTGTGTCGATGACTTGGAGCATACTTATGGAGAAAGTCGCAGTTTTGCCGGTTCCGGATTGCGCCTGAGCAATGGTGTCGCGGCCCTTGCAGACTTGGACGATGGCGCGGGACTGAACAGCCGAGGGAGACTCGTAACCGTAAGCGTAGATTCCACGAAGGAGAGATTCTGCCAAGATGGGTCAGCATTCAATGCCCAAGGGATGCGCGCGATGAAATCTTGAGCTTTACCCTTCAGCGACATGGACTCGAAGGTGGGATGGACCGTAACCTCCTTGGAGGTGTTGAACTCCATCCGCTCCTCAGCCTTGCGATCGATACCACCTGCTTCAGCCATTTTCAAGATCTGACGATGCTTTGATTTCCAGTTGAATGTTCTGGGGGTGCCGTTGGCTTTGTTGGTGATTTGATAAGTTTTGGCGCAAAGCAGTGGCCGAAGTTGAAAGTCGGGCTGAGCTATGCATCTGCCGGCGGGCAGGCTAACAAGCAAATTCCTGCAGGGGTGGTCAGAAATGCGGGAGCTTATCTTATCGGACAATTAGCTTGGCTGGCCCGTGCCCCAAGAACAACTTCATGAGCGGCGACGAAACAATCCACGTGCTGTTGCTCAGCTTCAGCCCGAGAACTAGCAGGGGACAGGACGGGCGAAATTGACACATTCCCCAATCCTGACAAGCAGATATCAAGATGCTGTTGGAGGAGCAGCGATACATTGCCGAGGACCTTGAGCGCCTCGAGCAAGGCGTCGCGGATCGCATTGGCGAGGAGCCCAAGGTGGTAGGTGATGTGATGCCCTCTCTCTGACCAACTCACCCCGAACCAAGCTGACCACGTCCCCCACGACGCAGATCCGTGATCGCCTGAATCGAGACCATGAGGTATCTCAGCTCCTTGACCAGATACAAAAGCAATCCGCAGAGATGGTGTCTTTGTATCGCGATGCTAATGGCCTCCGATCAAAAGAGGTCCTGCAGATTGGCAGCGGCGACCCTTTCGAAGAGTTCTACAAGCAGGTGAACGAAGTGAGGGAGCATCACGCGCGATACCCCAACGAGCAGGCTGAAAACTCCGAGATCCGCTACCGGCAGCGCAAAACGGGCGACGAGCCCCTCCCCTCCCTTGTCGATGCGATGTTCTCTGGCGAGGAGGCCTACGGACGCTACTTCGACCTCCACGCGTGCCACGAGGCATACATCAACCTGCCCAACGTGAAACGTCTCGGATATCTGCAATACCTTCAAATATTCGACAACTTCGCCCCCGGACATGGCGGCGTCAAAAGAGCGGACAAGTTGACGGATCAGTACTTCAAGTACGTTGGCGAGGTGGCAGAATACTTGGAAAGCTTCATGCGCCGGACGCGACCGCTGGAGAACGTCAGCAAGGTGATTGGGTCATTCGACAAGGAATTTGAAGAGACGTGGGAGAAGGACGAGGTCGAGGGCTGGGCAAATGAGTCGGCTGCTGCCACGGTGGCGGCAAAGGAGTTGAGCAGCGCTGACGCCGTATGGTGCGATGCTTGTGAGAAGGAGTTCAAGAACGAGAATGTTTACAAAGGGCATTTGAACGGGCGAAAGCACATCAAGGCAGCGCAAGCCCTAGCGCAGAGACAGGAAGGCGCCGCAGATGCCACAGTTGCTTCCGGAAGATTCTCTGCGACGAGAATGAAGGAGCGTGCCGTGGCGGAGCGGGAATTCAGAGTGAAGCGCCTCGCCAGCGCTATGAGCACCGAGCGAGAAGACACCCGGGTCAACGTGGAGCGGCGGCAAGGAATGACAGAGAGGGAACGGCAACAAGAACTCGACAACCTCTTCAGTATGGCAGAGCAACCACCGCAGGTTGCTGAGTCGAATGACATGGAAGGGGAGGACGGCGAGGAGAAGATTTACAACCCTCTGAAGCTCCCGCTGGCCTGGGACGGCAAACCCATCCCATTTTGGCTCTACCGGCTGCACGGCTTGGGTGTGGAATTCCCATGCGAGATCTGTGGAAACTTCGTCTACATGGGGCGCCGCGCCTTCGAGAAACACTTTAATGAGGCGCGGCATATTTACGGCCTGAAGCGGCTCGGCATCAACGACACCCATCTTTTCCGAGACATCACGGGCATCGAGGAAGCGCTGAAGCTGTGGGACAAGAGGCAGCGTGACAAGAAGGCGAACAAGATTGAGGACGGCAGCGTCATTCAGATGGAAGATGCCGAGGGCAACGTGATGCCGGAGAAGGTGTACTATGATTTGCAGAAGCAAGGTCTGCTGTGAAGAGCTATAGGCGATGCCAGTTTTCCTGGAACGTACAATGAGGCTGCAGATGGCACAAATAAAAAGCTTACCAAAAATTTACACGTTCGAGTCCTCGAGTAAGACCGTCTGATGGGTTCTGACGAATTGACCATACACGAAGCCTTGTAGGCTTCAAACAATGACCACCCAAGGCATCCATAGCATAAACACAATGAATACCGCCATTGAACCCGTATTGTCCCGCTTCGTCCTTCCCCTTGTATTTTTTTCTGAGGTATGTTTGGAGGAACATGCGCGTCAAGGAGCAGGGCGAGATCTTCGCGCTTTGAAAGCGCGCCTACTGGTGTGTGGATGGTTGTCGACAGCAACATAAGGGGGGAAGGCTGCGTTCATATTCATTTTGGTCACACTAGAAGCCCGAGCATCAAGTTGGGGCAAGTTGCTTTGTATAAGTGATTTCTGTTCACACTATCGCTCTGGCAGGCTGTCTTTTTGATTTACTTCGTCTTCTTCGCCGGTCACTACCAATCTCATCAGAGCACCGAGTGAATTTGAATGCAGCTACTTACCTCCAGCTTCCAAACCCATCCAGCATGTCGCCTTGAATCGCTCCCCATTTTTTGCTCCCCTGCGATCGCCATCTCAAGGCGATCAGGCGGAGAGATGGATTCAACTGCGCACGAGGTCAGTATCACTTGGATCAAGCGGTGGACTGAAGAGGAAAAACTGGGTTGAAGCAATCAAATACTGATATCTGACCCATTACAGAAGAAAGCCTTCGATTGGGGAATCGTCGGCGTCGATCTTGACGACATCGAGGTCCCCGCGGCCGAGAGCAACCCAGATGAGACAGCCGTCCATGTCGACCGAGACCCACAAGCCTTTGTGATACCGTTCGACAGCGACTTTGCAAGCGCCGAACCGAGTCCTATCAACCCGTCAAACGAGTTGATTTCAATATTCGACCGCTTTCCCGAGGCTTTTGTGTCTGATTCGGACGAGAGGGCTGAAGGTCTTGGATCATACCTTCCTCTTGAGACCAATGACAACACTTCCATCCCAGGACACATGCAATTCCCTAGGCCTTTGGCTGTTGAGAAGAATGGGCTTCCATACTCTTGGATGGTTAAGAACCCAGGGCAAACAGCCAAGAATCTCTGCAGAAACCCCCCTCGTCCACGAAACATCGACGCCCGGCCAGTCAACAAGCTCCCTGGCAACGTCGAAGGCGAGATGAAAATGGAAGAGCAGTTCAAGCGGTTGTGGCAGGATCCTTATGATTACTTTTTTCGGGCTGCTGCTTTCTCTTGTATCATGGAGCTTAACAGCCAAGGACTGTCAGTCAATCTGACCATATCAAACAATTCGGGTCGGTCCCTCTTTGCTAATCGAGACTACTCGTTACAGACTCCACCCCACTATCCTCGCAACCCTCATCGGTCGGCTTTTCAACGGAGAAGCAGGCTTCCTAGATGTTTTCAACAGGTTCTTCATGCCCTCGGGACTCCGCATCGAGTTCACAACCGGGCGCGCTCGCGTGCACGACCTCCTCCTCCAGGCCGGCCGCCACAGCGAAGCAAATCCCACCAACGCGTACCACCCCCTTTTCAGGAGCCTCATCAAGGTCATGCATCACCTGGCGTATGACCGAGTCTCGGAGGGCATTCATATGGACGAAATCGTCGGCAGGCTGGTCTACTCCTCCAGCGGCCTCGAGGTTCGGCCCGACCCCGGCGCCTACACGATCCTTCGCGGTGCGAGGCTGTCGCACCTTTTTCTGAGCCGGCGTGGCGAGTGGTGGCCTTACAAGAGATTCCCATGGCAAGAGGCGGACCTGCTGGGTCTTTACAACACGCGCAAGGCAAACAGGAAGGACACCACCGCTACCTTGGACCCGCGCCGGCTTGTAGTCAGGGGCGAGAATCGAGCCTGGGCGTAAGCGATGGTGATACAAGGGACTTGGTTCAGCGGCTGGTGAGCCTGGTTTGGTATCCAAGTTTCCAACACCACTTTGTGATCGATGGTATTCAACTCGGGACTAGAAGATCACTACATATCATGTCTGGGGATTGAGGAGGAAGACTGAGTGATGAAGTTAGGCATCCAGTGTCACAGTAGAGACTTCCCGCGCAAGCTCCACAGTGAAGGCCAGAGATATACCTAAGTATGCCAAGCTCAGTATTGGGTATGGTAGCGACTAGCCCCTCGCTGTGAGCGATTCGCTCCGAAGTGCGATAAACTCTTCTATAAACTCCCGTGTGTTTATCGTGGTGAAGTCTCATCGTTCCACCAAGTCGTGATCACACGATCCATTATCAGCAGACTGAAACAATAGACAATCACCACATCCCATTCTATCAAGACGATCTGGGGTACTTTGAGCCATGCACATGCGTCCTCACCGACGTGGAGAATCCAGATCCGCCCCCAGCGGGGAGACCGATTCCCAAGTCGCATTTCCAGAGATGAGAGCTGTCTGGTACGGACCAGAATCCTAACATAATGTCCAAGCCCGTGGTGCAATGGCTGTCTTGGAAAGGGCGAGGCCGCGGATATCGGCGATTAATTTCCAGGGTGCATCGTCTCAAGATGATCCCGTCTTGTCTTTCAAATCCGTCCCGGGTGTAAGAAAAACATTCTACATCTAGACAAGAAGTAGAGCCATCCGGACCACCCCAGACGAGCGAGCTGAGGCAGCGACATTTGTCACAAAGCTATTCGTCGTTAAACTGAGGCTGTGATCCTCCTAGGGGTATCAGGTCCACGGTGGTCACCTAGGTATCCTAGACAACGAAGTCCGAGGGGCGTACGTCGTTTCCGGGGGCTGGAAATTGCATTTCTGACCCCTCTTCCGGAGTCTTGCGCGTGGCACCAACCAGTTGGCTGCCATCAGCTGAGTTTGAGACAGCCTTGTGTATCCAGCTACTTTATGATCCCGGCAGGCATGATCACGGTGGCAAAGGATACAAAGTGGCACTCACGGGGGAAGATCTAAAGAAGGATGCAAGTTGTACGAAGTCCGGACCCCAACGAAGCTCCTTTTGGGCTGATGACCGACTGGCGAGTCGTGCCGTCGTACCAGGCAACGACGCAAGGGAACTCATCGGCCCCGGGTGGATATATGCTGTACAACTCTCAACTTGGGATGGATTCAAAGATTCGGACAATACATCGAGAGCGGTGAGTCTAGTTTTCCTCGGATCCTTTGTCTTGATCCTCGGACTTTTCATGAATTGGAGAAGTGGATCGTTGGTCGGTGCTCTACTGTGGATCTTTGGAGAGGGTGTAGATGTCATTAACTTTAAGCAAACTGTCGTACAATTCCTTCAGACTCCAATGCCACATGCGCAATTCCTCATTGGTCCCTCATTGCGAGGGGTAGCAATACGCGGGGAGGACTTTTAAAATAATGTGTGGATACTACACCTCTTGGCCAGTGGTTAGACTGTTAATTGCCCAGCCCACATGCATCTGTCGCGAGACATAGGCAAACTATCGTACCTAAGCATAATCCACTTCAGTCAGCACTAAGTTCCAGCGCTGGCTGGTGGGTTATACAAAGTAAGCTGCGGGCGCTAGTTTCACGGAAGAAGCCTTCGTGGTATCCTCCCTCATCTATTAGCCTTTTGGATGGGACCATGGGATTAGCGGGTCCGGATGTTCTTAGCCGATGCCAAGCATCGCGAGTCTCTTCAGAGTCCAGGCTCGTGGAGCATGTCAGCAGGCAACAACATTCAGCCCCAAGATGCCTCCTAGACTCGTGCGACGCAGCGAGAGTCCGAATGTCCGTTCGGTCTCAACCAGCCTCGCAGGATTCACGCCGCTTGCTCTGCCTCGGCGATCCAGATGTTGATGATGTATGTTAGACGTTGGCGACAGCAGCACCACGAGTGCTGGCCGAAGAATATAAAAGGGCGTCACTCCTTCGTTTTGAGAGTCATTGCAAGATCACCTCATCTCCATCACAAGCTCGGCAATCTACCACCTGAAAAGAACTCCAACATCTTCAGCTCGTCACTTTCCAGACCATCCTTTTCAGAATGAAGACTTCCACCATCCTCGTTGCCCTCGGTGGCGTTCTCTCCTTCGGCGTCCAGTCCGTGGCCGCCGGCTGCTACGGCTCTGGGGACTCGTGGCCCAACACCGAGGAAGCCCGCAGCTTCGTCCAGAACGCCTGCTACAACAACGGCGGCATGTTCACGGGCTGGTTTGCGCCCCGCCAGACCAAGTCTATGTGCCCGCGAAGCGGCTCCAAGAGCCTGGGCCTCCTTTTCGAGGTCCAGAACCTGAACACCGGCGCCGGCTTCGACCTTGGCGACGATGACTGCTACCAGCGTCTTACCAACGAGATTTTCGGGTGTGGCAACGGTGGCGAGTCCACTGTTTCAGGATGGCGATTCCGGTGAGTTTGAATCCTTTGAATATGGCTGAACACATACTGATCTCTTGAATAGCGCCGACCCTGGTGCGTGCTAAATCACTGGCATACTGGGGTTCTCATGCCATGTCGTGGCAGAGGCAAGCGGGGGCGCAATCAGGAGAGTTGTGGTGGGACAGACATGACAACAAAGGACTTGGGGCCCTGGGGCAACACAAATGGGGGATTGGCGATATTCAGAATTCGTTCATGAGTGCGATAATTTACCCATAGCATCCAAGGTAGCAAATTGACATACCATGTTAACCACCATTTTGTTTTTGTTGAGCTTCGGAGTTTCTGACGTATTGCCAAATTGGGAAAATTGAAAAGGACGGACTCACAATCATCTGTGATAATGTAATGGTGGCCACTCTTGACATATTAATCGATCATATGGAAGGAAAATGTTGTAGAACCATTTCTGTAGAGCTAATGGTGACTGACACTGATAAGGTGCTTGGTAGTTCCCACGGACGACCAGTCGCTGATGCGAGGATGGCAAGCAATGCATTATATCAAAATCTATGGATACCTACATAATATGACCGCTTGTTCCCAATTCAAGGCTTTCTCAAATCTGAGGGCTCACCAGAGGAAACACCGCTAATTATGCAATGTCTTCCAATGCCAAATCATGCAGAGTGTTAGTAACTTAGGGTCAGGTTAATTTACTCGCGGACTTGATCAACCTCCGAAATACACACAGAGAGTGTGCAACGATCAACCATTACTGTTCAAAATATATGTTGGCTTTCGTCTAATTGCAAACAGACCAGGAGGAAACACAAACAACCTCAGAGACAGAAAATTGTTGAAATTTGCAAAACTCTTTCATTATTGCATCTGCGCTTCTCCTCGGGAACTCAATGCCCTTCAGGTAGATACTTATATTTGGAACCTTATTTAGGTCACAGGAGTCCTTCCCTTGCCCAAATACATTTTAACAGTCGGCGCGGTAGATGATTATTCAAATCCAGCGCATTGAAGGCAACAGTCGGTGCTCCAGTGGCGACAACCATTTCTATGCCAAAACTTCCAGCGTCCTTTTCATCATCTTTGGAGGATTTCTTGACTCTTCTCATCCCTAGTTAGTTGAAGCTGAGTCGTGAAAATATGGCGATGGCCAACACGCAGACGGCTGTGACCTGCGGTACTGTTAGTTGAAGCTTATGTGTCGCTAAATAACAGGATCAACTTACCGACATAACGACAAAGGGCAGTTCGAGCAATATGTAATCTTTGCTAACATCTATCGTAACTTTATCCGTCATGGGCCATGCAATGAGTTGTCCAATAGTCTCCACAACCTGAACCGCACCATAAAGCCGCCCACGGAGTCCGGGTTCGGCTAGGGAAGCAATGTATGACAATAAGGACACTCTCAAGCCTGAGCTCGTGGCGATAACGATAGCAACTATGAATTTCAGCGACATGATCCACTTCATCCAGCTGCGTCTGAAGTATCTACTCACCTATGATTCGTGATGCAGTAGTTGAAGCCACTGTCACGTATGCGCCACCAATTGCCAAGAGTAATATGCTGCCACGAATCATCCAAGTATCAACCGCAGACTGGCGGATTCCGAAGCGTTTCTGCACGAGTGGGATAGCCCACGGGACGAACAATACAAAAAGTACAGCTTTAAAAAGTTCACCCACCAATTGGGATAAGAGAACTTGCTGTATGTCCTGGCCTGGACCACTGTTTCTAATTGAAAGTGCGGTGAGCGCTCGCAAGGCAGTCTGTGCAAAGACTGGCAGGATGAAGACGACGAGAATGAAAAAGACTTTGCGTGAGCTCAGCAGCGTGAAGAGTCTTGATTGTCCTGCAATCGGACCCCACGGGGCTGGTGCTTCACTCGAACTCTGTGTTACTGTCGACTCCGCGTCTTCTGGACGTTGTTGATCATCTTGAATTGTAGACTCATCCACAAATTTTAGGGCAACGAAACAGCCACATAGAAAGACTAGTGATATCGCAATCGGGATGTAGATTGATGGAAGGCCAATGGCAGCCATGTAAGCGAATCCTGGAAGGAAAACTTCGATCAAGATGTACGCCCCGAATAGGGAGAAATAAACTTGGCTCCTGAGTAGACGTGAGTATTTTTCCGCAGTTGCATTCGAAAGGAAAAAGCTCTTTGCTATCTTTCAAACTTACCTTTGTTCTTCATGGAGGCTTTCTGATGCGAGGAGGTATATCAGGGTGATCGCGAGGGGAGTGCCACCGCCAACCAGCCAAAAGGCTGGACTAGCCAATACCCATTGCACGGGAAATATGTGCGGAAAAGACACTGGAAGATCACGATCAAAAAGAAGATTCATCAATACACGGTTAGGTGGCCAGAAGTTTACTAACCTACGACAACCGTCCAAAGGCAAGACAATAGTTGCCCGACCAGGGCTAGTATTATAACCCTCTTCTTGCCACGCAAGTCTGCGAGAATTCCATACGGGAAAACGACAAGGAGCACTGCAGCAGGACTCAACCTCATGTATTCGAAAGAGGCAGCTTGCAGATGGACTCACAAACGATGGATGATATGACCTTTTCCCAATTGAGCAACTCACGCAGTTGCTGCACCACCGGCTTTTCGAAGTAACAATGGAACGGCCCGTCCAACCTCTCATCAGTATCATTGTTGTGGTCCTTGTCGAACTTGTAGCAAATTTGCCGTAACTCGGCCTCTCGAGAGGCACTGTTGAAGAAGATCAAGTGCAACTCCAGGAGGACCAGCACGAGCCCGAGGAGGAGGACTTGCTTCTGTAGGAGTCTCTGTCTGGGGCTGGGTGAGCTTCTGTCATCACTGCCTCTGACTGCATCGGTCTGAGTCGTTAAGAGCCTGGTAGTCTCGTCTGGCTCAGCCCTGGCTGCGTCCATTTTTGCCCCGAGGTTCCGAAGATCTCCCCTGTTAGGTAAGTTAGACGTTGGTCGGTCAATGTTGATATCACAGATTCACAGATTTGAATGCATGCAGACGAACAAGGTATCGTGAGGGGACAGCTCGCTTCAAATTGTTTACGATGTTGCTGACATCAGACCACCAGCCGCATCTGGTGGTAGTTGCCTGGGCCGTGTTGTCCCACATGCCCGCAATTGAAACGTCTGCGCCTCCTCAGCTGCAGCTCGGATCCTTCGAAGGGCCACATGATCCACCCGAATTGATCAAGCCAGATCTGGCGATATTTCGAATAATTACTCGTTGTCTCATGCTGTATCACAAGGCATATTATGCCGCCCGGTGTCAAAATCTGAGTGCTTTACTGTGCCTGTATTGCTGGGATGACAGCTCCAAGCAGAGGAACCAATCCGCGGACGTGAAAAGGGTTTCACGCCGTGTGGAATTCCCGAGATCCTGCAGTAGTCGCTGGAATTGTTCCGGTGGCAAGCGGCGGCAGAGTCGCGCGGCTCTGATCACCCTGGTGGCTCGTTAGCGACAGAAGTCAATGACCCTAGGTGTCCGGGCACCTTGGGGAGTAAACATCAATCCATGAATACGTAGTGCACTAATGGTCTCCCACTCAAATGTACCACGTTCTGTGACACGGATCCAGAAGCAGTTGTCCTGAAGGTCTGGCCGGCCAACGAACGGAGGGACATTAATCATCCGGATTGAGAGGCATTAGTAAGAGAGAATGGAGGCGAGCGTTACCATACCCTGGATCTCCGAGAGAGAAATAGCATCTCCCGTGCACTCATAATGCCATCATTAACAAGAATGGCTCTAAGAAATCGGCGCTAGATCACTCCATCAGCCAATCATCAATTTCCCGACCAACCGCCACCACGCCTTTGAATGGGATTTTAACAGATTCCCATCATGGAAAGACGAATTTCAAAATGTGCGGAGTGTTTGCTCCGTGAGCTACGACATGGCTCACTTACCATACCAATCCCGATGTATCTTTGAAGTGGACTTGCTACCTAGGTTGTGTCAACTCAAGGCTCGTCATAGACTTACAGACGTCATGACAGCATTTCAGCACAAGCGCGTTTTTCAGTTTTGTAATGGAGAAATGCAATAGTCTGACTGGCCAGGCTGGTGAAGGCGAACTAGAGATTGAAGACATGATGGAGTATAAGTTCGTCTCATTCTGCCTTCGCGCAGACTGATGTCGCCTTCAAGGCATCGAATGAAAAGTTAAAATAAATGGATACAGTCCAACATATCATTGCACAGCCAATCGAGACAGTCAAGCAAACACTCAACATGGCACCCTCAGCAGATACCAGCTTCGCAGGTCACGTCGCCACCCAGTTCTCCGCATACGAGAGGGATCGTGGAATGGCTTCCAAGGACGCCCTATATGCTACTTCTAACGGGGCCCCGATGCCTCACCCATATGAGGCTCAGAGAGTCGGCGAGAACGGGCCCCTGTTGCTGCAGGACTTCCATCTTATCGATCTGCTCTCCCACTTCGACCGGGAGAGAATTCCTGAGCGGGTGGTCCACGCAAAGGGCAGTGGTGCACATGGTTTCTTTGAATGCACCAACCCCATACCCGGCATGACTGCAGCCGATATATTCTCAGAGAAAGGCAAGAAATGCCCAATCACGGTGCGCTTCTCGACAGTCGGTGGAGAGTCCGGCTCTCACGACTGCGCCCGTGATCCTAGGGGCTTCTCTGTCAAGTTCCGTACGGAAGATGGCAACTGGGATGTTGTTGCAAACAACACGCCCGTCTTCTTCCTGCGAGACCCGGCAAAGTTCCCGCACTTTATCCACACCCAGAAGCGGGATCCATCAACCCACCTTACCCATGCGGACGACTCGACTATGTTCTGGTTTGTTGGCCCCCTTCCCACTGCGCCTCGCTCATGGCTAACAGAAATTATCACAGGGACTATCTCTGCAACAACCCGGAGTCAATCCACCAGGTCATGGTCCTCATGGGCGACCGTGGTATCCCCGATGGCTACCGCTTCATGCACGGGTATCTCGGGCACACAGTCAAGCTCGTCCCCAAGGACGGCGAATGGGTCTACTGCCAGATTCACTTCAAGTCCCAGCAGGGAGTCAAGTTCATCACTCAGGAGGACTCAGCTTCCAAGTCCCCAGATCACAGCCAGAAAGATCTCTATGAAGCGATCGCAAATGGCGACTTCCCAAAGTGGTCTGTCGAAATCCAGACCATGACGCCCAAGGAGGCTGAGGAGCTCTGGGAGAAGCAGAAGGTCAACGTCTTCGACTTGACGCACGTCTGGCCCCAGAAGCAGTTCCCACTCACCAAGATCGGCGAGTTCACACTCAACGAGAACGCTGTAAACTACTTCGCAGAGGTTGAGCAGGCAGCTTTCAACCCAGCCCACATGCCACCGGGCATCGAGCCCAGCGCGGACCCCGTCCTGCAGAGCAGGCTGTTCTCATACCCCGACACACACCGCCACCGCATCGGCGTCAACTACCAGCAGCTACCAGTCAACTCGCCCAGGACAGGCTACAAGTTCGGCAACTTCCAGCGCGACGGGCCCATGGCTTTCTTCAACCAGGGCGCGCGGCCAAACTACCTGTCCTCGATCGACCCGATCAAGTTCCGCGCGCGCACGGTCGACCTCGACAAGACTCACAGCCACTTCACGGGCGAGGCCATCGCCTTCCTGTCCGAGGTGCGGCCCGAGGACTTTGTCGCGCCCCGCGCGCTGTGGCAGAAGGTCTTTGACGAGCCCGCGCGCGAGCGCTTCATCTCCAACGTCTCGGGCAAGATGGAGGCCTGCAGGGAGAAGGAGTTCATCAAGCGGCAGATCGCCATCTTCCGCGAGGTCGACGAGGATATTGCTACGCGTCTCGAGAAGGCCACGGGCGTCAAGGGGTATGATGGTATTGCGGGTCTGAGTTTTAATGGTACGCATAATGGCATGGCTTCGGACAAGAAGAATAGGTTTGCAAACAGCATTGATGTCAGTAAGGGACAGAGTGTGACGGCGAACAATGGTGCGCCTGTTTCTGGCACGCATAGGGTGGAGAATGGTGCTAATGGTCACTAAGATTGGTGTGTAAGTTAGCAGTTGAATACGAGTTTATAGAGTATTTGTATTCTTTCAGTTGGTCTACGAAGCCGGAACAACAATGAGTATTCTGAAAGGATAAGAGACAACATTGAATGTATGTTGTGGATGATTGCAGTGAAGTTCGCTTTGCAAGGCTTTGGACAGTGAACACAAATTTATATACTAAACTTAGTCAATGTCTGTTCTACTTGTTTACAGAAAAGATTCGACGCTTGATGGTGCTGCACTGGCTATCCTTATACCGTGACACCTGACCTTCTCGTGGATCTCCTGTAGCTCATTCTCGGTTTATCATGCGGTGTGTTTGCCAGATGTCGCCCATGGCGACACGAGAACTCATCCCGCTAGGTAGAAAGACGGAATAATGCTTAAACATTAGGTTGGAATGCTTTTCTGATCTAATGGAAGAGTGCCCAGGTACTTGGCAGTCGTCGATGGTTAATCTGTTACCACGCGCGTGCGCAGTGTCAACGCAACCCCAGCTTCCGTAGCCGGGACCATAAAGTCTTGCTCCTCGTCAGATTTCATGATACACTGTGTAAGCTGGAGCTTCTTGAGCCGCGAGAACCGCCCTTTCGGACCGCACTGGCGCAGCAATCCCAAGACGTTATCCTTGGTGGCCTGGACTTCTGTTCCGCGAACCACAGTACCAAGTCCCAGCTTTAGGCTAGTGATGCTAGCGGGGAGAACTGTTGACAATGGATAGCTGGAAGAGTTCCACTCGTAATCCTCATCACCGTAGAGGTACTCGAGGTTGATGGTAAGGCGTTCCAGCTTGTCGCAGCGTAAGAGGCAGTCCCCAAAGATTTGGGTATCAACGTCACCATAACAGTCCACCAATATGTCCTCGGAGCTATCCATCACGATCTCCTCCAACGAGGCGTAATGCACTTTGAGTGCTTCGAGAATAACATCGCTCAGGAAGTTAAAGTCACGGCTGGGAACGAAGTCGCTGTCCCATTGAAGGGCAAGTACCCGGAGACGTTTGCATGCTCTCGACAGGACCCTGAGTCCGTTCTCGGAAACAAAGGTCCGGTATAAATGTATTTCTTCGACATTTGATGTCCCATTGGGGAATAATTGGTCTGCCGGCGGTTGCAGTGCAGTTCCCGTGCCTGACTGGTCGGCCTCGTCCAGCGTTAACCCCTCGGCAACCATGGAGTAGGCCTTGAACACCCGCAGGGCTGGAAGGCGAAAGAATGGTGCAGCATAAGCAGCATGATTGGTTGGATTCTCATAATCTTAACTTGTCAGCTGGACGTCTCGGTCCCAAACTGGAAAGGACACTGCGGAGTCCTCTAGGCCATAGGACCGAGGGAGTTATGGATACGTACATTCCCCCAACGTCACACAACGCAGCTTCGTGAATATGGCCGGTGGTGGGAAGTCATGGCCTTGAAAGCCGCGGGGAGACAGCACTCCTGCTGCCAATTTTACGAGCTGAATGAGCCACGGATCTGGGTGATCGGCATCATCCGGTGCCAACTTCAAGTCAAGCTCTTGAAGCTCGGTCGCCCACGCCGCCACCAGCGCAGATATTGCACCAGGAGACCTCCGTCCAATTTGGCCAAGCCAAGAAAACTCGCCCTCGTCACGACTCATGCCTGTCAGCGCGGGGCATGCCTTCTCAGCAGATTCGACGAGCTGTTCGATCTCCGCCGTTGAAGTGAAACTTCGAGGCCACCTTCTTTCCCCAGCTTGAGGCTTGCTGTCATCGAGCCACGCGGGAATGGATTCGAGAACATCGAGGGCCAGAGATTTGACTTGTGAGCGCAGATGGGGTTGCTTCAAGAGATGCAGCACAAATCCGGCACCACTCTGTTCAGTCAGCCTCACGCGCCAGTTGCGCACCATGAGCGGGCTGGCGATGGCATTGAACCGCCGGTTGACCTGCACCACCGGCAGCAGAGGATGTGTGCCGTATGCAAGAAAGCCGTATTCATCGCGCCATGAAGTATGCATGGCGATAAGCATGAATATCTCGTTCAAGACTTCGTCAGGGACTCTGCCGAAGGCTGACATCTCTTGCGACTGAAGATGTGTCATCTTTGATTGAATTCGCTCTCTAGTAGCCGCATTCGTTCATTTGAGTAGAGATATCAATTATATGAGATCAAGCAGGTAATTACTCCTGCAGTAAGAGTCAGAGTTCTCAGTGTTGTCTAGAAGTTGCGAGAAACGAGCCGTTTTTGATAGTGGCTTTGAACAAGTGTCCGCAAATCATCCCCGCAAATTGTTAAGGGTGGCGAAATCTTGCAGCTAAGAACCAGCCTTGCAAGTTACAGTATCCTCATGCAATGATATGATTTACATCCTTTTCGTCTCCGAAATTCTCCAAAATTCTTTCAACCTTTGAGATTCAATCATGGGAGATTTGACAGGACATCTATGTAGCTGCATTGTATTCTACGTGTTCTAAGGTCCAGCACGAGCCTTTCGAGCGTTGAGTGCGAAGAGATGGAAATCTCAGAGATTAAGTTGACGGAGGGTTTGTCCAACATCGTGTCAATGGGCAGTTCCTTTACAGCTATTTATTCCAGTCGTACTGAAAAGTGGCCTTGCAAACATAGAGTCCGAGTGGATCGTCTCGTACCTAGTGGTTTCCATATTGTACGGACGCTGAGACTCTTGGCTAGCTACATATCTCAGAGCGCTACTGCGCACAGCTTACCTGCAGTATGTAGTAGAATATAGGCTAGTATGGGGTATGTACGCCTTTCCTTGGGCCAAGGCTGATTATTTCATGGCACGACGCGACGTTGAAGAGACCATATGTGGGGTGCCTAGGCGCGTGATATTCGTCTAAGTGTCAGCCGGAACAGCAGGAATAGCAACCCGCCAGCCTGCCATAGAATATGCACGTCAAAACGGGTAATTGCGTGGATGCCTAGAATGTCGCTCAGTTTCCAGTTGGCCAAGAGATAGCAAACGGTGTTGGTCCTTGTTGGAACGAAGGATGAATGCGCTTACTACATACTGCATAGTCTAATATTCTGTGTAATATGGCCCTGCCAGTCACCACTGAGCAGCCCTGTCACGTCAGGTCACTTCTTTCTTTGCCCCTCCAAGCCCAGCTTTCCCTCATCCAGCTTTACTACCTCCCGCGATCAACAAAGTAAGCAGAGCTCTCAAGCCTCAGGCTCCAAGCTTCATTCCCCTTCACCACCTGTAGTCAGTCGGTCCTCACAGCAACCATGTCGTCGGCCACGGCAGCACCAGCAACTGCGGCAAAGCCGCTCTCCTTCATGGACAAGCTCGGCCCGCTCGTCTCCTTGTACCGGCCGTCGTCAGAGGCCGCAGGCACGGGCGCAGACGGCGACCCGCGGCTCGTCATCGTCTCGGGCTGGACCGACGCCAGAGACGCCCACCTCGCAAAGTACATCGTCAAATACCAGACCCTGTATCCGGCCGCCCAGATCCTGCTCCTCAAGAGCACCATGAGCTGCATCGTGCGCCCGGCCCAGATCGGCCCGGCCATGAAGGCCGCCGCCTCGGTCGTCCGCGCCGCCTCTCAGCCGCCGGCGTCGTCGTCCTCGTCGCCGCCCATCCTCCTCCACGTCTTCTCCAACGGCGGCTCGTCCAGCATCGCCAACCTGTACGAGCAGTACGCTGCCGCGGCGGGGCCCGGCGAGGACAAGCGCCTGCCCCCGCACGTCACCGTGTTTGATTCGTGCCCTGGCCTGTTCCGCATCCCCAAGGCCGTGGCCTTCGTCAGCGTCGGGCTCTCGTCGCTCCAGCAGCTCATCGCCGCCCCGCTCCTCTACGCCTTTGCTGCCTTCTGGACCGCCACGATGGCCTTGGGCCTCCTGCCTGACTCGCTGGGCGAGTGGTATAGGTCGCACAACCACGACGGCGGCAACGCAGCCGAGCTCCGTCGGGTGTACGTCTACAGTAGCGCTGATAAGCTGACCGACTACAAAGATGTCGAGACTCATGCGGCCGAGGCAAAGGGTAAAGGTTTCTCTGTTGCTTTGGAGAAGTATGAGGGCTCGGCCCATGTCGCACATCTGCGGAAGGATGAGACGCGGTACTGGGACATTGTCAGGAGGGTCGTGGAGGGATGAAAGTCGGTGGTGGGAGGTGGCAAGAGCACCATACAGGGTTTCTGAGGTGCTGGTGTAGTGATATAAGGACTGGTGGCTAGGTACTTATGGTCTCAGTCTTAGTGTATGTAGTGGCAGACAAATAAAAAACAGCTGATCCTAGGATTGCTTACTCATTTCCTTGTATTCTTGGTCACTCCCATCATTGACTGCCTGAGAGACTGAGTCGTCAAAGAGCTATCATTCCACACTATTATTTGATACGAACACGCAGCTAAGTACATTCCAGAACTTTTGCCTGAAGTCATTGCATTGGTACTTTCCGTTACCACGTTGCCTAGTTCACATTAGATGAATAATTGATTTATTCCAACTAAACGTTCCCTCCAGAATACTCCTTTTCTGCAGGGTAACTCCCATTTCCTGCCGTGTAACCATTGCCCCCAACATAAGGTGGCGAGACATCCACATCAATAGACTCATCAAGACGGATAAAGTGTGACATGCCATCATCAGTGACCCGGGTAAGATTGACGTCCTGTGGATGCCCTTGAGGTTCCTGAGGGAGAGCTCCGAGAGGGCGCTCTTGTCCGTGGCGATGCCGTAGCGGCTGTCTACCTTGGTGCCTTGGTGCGCGCCTACTTGTAGCTGACCCGCATCAGGGCCGGAGGCAGGGGAAGCAGGAGCACATCAAGTACGCGCTTGGCTCAACGATGGTGTACGAGAACAGGTCCGGCGCGTACCAGGTCGGTTCTGACTAAAGGTCGACCGTGTAGAAGCTGACGAAGTGGATGATGGCGGTGATGATGCCCCTGAGACACTGATCAGGTTTTTGCGACGAGGATACGGAAACTTGACGATGTGCTTACGCGCTTCCCATGACGAATGTGAGACTGATACCTAACTTCCTCCTCCCGAGGTCTTGCTAACCTGCAGGTACCACAGACTCACCAAGGACAGGATAAGAATGGCGATGTCGCTGAGAATATGTGGCAGGCTGACGTATCGTTAGCTCGCCATGACATTGGCACAGTGACCAGCAATCATCTTGTTCCACTTGAACTCGAAAGGTTGGCAGAGTCTTGTAGGAATCGAGCTGAGGAATTAGTACAGGCCGCAGGTCGGGTTTGGTATCAGCATTCTGTAAATCATGCAGAGCACACTGAATGATATGGGTAGAAAGGCCTTAGATGCCCTGGTGGCAAATATGCTTGAAGGATGTAAGAGACGAGGTTCATTTATTTTTTATGAGAGAAACGTTTAATGCGAGCCAATATTTGAATTGCAAGTTTGAGCAACTTTGACAGAGCTTCGTGCAAGCTACGCGGCTGTGACAAGATTTGACCTAGGTAGGCGGGTAACACCACGAGGATTTTCTCGGCCTATGGCTAGGTTCCAAAACAGTTGCAGGACAATAGAATGACTCAAAAGAAGGCAGTCTTCACACAGCGACCTAGCTGCAGACGATCCGCCCGTGTAGGGATGATGTAGCCGTCCATGTCTGAGGCCTGAAAAGGTGTCAAATAGGGGTGGCTGCAGTCAAGTTTCCAAGCCGTTGTGAAAGGCTTCAGGACACAAATTTTGCACGCATCACGCGTTCCATGCCCAAACTCTCCTCAGTCGAAGTACTGCGTCGAGTACACCTGTGGCGAACTCCCCATTCCTGGCCATGACCTCTATAATCCCTGCCTTGAAGACCGTATCGTCGTCGTTGGCGTAGCCCACGGCCACTATTTGGTACATCAATGTACGGATGGGGTCGTTTTCATCCGTCTGTAAGTAGACCTGCTCAGCAAGTGGCGGGAGGTCTGCAAATCGGGTCCAATGTGCACACAAACTGTGTGCAAATCGCACCCGGGCAACGAGCTGGAGGGCTGGGATTTGGAGCTCCTTTGCTGCGACGTACACCTTGAAGTTGGCGAGCAGACTGATCGCGTATGGAGGCTGCGGGATATCCATCGGACTCGGCGACGTTAGAGGTGTGCCGACAGAGGGCACTCCGTCGTTTGAAGTGTCGGATTGGTTTTCCACACGGGATTGGTCTTCCACACCGGATTGGATTTCCATATCGAATTCTTGTTCCGTATCGGACTCGAATTCTAAAGCGTAGTGAATGTCATAGCTATACGGTACGTATTCGCTCGTATCCTCCATTCGATCCTGCTCCGCGTTGAATTGGTGCTCCTCGTCCAAGTCTTCCTCTTCGTCGGGGTCTTCCTCTCCGCCGGGGTGTTGCGTCTCCTCAGAGTTCTCGGGGCCATGGTGGGATGCCCACCCTTCAGGGTCATCCACATCGCTGGCAACAAATGGCGTTCGAAGAGCCTCACGGACGTCGGCGGCAGTCATCCTGGTGAGAAAAGGTGCCACCGTCTCTGGGAATTCGCCATCAGAGTACGTACGGCGGTAACAGAAATCTAGGACGCGATCCAACGTGTCGGGGTCGTATTGGTTCAGCTCCAACCGATCGTACCCCTGGTGTGTGTGGTTATTATACGCTCATGGTAGGGATTTGGATTAGACATGACAAGTCATCGGTTAGGACTCACCAGGCTGCACATTATCTTCAGCACAGGTGATTCTGAGCAGACGACGATTTTGTGAACAGAGCGCACGACGCCGTTGGAGACGATTTCCAGGTCCGAGTACAGACCATTTCGGTAGTACTCGGCCAGAGAATGCTGATGGACCGGGGCGGTGTACATTGAGACTGGCTGGTTGTGGTTTGGATCGGATGCAGGCGTGTGGGTGGCAGGAGATGAGGGCGCGGACAAGAACGAGTTCGACGCACTCGGTGACGAGGGCTGAGCAGCAAGGCCACCCGTGTCGTCTCGAGCTTCCTGTTTGACGTGTGCCATGTCTCGGCCGCTGACAGAAGGTGAGCGGGAGTTTTGCGATGGTGGATCTGCCGACACAGTTCTGGAAACTGATTGAGGTGGCATCTTGTATGGTTGTGCTGCGGCTAGACTGCGGCTAGGTTGGTGGTGGTCTGGGATTTATGGGCTTTTGGTCAAAGCTGCAAACCTGTGTGGGATGCCTCAGGTTTGGGTCAGGCTGGCACGCAACGTTCTTTCCTTCCACGCCCTTTCCTTCAAAGTGTACGTCCCTTCCCTGCTGTCAACAGAGGTAAGCTACTGGAAGACTTGGTTCATACTGGAATTTTCGTGAAATATGTTGGGATAAACAGCATTTTTGCACACGCAACTGGTGGAGTGGTCAATTGTTGGCCATCCACTCCCAAGTAAACGCAAGGCAGCCCCCAAGTCAGTTGCCATGGCTTCGCAACAGATCCCAACGGTATCTTCACAGGTGTGCAAAAGATGTAGTGATAATTGGTGGCGCTGTGTATATTCAAGGCGGCTTCTTACACCTAAATATCACAGATTATCCATCATGAAGAGTGGAGAAGAGTGTATTACCAGCCGGCTGAGCCGAAAGGGGGTCGGTCCTTAAACACCGTAGTTGAACTCCCTGTACTTTTTGAAGAAATACCAAGTGGCCAGTCCACCCGTGGCAAAGAGACCAAGCGGCACAGGTGCCCTGAATTTGGTCTTAATACACCTGCTTGTTGCTGCACCAAGCAGGGTGACACTGCTCCCGAGTGCGAGCTCTGAGCCGTAGTCCTTGTTCTCCTTGAGGAGATAGCCTGGGATGAATGTTAATTCCAATTCGAGTGGAGGATGAATATGAGACGAAACCATACCAGCCAGGCCGTACGAAGCGCCCAACCCAACGCCCGCAATGAGGGATGGTCTTGAGCCACCCTTTACAAATCCCATCGTTCCGCCGACGGCCACTGCAGCGCGCCAGACACGTTAGTCCTCTCAACCTGTGCAGCACAAGGGCGGGGGAAGAATGATTTGCTCACATAGGCCGGCTAGTGTGAAGGCTGGGTGATCGGCTCCCATTGTGTCTGTTGTAATTTCAGGCTTAGGAATTATTGTAGATGCTACGAGAGGAAGCTCAAGTCGAGATTTCTAAGCGAAGTCCGTCGCTCGCGAGATATTGCACCACCCCGGTCCGTCTGGACTCCACATGCTCCCAGACGCCGATTCCCCACAGGGGTCCCACACGCATGGCTAAACGAGCACGGGCCGACTCCACTAACGTCATCACTCCAGCGACCTACGGCGCAGCATCAACATCAACACCAACCCTCAGAACCAGCACCGACCTACCCTGCGTGCATCTGGCCTCACCTGATGTGACAAGACACGACACGAGGTCGCGCAGGAAGATCGTTCAAAGATGTAGCGACAGATCCGAAAATGACTGTGCAGTCCAAACCAATACCAGCCCTCTACGTGGTCTACATCCTCCGCAGCACCGTCCGCCATGCCTCGCTCTACATCGGATCCACGCCCCACCCCCCGCGACGCCTGAACCAGCACAACGGCAAGGCCAAGGGCGGCGCGGCGCGGACGTCGCGCGACAGCCTGCGGCCCTGGGAGATGGTGGGCGTGGTGTCTGGCTTCCCGAGCATGGTCGGCGCCTTGAAGTTTGAGTACGCCTTGCCTTCCCGTGATCCCGGCCTGACCCCCCTCTCATCCACCGCGCATTGACTTACTAACGCGACCGCGATTCCCCAGATGGGCCCTGAACAACCCGCACCTATCGCTGCACATCTCCCCAGAGGAGCGCCTCTCGGTCTCGACGCAGCGCAAGCGCAACGGCAAGCCCAGGCGGCCGCCGCACACGATCTCGTCCGTCCTGTCGAACCTACACCTCCTTCTCCGCGTGCCGAGCTTCGCGAGGTGGCCGCTTACGCTGCGCATATTCGACCGGGAGGTGTACGTGCGGTGGGCCAGGTACCTCGGGACCGCCGGGGTGGAGCCGCTGCGGGCGACGCTCGAGGTCGTCACGGACTTCAAGCCTGCTGCCATCATACGGGCCGAGGAGGCGAGGAAGGAGGCAGCGCGGCAGAGGTTGCTAGAGGGCTCGGATGATCAGGAGGAAAGTGACGAGCCCGAGGAAGAAGAGCCTGAGGGCCCGACATGGGGAGTCCACGCCCTCCCTCTTGATTATGCTCCGCTGGCGCCGTACCTCGAGAAAGGTCAGAATGTCACTACATTCGAACGCGAAGGGAACTGCGTCGTCTGCCTCCAGCACCTCGAGCACGACAAGGGCTTACATGCGATATGTCCCAACGGCGAATGCGAAGGCATGGGCCATGTGGACTGCTGGAGCCGGCATCTCTTGCACCAACAAGGTGAAGACGACGGAATGGTGCTGCCAGTGGACGGTCATTGCCCCAAGTGCAGTGGTGCAGTGACGTGGGGGGACATGATGAGGGAGCTGACGCTCAGGGTGAGAGGCCAGAAGGAAGTAGACAAGGTTCTCAAGAAGAGCAGGCGTGCTGCTGGCGTTACGAAGTCAAAGGCCAACCCAAAACCAAAAGGAAAGGGCAAGGCTAAAGCTGACGCCTCGGTTTGAGAAGCCTGGCTTGTTTGCCATGTTTTGAATCTCATGTACGGCCCCGCGTTCCGATGCGGACATGTAGACAATGATACCCTGGGAATGAATCGCATTGCTTTTGATGCTTCGACGGTCAGTCACCATCGGCTTTTACTGCTCCCTCTACTCCAACATTTGCTGCAGTGTATCACGCCGTAGGTGCATTGTGTTCGCTGTCTTCGTGATGTCGAGCTTTCAGGTGGAACGGACTTATGGGATTTGGACACTGACTACAATATTTAATAGATGTTGCATGAACTCGAGCATTGTCGATAAGTCTTTGTCGCGGGTGCACTGGTGGTGACATGGGGTTGTTATATTCGAGGGAGATCGTTGAAGGCAACTCAGGTATCAGAACTGTTCATACGACTGCTCTTGAAGGGACTACTGGAGATACTTTGAAGGAAGATGGTCTATGATAAATACCCTTACCCTCACATATAACGCGAGACCAGTGGAACCAACGAAGGTTGAAGGAGGCGACGCAAGCATGAAATGTCCTCTCCCCAGACCACGAGCCACTTTGGTAAAGCAAATGAATTTGTAGTCCCGGGATGCATAGAGATTCAAGACGGGCGAATAAAAACTTGCAAACGACTTGGTCCAAGAATATCATGCGATATGGCAGGGTTGATGACCACGACGACGACCATGTCGACAAGACAGGTGAGAGTATGTTGCTAGTGCAGGATGGGATGAGCCCCATCTCAGGTCATCACTGCACACCGTGGGAGTTTGAGAGGGCCTACATTCATAACAAGCCAGGAAGAATAAAAGGCGACCTGATGGGCTGAAGTGGACATGCGGCTCCGGAGGACGGGTGGGCAGGTACTATTGTACGAGGACATGTCGTTGAAGGTCGGACCTGCCCTCCCGGACCCGTTCAACGACATGTCTTTTTCTATTGGGCGGGAGCTGCAGGGGGTCGGCCGATGTAAGTCACCCGCCCCTGCCGATATCAGGGTCGCTCCCTGACCTCACCTCATCTTGAAGCAGCCCATTTGCCCCTTTCCCTCTGCACGAGCCACGAAAAAGGACAGCCGCATTGCTGGCTGTTTTACGCCAGGCGCCAATTGAATGCAGTCGGTTTGCTCTGGATCGCATTGCTGACATCCCGGCCGATGGTTTGGAGTTGGAATAAGCTCGTTACCGAGCCTGTGGGAGAAAAGTTGGGGTTGCAGATGGGGGTTCCAGGTTTTTGGCCCAGACTGTGGCACCCTGTCTGGGTTGGCAGGCCAGAAGTGCCCAGGTGCGACGGCTGCCAAATCAAGCACCAACAAGCAAGCTGGCACGCAGGCATCAATTCATGTCCCTCCTCCCTCGTCTCTCCCCACTCCAGATCCAGGAATCAGCCCACTAGCCAGCCAAACCACCAGAGCGAGCTAGCCTTGATTCAATATTCAATCCACCCTATGCGGCAATGCCAACCAGGACGCCAATTAGAGCTGATGAGGGTCTGCTAGCCGCAAGGCCTAACACCCTACTTAAGTAGTAGTACGGCTATAACTACCTCCCTAGGTATGCATCTAGGTCGGCTATGCCCCGGTGGTCATTGCGATGCGACAGTGTCAAGATTTTGTGTCATGAAGTCGAACGTCCATCGCCAAGGAGGTACATCCGCGCTGGTACCTCGGCTTATGTCTTTTGAACCGGCCGGGGACAGACACCTGCACACTCGTGCAACTGGAGCAGCCAAAAAACGGGCAGGGCGCGGAATATTGTGCATGGCGAATATGAAAAGCCTTTCACGACCTAACGACTCGAGTCTGCAGGTCTAGGCGGTCGAATGGGTAGTTGGTTGAAGTCAGGGAGCGGGCGAATGTTGGAATAACGCTACCTGCCCCTGTACCAGATTCGCCACCAGGAGCAGGTACCGTAGCAAAAGTGGGCCCCTGCGCACACATGCACCATATCAGCCTCCAGATGATGATGATGGATTGAACGTCCCGTCCCACCCAAGTCTTTGCTGTTTGGTCTGCCTGGTTGTCCCATGTCCCATGTCCCAAGTCCCAAGCCATGTCGCCCATGTCAGTCGGTGCCACGCCTCTCTCTCCAGCTTTTCTCAAAGGGTCCCATTCAGCATTCTCCTCCCCCCCGGTCCGCCCTGCACGCCTCTGCGTGCCATCTAGGTCGTCTACCCACTTACCTAGTCTACTCTTCGTTTCTCACATTCGGGTTTTGGCGTGCTTTATGCACACCCGCACAGTTGCAGCCGTTCTGATAGCCAGCCCTGTCTGCCTGTCTGCAGTTCCACTGCCTGCTCGCTCTTTCCCTCCCTCTTCCCTTCTTTTCTCAATCTAACCCGCTCACTTCCCCATGCACACGCCTGGCCCATGCCTGGGCACCGTAGAGTAGAGTACGTACCCGCCCATTCCCATTCCTATTCCTGTTCCCACCTTACGATACATGTAGCGTACCTGCCCGTTGCCATATCCCGCACCTTCCCTCGCATTCCCGCTCTTACAACACAGCACACACCCTCCCGCCTTTTCTTTCACATCTCACGACGCATTTCCTCCGCCTGCCACTCTTCTTCTGTCCCTTAAACTTGCGATCCCACAAGACATCGGAGCTGCCCTTCATCCCTGGTACAGACATCCCCTTCCTTCTTCCCCAGAGGCGCACTGGTTTCACCACCCAGGTGGCCAGCGCAAAACATATCTGACCCTAGACCGCATCCGTCTGACTTGACTAGTGATAAGCGCATGAGCCAGCGTCGCCTCGATCACCAGCGAACCCTCGTTCCTCTGTCCTCCCGCTGACAATCCTGCCCCCTCCGATCACCTACCTACCCGACTTCGTCGATATGGTGCCTCAAATTTGAGTACGCCTGAAACTTCACCAGCTAGCGAGGACCTGCTCCGTAGCAGCAGATCAGGTCGACTGTGCGACACCACGGGGGGAGATCGGCATGCACTGCGATGCGATCGTGTCTACATGCACCCGACTCCCAAGCGTTGCGTGAAGGAATTCCATACGACTGCAGCGACATAGTCTGGCCTCAACCTTGACCAGGCCACCCCATTGCCTGCCCTCCTCGACAAACCCCCTTCCGCAACGATCCTCTTCACGATGCCTTTCACTGCGACCAATACCGCCGCAGCGAGCGGTCCCAGCGCCGCCGGCACCTCGAGTGCAAATCCCAGCTCGAGAGCCTCACCAGCTGTAGCCGCTACGCCGACGGCCCAGGCCTCCATCCCCAAACCAAAACCGGTGCAAGCCAATCCGAATGGAACTTCTGCGCATCCACATACTGCCCTGAGCAACATGACGAGCCTGCCGTTGGATCTGTCTTCAGTTGAACGTCGAGGCCTGCCTACGGCGCCCAAAGAACCTGTCAAGAAGTTGGGTCGCATATATGATTTGGAGGATGCGCCAGTCTACCAGCCTACAGAGGAAGAGTGGAAGGACCCAATGGACTACATACGCAAGATCACTCCGGAGGCCAAGAACTACGGCCTGTGCAAGATCATTCCGCCAGATGCTTGGAACCCAGACTTTGCTATTGATACCGAGGTAAATATTTTCATCCTGGACATGAAATGCCGTTTCTTCCCTGGGGCGCAGCTTGCGCCGCTGTCGGTCTTGCTCCCAGCCTTTGAGCTGTCCTGGAATATCAAGAGGTCATGTGGCTGACATGCAACAAAGAGGTTTCACTTCCGCACTCGAAAACAGGATCTCAACTCTGTTGAAGGCAGTAAGCATCCCTCACCCCCTTGTTCTACAGCATTCTTCGGTGTTGGAGAGAAACTAATAGCCCCCACCCTGTGATAGGCAGCCGAGCCAACATCTCATACGTCGACTCACTACTCAAATTTCACAAGCAAAATGGGGGTCACATGGTCCGAATGCCCTACGTTGACAAGAGGCCGTTGGATCTCTGGCGGCTCAAGAAGGCTGTCGAGTCCCGTGGTGGTTTCGAAAAGGTCTGCAGATCCAAGAAATGGGCCGAGATAGGCCGTGATTTGGGCTACAGCGGCAAGATCATGAGCTCCCTGTCGACGTCCCTGAAGAACTCTTACCAGAAATGGCTATGTCCGTACGAGGAGTACCTACGACTTGCCAAACCTGGTGTCTATCAGCAACTGGAGACGGAAAACGGCGGGCCACTGACACCAAGCCCGGCCCCAAGCCCCATGAAGCATTCGAACATGCCCACGCCCTCCAGCCTCAGAGGTGAATCACCCGCACGATTCGCGTCATCCGCCTTGCAGGCCTCTGTGAATTCAGAGAGGGGCACGCCGGTGCAGGACCCTCAGCCCTCAGCACCACAATCTGTCACAAGTGGATTTACAGCCATCAATTCCAGTGGTTTCACTGCAGTGAACTCTGGGTTCACCAGTGTCAATCGCCTGCCCGCCGCTGATGTCAAACCTGGCACCCCTTCAAAACAGTTTACGAGTCCTATGACTTCGGCCAAGAATACGCCGGAATACCGACCTTCTGGTTTGGGACCAGCAAATTCGCTGAAGCGGCAGATGAGCGTTGACAGCCTCGATTCAGCCAGAGAAAACGGCCTTGACAAGGACGAGGATAACGGCAGCAGGAGGAGCAAGCGGCTCAAGAAAGGTATGTCTTGCATCCCAAGTCTCTATCCCTTTGCTTCACAAAAATTCCCTTCGCTTGCGGTGTTCGGGTTGGCGTCAGTTGTGATTTTTACAGCGGTGGCGATTTTGATTCATTCACCGTTTCTTCCGCTTGTCGGCGGAGCCCGGCCACATAACGCAATCCGGTTGCAGACAGCCCAAAACTCAATTTGGGCGCCTCAGACAACCGCCTGCGTGGAAGTTGTGGTGTGTGGGTCGAGTCATGCAACCAACCGCTTCAGCCTGCGTGTTCGAGATGCAGGGCATCTCAAGCCCCTCATTGGAGGGATCACCCGGCTAATGCGTTCTTGACTTGCAGAAGCCGTTCCTACCGTAGCTGGATCCCACATGTCCATGTTTCGGCCGATGCCCAGGTTGTCGCCCCGAGAAGACACATCCGGCCCGGGAGAGGTAAGTCGGCCCCTCTCAATCAACGTATCGGATGAAGCGCCACTAACCTGAACAAATGCAGAAATGCACACATTGTGGCAAGGCTGAGGAAATCGGTTTCCTCGCGGTTTGTGAGTCGTGCGACCATGCTTACCACGGCGCTTGCTTGGACCCGCCTTTGAAAATCAAGCCGGATTCGGAATGGAACTGCCCCAGATGCCTCGTCGGCGACGGCCAGTTTGGTTTCGAGGAAGGCGGATTGTATTCGTTACGCCAATTCCAAGAAAAGGCTGCGGATTTCAAGCAGGGATACTTCGAGAAGCGCATGCCATTCGATCCCGTACTGGGCTGTGCGAGACCAGTCACGGAGGATGATGTTGAGCGCGAGTTTTGGCGCCTAGTCACCGACGTGGACGAGGAGGTACAGGTCGAATACGGCGCTGACATCCACTGCACTACACACGGATCCGGATTCCCGACCGTCGAGAAGCACCCTACTAACCCGTACTCAACCGACCCCTGGAACCTGAACGTCCTCCCATATCATCATGAAAGCCTGTTCAGGCACATCAAGTCGGACATTTCAGGAATGACTGTGCCTTGGGTGTATGTGGGCATGATCTTCTCCACCTTCTGCTACCACAATGAAGATCACTATGCGTACTCCGCAAATTACCAACATTTCGGCGCGACAAAAACTTGGTATGGCATCCCTGCCGAGGACACCGAAAAGTTCGAGAAGGCAATGAAAGAAGCCGTTCCCGAGTTGTTCGAGACCAACCCTGATCTACTATTCCAGCTCGTCACGCTACTCACTCCTGACCAGCTGAAGAAAGCCGGCGTACGCGTCTATGCTGTAGATCAACGTGCTGGCCAGATGGTCATCACATTCCCGTCAGCGTATCATGCTGGATTCAACCACGGGTTCAATTTCAACGAGGCGGTCAACTTTGCTCCGTGCGATTGGGAGCCTTTTGGACTGGACGGGGTTGAACGTCTGCACGCTTATCGACGCCAGCCATGCTTCTCCCACGATGAACTCTTGTGGACAGCCGCGGATGGGACGACAAACAACAGCTTGACGATCCAAACGGCGAGGTGGTTAGCTCCGGCACTCGAACGGATACATCGCCGCGAATTTGCCGAGCGGGAGGACTTTATTGCCAGGCATCTCGCGGCGTCGCCTCATAAATGTGCTCTTGGTGGCGAAAACGAGGGAGAGCCGTGTCCACTTTCGTTCAAGATTGACGACACAGACGTGTCGGAGGAAGAGTATTCGTGCGCTTACTGCAAGGCGTTCGCCTACTTGTCGAGATTCAGATGTTTGAAATCTGGCAAGGTGTACTGTCTAATGCATGCAGGAAGCCAACCCTGTTGCGATGCGACCCAAGGGAGTCGGCACCTCGGCCAGGACCACGAACTGATATTCCGGAAGTCGGACGAGGTCATCACTGCAACCGGCAAGAAGGTTTCAGAGAAGGCGAATGTGCCTGAGGCATGGGAGGAGAAGTACGACAAGGTGCTCGATGAGGAGGCAACCCCTTCGCTAAAGACCTTGCGAAATCTACTCAACGAAGGAGAACGCATACCGTACGAGCTCAAAACCCTACCTCTCTTGCGAGCGTTTGTTGACCGTTGTAACCGCTGGGTCGAAGAGGCAACCAACTACACGATCCGCAAGCAACAGAATCGGCGAAAGAACGAAAAGGCCTGGCAAACCGGGCTGCGCAAGTCGATAGGAAGCGCGTATCAAGACGAAAAAGAGCGCGAGTTGCGCAAGGCTGAGAACATCACCCGGCTTCTGCGTGAAGCTGAGCAGATTGGATTTGACTGCCCAGAAATACAGCTCCTCCAAGATAGGGCAGATGCGATCAAGACATTTCAGGAGAATGCGAAGCAAGTGATCAATCACCCCTCCATGCACCAAGTCGAGGCGGTTGAGGAATTGCTCGAGGAAGGCAATGGCTTCAACGTCGACCTTGAGGAGATGGACAAGCTCTCCAAGGTACTCGACAAGCTGAAGTGGAACCAGAAGGCCAAGGCCAACCGCAGTGTTTTCATGTCTTCCCAAGAGGTTGCGGAGCTCGTCGAAGAGGCTAGGCGCAGCGGGATCGAGGCTTACAACGACCACCTCAGTTTCTATGTTGAGCAGCTCGCTGCGGGCTTCCAATGGGAGAAGAAGGCGAAGGAGATCATCGATGCAGATGTCATACACTACCCCCAACTAGAAGCCCTGTCGCAACAGGCCATGCAGAATCTCCTTCCGGTATCAGCAGAGGTACTGGCCCAGGTTGACCAGATTCTACACAAGCAGCGAGAGGCACTGCGACAAATCGCCGATCTGAATGCTCGGACGAGGAACGAAGACTTCCGCAAGAGGCCTAGGTACACAGAGGTCGCCGACATCATGAAAATGGTTGAAGACCTCCAATCGAAGCCTCCAGGGACACTCGACCTGGAGAAAGAGCAGCGTCGCCACGAGGACTGGATGCGCAAAGGCAAGAAGCTGTTCGGGAAAACGAATGCGCCGCTGCACATCCTCAAGAGTCACATGGAGTATGTTCTTGAACGGAATCTTGACTGTTTCGACATCACGAAAGACAAGCCCCGCCTGCCAGCAGAGCCAGCCTCGCGAGAGCCAACGCCCGAGAAAGAGAAGAATGCGGCGTACAGGTGGGACGATCCCAAGTTCAGAGAGGTCTTCTGTATTTGTCGTCGGATCGAGGCAGGCATGATGATCGAGTGCGAGTTATGTCATGAATGGTGAGTGGTGCTCGTGCTCTTATTACGAAGAGAAACCTTTGCTAACCTTGCCCAGGTACCATGGAAAGTGTCTGAAGATCGCCCGCGGAAAGGTCAAGGAGGAAGACAAATATACATGTCCAATATGCGACTGGCGAGTGAAGATTCCTCGGGACGCGGCCAGGCCAAGGCTCGAAGACCTACTCGACTGGGATGAAGAGATCCCCAATCTGCCCTTCCAGCCCGAGGAAGAAACCGTCTTGAAGCAGATTATCGACAATGCCCAGACCTTCCGGAACCATATCCATTCATACTGTAATCCCGTACTGTCCACGAGGAATGAGGCCGAGACTCAGAGATTCTACCTGCGCAAGATTGAGGGCGCCGAGATCCTCCTCGCCAACGAGACCAACTTCTTCCGCCAAGAGTTGCACAAATGGCATCCCGTTGCCCCGAATCCTCCCCCAGTCATCGAAGCATCGAAGAGCACACGCAAGCCCCGGCCTACTAAGCTGGACAAGTTGCTACTTCAACATGGCGTCACCAACGTCGAGGATCTACCAGAGCAAGTGAAGTCGAAGGGATTGAGCCTGAAGCGCAAGCGTCAGAATGCCGAAATGGCCGCTCAGGCTCACCAGCAGGCTGTCGCAGGATCCTCTACCGCCGGCCCGGCAACCAGTCCTGGAGTCAACAGCTATGCCTCGTACTACCAAAGAGGCACATCATCACAACCACAGACCCCCGGATTGTCGATCGCAAGCAGCTCTCACGCTCACCCGTCACGTGGTCCCGGATCCTCATCATCTTCGACTCATCACGGCCATCCGTACGGGCGAGCCGACTCCAGTGGCCCGGTAATTCGGCCCGAGAACATGGATCTCGACAGTACCAACGCCAACATTCATCCTAATTTCTTCCTTCCTTCCGGTGGAGGACCCCAGATCATGGCTGACAGTACTTCGGGTCCTTCGCTTGAGGACCGTCTTCTCCGCGGTCAGCCGGAGGATTCAACGCTAAAGGACTATATGGCGACTGAAGCAGGCCAACAAAAGGCTCTCGAGATGCTGTCCAAAACCCAGGAGGGGCGACGAAAGGCCGAGGAGATATTTGGACCTGGTGCCTTCGACGCCGGCCGAGCGGGTATAGGTGGACCGGACGACGCTGGCATCGATGATGGCGCCGTGGACCAGATGTTTGCTGACATGGTCAATCAAGACGATGAGGACGAACTCAAGGTCAAGGGGAAGGGCACTGCCGGCAAAGGCAGCGCCAGCAATAGAGACGAGGAGAAGATCACCGCCGAGAGCCTGGAGAACGAGAGAAACGGCCTGGATGCACTGCTGGACGGGGACTAGAGGTCCTGGACAGCCTAGTGTCACGACAAACAGCGCGAGATGTCCTTCAACTTGCCGCTGGGAATGATGTTCCGCTGTTACGACCTGACTAGACTTTGATGTCATTTCGGATGCCGGAGTTTTGAGGACAAAACTACTACAACAAGGAGAGGGAGGCATGATATGCGCTTGTTTTTTTGTTCTGTGTATTTTTTTCTCTTTCTTGATGACCCGCTTGCATCTAGAAGCTGTTTGCTCAACAGGGGGTGGAGGTGTGGAGACCATCCCACCCGGAAGACAGGGACGAGACAGAGAGGACCCAAAAAAACAACAGAAGCAAAGGCGTTTCAGCGGCATTGGTGCAGGGATACCACATACCACATACCACGACGAATAATATGGTGATTTCGCATCTGAAGGTGTATGACGGATGGTCGGTCGGTCTGACATTGGTGAGGCGGAGAAAGAAGACGGGGGGGGGGGTGTATGTGATATCAGACAGCGTCTTGTTCTCTCTCAATTGCCTCGGAGGATAAACACCGAACCTGTACGAATAGATGTTACTTTGCTACGATCTGACACGGAAATGAAGATGCTTTGATTGGCTCAATCACAGAGTGTGCCCACGAGAACATTGACAAGACACTTGGCTGGTCAGGTGCATGTTTGTTGTCGATTCAGCCGACGGGACTCTCGGCGCCGCTTACAAGATTTGGCGGTGAGTTGGCACACAGGATAGCGAGTAGGCCAGGCTTTGCGGTGTTGCCATCAGTTGCAGACCTTAAGCTTGGTCGTCTTTAGGACAGGCTTGGCTTTGTCGACAGCCAAATCTGACTGGGACCAGTGGACGAACTCCAGTCGTCCGGGAAGAGTCAGGGCAGTTGGGGTTCGAGTATGAAGACGTGGGTGCTACAGTATTCTGTCTGATGATCAAGCCAGGTCGAGAGAAAAGAGTTCTGTCTGGACCAGCATAGCGATACAGGCTGAGGCACACAGCAACGCGATCTCGTCCTTACATAATCTATCTTCATTGTGTCTCTCGTTTTCTGTTCTGTTCCTAGCTTTTCTATTTTTATTTTTTCGCCGATGAAGGGGTCTTCGAGAGAAATGGCTGAATCTTCATCGTGGTGACTCCCATTGTTGTGTGTGCCCTGAAAGTGGCATCGTGGCTCCAAAATCCTCTCACAAAATCATGTCATCCATTCTCATCGCCCAAGCGCTCATTTCATGTTGCATCTCCTGTCAACGTGGCACCACGGCCACCATAGCCATCCATCAGAGATGATGAAGACTTGATAGCCTGCATGGCAGCTCGTGAAATATAGCATCAATCTTGAAATGTGGCCGGCAACAGTAAAAAGGCGGGCTCAAAGTCGGTGGTGATCCCTGAAAGCCCTCATAACACCACCATAGAAGCAATTACCATGCGGTAGGGTTCTGCTCTTCGTCTTCGAAGATCGATGGAGGTCCCTCATCACCGTACTGGGAGACAACGGATCCGCAATCGTCCGAGTCTTCCACCTCTTCGACCAAATGCTGCTCGTCCATCTGACGGCCTTGGTGCTCTACTTGCGAACCTTCCTCGCCTGTATTGACATCGTTGGGGAAGTTAAACAACTGTGTAGACCGGGGGAGTATAGATCCAGCGGCATGGCTGGAGCTGGATGGCTGGCGACGGTGGGAGACAGAGCTCACATCAAGGTGGTCGGGGCGGGTCGGCGTACCGCGTTGAGAAGAGTCAGCTTGCTCCGGAGAGGACCACGTATCCTCTGTAGAAGAGGAATCCTCATCGCTAGATTCGAAATCCTCGGGGCTATTGACCTGGGACGCAGGGACCGCTTTCTCGAGTCCCCCTCCTGTAATTTCGTTGAACCGCTTTCTCAAGTCGCTCCCCTGTTTAACGGCGGCCGGTTGCTTTGTGTCCTTGAATGCCCGTCGAAGGCTATCTGAAGGCTCTTTGCGTCGGATCATGACCTCTTTCACCTTCTTGGTCTTCCTCTTTCCCTTGGCTCTCATTTTCTCCGCTTGTCTCTCTGTTTCTTGGGCCGCTATTCTCTCCTTCTGACGGAGAAGTCGGTCAAGGTCAGAGCTCCTGGCGAGAATACCGCGCTTTCCATTTGCCCTCTTGTACAGCAAAAGCCGTTCGTCCGTAGCGCACGGCCCCAACTCAACAATCTCTGAAAGGGGAAAAGGCCGATGGTTATTGAGGAGCAGGCCGTCCCAATGCCCGTCCATTGTGATGATTGCAGCTGCACTGTCGCTGTCAATGAGAAAGGTGCCAGTATTTTCCTCTGTTTCAGCTGAATTCTGCTGGCCGCTGTCATCATTCAACTGGATGCCTGCCGCATCGGTTGATTGGGTCTTTTTGCTCTTTTTCCGATTTCTTCTCTTCTTCTGTGCTGGCTTCTCGCTGTCTGCTCCTGCTCCCCTCAGGGTGGTTTCCACGTGCGGTGGTTCCTCAACTGTGTCATGAATCGCAGTCTCGTCATCGCTCTGGTCTCTGCCCAGCGTAACGGAACTTGGTGCTGAACTAGAAGGGGATGTGTTCTGCGGCTTTTGCTGGTTCATTGAATCCTCTGGCGCTGTCTCGATGGAGCTGGCAGGACAAGGATCTTGTTCCGCAGTGTGTTCGTTCTCCACCGCATCATCTCTGACTTCAGAAGTAGGAATGTTTTTCATGGCAGTTGAAGTTTCCAGCTTGTTCGATGATGCAGGGGACGAGGGCTGGTGGGCGTTGCCAGTGGCGTTGTAAGCAGGTGACACGGTATCAGGAGGCACTCCAGCTGACCGGATAGGCAACTCGGTATTTGGCAATTTGGCGTCAGAAGGCCCCGCTCCAGAGACTGGGATCGATCGAGGGCCTTTCGAAGGGTGCGAGGAAGGTGAGCTTGACTGCAAAGGCATATCAGTAGACGGTACCTTTGAGGTAGCTTCGCTGGCACTCGGCGCTGTCGCAGTAGAGAGAGCCTTGAGCTTGCGGCCCTTTCTCTTTTGGCTGCCATTCTTTTTCTGGCCCACTACCAAATTCTTAGGCACATCATCAGCACCCTTAGCCCGGGGCGTCTGATCGACGTTGATTTTTGGCTTCTCTGCGTCAACTGGCGCATGGACGGTCGCAGTCAGTGATCCAGTCTCCTGAAACAGATCCCAGGCTAAATTGAGGTGGTGATGCTGCTCTCCTGTCACCATATCCCAATTGAAGGTCCTGGAGTTGAGTAGGCGAATCGACCAGTCGGTCATAGACATTGGGTAGAACGGGAAGGCGGCGAAACGCAGCTCATAGTCTTCTGGGCCTTGCATGGGAACAATACGGACAGACAAGGATGTGAGTTGTTGGAATCCATCCAGAGCCAGGGCGATGTTGTCAAGTGCGTACTGGTTGAACACAGGCAGGTTCTGGAAGGGATATTTGTAGGGAAAGTGAATACGGACGCGGGCTGATTTGGTATAGCGTTCAAAGTTGACATTGTCCAGCAAAGTGACAATTTTGTCAAGTTTGGCCTCGTTCAGCTCGGTGTGGTCGGCTTTCAGGTCCACAAGAATGTCGAGGTCGTTGACAGAGTATATGAAACGAGTGAAGTCTTCAGAGATCCGCTTGTTGGCCAGGAGCAGCCAGCAGGGCAGCCCATCAACGGGGTCATGGCTCCGTCCAAACGTGGGTTGCCCCATCCACTCCATAAACACATTGCGGTTGACGCCGTTCTCAGACAGGACCCAATCGAGCTTGGCCGTGTCACGACGCTCGCCAGACCAAAGAAAGGAGTAGATCCTGTCTCGAATCTTCTGTAGCTCTTTGTCGGCCCGCGCATCTGAAGAAAAGAGCTTTGCGAAGGGGGATTTCTGTGGCATGTTGTCCTCGGCCGCCATGGCGTGTGACTCGGTGGTTGCGGGGTGGGTTTCGATGCGAGATAAAGTCCTAGGACCAAGTGAGTGATCAGCTGGGTGTGGTCCCTGGCCGAGAAGTGGAGGAGATGGTTGACTGGAGGCGATGGGTGGGGAAGTAAACGGGTAAAGATGGGTTAATGGTGATGCTGCAAGGTGATTGACGGCAGTGCGGGCGGCGAGCCTCGACCCTGCAGCGCTCACAAATGCTGCAGTGATTGCAGTGGCTAGCTGTTCTGATCCCGCCTTGGTTGTCACCTTGGACCAGGCAGCCCATGGGATGAACTGGACCAAGAAGCTCCCTGCCTGCATTGCCTACGCTGGGACACCTTTGCCTCAGAGCAATTACCCAGCAACAGCTGCCTCGAGACGCTTACCTGCGGGCCAGCCTTGCGAGACACAGAGTCCGTCGGAATTGACTGCTTATCCGGACGCTCTTCTTTCCTGATTCCTCGCCTCTGCCAACAGTGCCTGATGAGGTTGAATGGTCGGCTGTGGTCTCAATTAACGGTTGGCGTTCTGAGCTGCGCGCTCCGGGTCGATTATGGGGATCATCAAGATGAGAATACCGGCGAAGGCAAAGACTATCATGAGACCCAGGATAATCAACCACAGGAAGAGGAACATGTCCATCTTAATTGGCCATTCTGGGCTCAGCGGATGGCTGATGAGAAATCCTGGGGCAATGCGTTGGTATGGATGGTTCCGGCCGGGACGTCCTCAGGACGTCGTGAAGTGCCGTGGTGAAGTGCACCAAGAGAGCAGCCTGTTGGCCTGTGTTTGGAGACAAGACACGCAAGACAAGGGAAGAAGGTTGTGTTTGAAGAAGCCTTGGAAGGTACGAAGGAATAGGAAACACATAGCACATCCAGCCGGGTACCTACTGTCTCCTACGTCGGTGGGTAGGTAGCGTGTAGACATCATGTCCGCTCCTTCCCTCCCACGCAGTCTCTCCGCCTCTCCGTTTCTACGTCCTCCTAGACTCAGAGACACGGTGAGGCACCGGCCTGACTCCTGCCTGCCCGGCGTGTGACTGCCTACCAGCCTGCCAGGTCCAGCCTGCACAGTCCCGTCACGCTTGCTCCGAGACATGCATCACTTGCAACCACATCAAAGGGAAGAACATCTTGCTGGGGCATCAAACAAGGACGAGGACGGAGCAGCCGATGGTATGAGCCAGATGCCCGGACGGACAGGTCCTTTTACTCGTTGAGGTCTTGTCGCATCTCTTCACGGAAGGACTCAGCATGTGAAGAGTTTGCAGCGCAGAAAACGGATTGAACAGAATAGACATGACTTAGCCAATTCACTTCTAACTAAAAGCTATGGGACGAGGACGGGAGCTCGTCCGTCCAGCAGGGACGAGACGAGACAAAACACGCAAGGCACGAATGTAGATCTCAGAATGAAACTGAAGCTAGATGGAGAAAACTAGCGTCCAGAGATTAACGAAGGATCATTTCCTCTGTGAGGACGCCATCGACATTAGAACATGTCCAACCTGTTGCACACTTCATGGAACCAAGAACAGGTTTCTGTTGTGCTGTGGTCGGGCGCCTCAGCTGACTGAGGAAAGAAGAAGAGAAAGGAGAGGAGGGAAAGCCGCTCCAAGATCGAGACAGAAAAACGGGATGTCGTCTGGCAAACGGCAAAACCGCACGTGACCACGCTTGGTAATGGGGTGGCCTCTGATTGGCTGACAGCCGCCTGGCAAGTACCGAGGATAAACGGGAGCAAGCCCAGCGGTAACTCCCTGCCGATGATATGCTCGGAACCTCAAGCGTGCATTCGTCTCGTCGTTGACATCCTCCCGAAACAACCACCCGCCACACGTCGATGCTGGTCGCCCACTGACCATTGCCCACCCGCGATCCCGAGGAGCAATCAAGCCACCACTTTCGGTCCACACCCGCACACACAACCAGCCATGATTACCTCAAGGGCAGGCCTGACGGCCGTTCGCCGGGGTGAGTTCTTAGACGTCATTCATATAGCCGATACACCCACATGCTCTCCTACCTGCCCATGCGCACATGGAAGCTGTCCAATTCGGCTCAGCCCAGCCCATAACAGCACATAGCTAACACAATGCCGTACCAGCAGCAGCAAGGCCCTCGACCTTCTTCACAGCCACCGCCCTCACGACCCCCCACCAGGTCCGCTCGGCCGCGACGCAGACCCTGACGCCGGCGGACGGCGAGTCGATCCTGGCCAAGCAGCGGCTGCAGCGGCCCGTGTCGCCGCACCTCGAGATCTACGACAAGAACCAGACCTTCTTCGGCTCCTCCATCTGGCAGCGCTTCACGGGCATGTTCTTCACGGGGTCCCTGTACGCCTACTCGGTCGGCTACCTGGTGGCGCCCCTGGCCGGCTGGCACCTCGAGTCGGCCAGCGTCGCCGCCGCCTTCGCCACCCTGCCCTTCGCCGTCAAGGGCGGCGTCAAGGTCGCCCTCGCCTGGCCCTTCGTCTTCCACGGCATCAACGGCGTCAAGCACCTCGTCCACGACTCCACCGCCAAGGGCTTCCGCAAGGCCACCATCAAGCAGAACGAGTACCTCATCTGGGGCACGAGCGCCGTCGTCGCGCTGGGCGTTGCCTTCCTGCTGTAAGAGTATCGGGCGGAGAGAGAGCTGGGGCGGATCGGTTGCGGTGGTGGTGTTGGTGGGAACCTTGTCTTTTAACGCGCGTGTACATATGACACGCCGGGCGTGATAGGTATACAATGATTTGGAAGCAAGACCACACCTGCACGGGACCGTTACATTATTGGTGCCATGTCTCAGCCTACCTTGCCGCTCCCGGCGCGGAATTCGTGACTTTGTTGGGTACGGCCATACAGGACCGTGCGGTGGTGCCAGTTCAAGGAGTGCTGTATATCACGAGGCAGAGCATTTGTTTGAAGCCTTTGCGCGAGCAATTTATGAGCCTATACGCCATAACTGAGGTATCAAGTATTAAGTAGAGCCATTTTCCCCTTTCCATATGCTACAACCCTTGAACGCCGTTCGCCCTCTCCTCGAGCTGCCTCGGCATGCCCGACTTAGCCAATGGGCCTTTCCCTCTCTACTCGTCCCTGTACGCCTTGGCGTCCAGGACCTGCCTGCTCAGCCTGGCACTACCCAGGTTCGCAACCTCGCGCCCGATGGTCTCGCCGAGGAAGTCCGTCAGCTCCGTGGCGGTGTGCTCCGTCGTGCTGCTGTGGACCCCGTTCATCATGCCGATCTCGGTCTTGTCGATGGTCTTGACGGCGTTGACGATCGCGCCCAGCAGCAGCTTGACCTCGAACTCCGGCACCCGCTCCCGCATGGGCCGCAGGATCATGTCGTCGAATGACTTCAGGTTGGGCAGCAGCAGGACCCGCACGGACTCGGGGCCCCCGGCCGCCGACAGCCCGCAGACGGCGCCGTACAGGACCGCGGCGGGCTTCGAGGGGTCGAGCAGGTACTTGAGGCACGTCCGCGTGAGCTTGGGCCGCAGCCTCGTGTTGGACTTGCCGTAGCTCTTGGCGATGCCCCCCAGTATCGAGGCCGACAGCTCGCGCAGCTCGTACTGCTCCTTGACCGCGTCCATGCCCTCGTCCGCGCCCAGCTTCCTGCTCATCAGACAGGTCAGGACCGGCGCGCTCAGGGGCGACGCGTAAGGGTCCAGGTAGAGGTTGTCGTTTGCGATCAGGGCGGCCGTGAGCTCCATCATCTGCCTAAGCGTAAAGGTGTCGTCCAGCCTGTTGGTGACCTGGTTCGCGATGAAGTTGACAAAATACGGGACCAGCTGGTGCAGGCCTGGGTCGGACTTGACCGACTGTAGGGCTGCGTTGCGCAGCTGGCGGACCTCGTCGTCAGGGTTGTCGTCGAGGACGGCCGACTGGATCTTCTCAAAGTACATGACAAGCTCCTTCGATATGACATGTCTGACGTGCGGTTTGAACGACACGTTGTCGTTCCCGGCGAGTGCGGCGAGGGCAGGGTTTGCGCCGGGGCCCTTGGGGACGAGCTCTTGGGAGCGGGCTTCGGCGGTGGTTGGGTTTTGGGGGATAGTCGGTTGGACGCCTTCAATGGCGAGCCAGTGCGCTGGTAAGAGAAAGGTCAGCATCTTGCACTGCATATCGCGGCCAGGGTGGACGGTGGCAGCCAACCTGTGAACGTCGCGTCTCTGGGCACTTTGGGCAGAGGCGCGTTGATGAGTTTCTCAAAGTCTACCTCCTCGTCCTCGATGTAGAAGAGCGGCTGGCCAGGTCCCAAGCTTGCCTCCCCGTACCTAAGGGGCCTCGTAGACTCGTAACCGTAGAGAGGCTCAACATCGAGGACCTTCATGGCTTGCGACACGTCCTGGACTGTGAGGGTGGTGCGGCCGGCGGCTCGCATGAAGCGCAGGCTCTCGATGATGACCTGGCCGAGCCGGTATTCGACATCCTGCGAGAGGCACTTGAGGGCTTCCTCGTTGAGGGCGCTGATTCCCACAGACTCGGCGACGTCCTTTACGTTCTCGGGGTTCCAGAGCAGCTTGGGCTCCTCGGCCGGCTTGGGTGGGGCCGCAGCCATTGTCGTCGGGTGGTTCAGCTAGGCGGTCGCCAGTTCGAGTCCGTGTCGCCTGCTACTCGCTTGGTAGGATCGGCCCATGAGGATGATTTGAATGTCTTGGAACACTTGGATGCTGCCGCAGCACGTTGCAGGTAGGTTGTGTTGCTGCGGTCTCAATGAGTGAAGTTGAGAGGGCGATGGTCAAGAAGAAGGTCAATCGAAGTGAATCCCAGTAGTGCGAACGCCAATCCCCTCCCCGGCCCCATTCTCCGCCGCAAAGCAGTTTGTCTAGGTAGACTAGGTACTCCGACCCAGTTGCCCTAACCCTGGAAATAGGCAAAAGTTCAACTTCACTGCTTTGAAGACGAAACGAAACAAGTCAAGTTTTTATTAAAGAAGTTATGTGATTCTCTCCATATTCAAATAGCAAACCTATGCTGCGGCGTGTGCGTCCAGTTCTTTACGAGCACGAGCCTTCGTCTCCTAGACAGCTGGACCGGGTCTGTTTGTATGCTTAAAGACACCAGTACAATAATTCAAGCGCTCCATCTTCGCATACTCGTCCCCCTCCTTTAAACAGTTGACGATGGATTCATCGGCAGCATTCATATCCGCAAATGTATCCTGCATATATGAGGCCTCCTCTGACGCCGTTTCCAGCCGCTCATGAACCGAATCAATGATGGTGTCCGGATCAGGCAGCCAGAACTGAGTCCTGACGCGAAAGCCATCCTTGAGCACTTCGGTCTTCCACCTGGCCGCGTCCTGTACCATCACGAGTAGCGCTCTGAGCCGAGACACACCTTTATCGACATCGTCGAGGGCCACGAGAAAGCGGACGATCTCTGAGATCATCAATTCGGCGTGCGCCAATGGCACGGGCGTGGGCATGCAGAGGCCGACGTCGCTCTGTTGTCCGCTCTTGGGCTGCCCGAGGCTAGCGACAGCCCCGTCGTAATACATATAGAGCGTGCTCAGGTCGTCAGCAACGTTTGTGTATAAAACCCGTAGACTCATCAGGTCTCTGCGGATATTTTCATTGACGGAATGCCAGGGTCCTGCTTCGTGCACGTGATGGCGGAGCGCCTTGGCGGTCCCCAGCTTCTTCTTGCTTGCGGCTACTCTGTCAGGGACCGGATCCCATGCTAAATCCAGCATTATCTCATCGAGATCTTCAAAGAGCCGCAAGAAGTCGACACGGGGCTGGTATAGCCAAAGACTGGTTTTGTTAGGGCTGGCAAGCGAGTGAGCCAGACTAAACTGGTCGTTTAGGATCATACCCAGTCCCTGCTGGAGACTCGAGCACACCTGTTTGGGGTCGGAGTGAAGGCCGGAGTCAATCATGAGGTGCGAGATGCATATCTCGTTGCACGCTCTGTATGTCAGGGAGGGGTTCCATTCCTCGGGGTTGTCATCTGGGCCTCCCACCCACGGGCTCTCCGTGATCCGATCGGGATGGTGAATTTTCGCTGATCCAAGCTTCAGCAGAGGAGTGCTTGGGTTCAGAAACGGTGCGTATAAGTCGATAATCGAGTTGATATCATCATGAACGGCGAGTGTGATGTGTTCCGCGTTGTGGTCCCAGATAGTGATATCGACGTCGTCTCCGTCGAAGTCAGGGATGATGATGCACACCAACGTGGCGACAAGCACTACGCCCCACAGCGCCCAGCTCCATATGCCAATCTTCGGAGAGTCCTGTGAGACATCGTTGTTGAACCGCGGAGAAGCGTCCTTGCCCAGGGGGCTTCATGGCGAGACATTATTGCTCACTTTTGCGTTTATTGCAGATTCGCCGAGTCGTTGATTCTAAAGTCAGCAATTGCGCCCGTGGAGAAGGAAAGTTGGCCCTGACGGGCGTGTGGCAAAGAGCTTTTGAGTGCTGCAGAAAGGTCAAAGGAACATTGAAGTATCCCTAGGCCAGGTATGGCCCGCCTTCCTCGCCGTCTTCATTGTTTCCGAGTGGTTCTAGGCGCAGTACAAACACAGCAACATGTATATACCATTAGTATCTGCCATCACATATGTCCAAGACGGGAAGTCCGAAAGAAACTCCCGCCAGCTGAGCCGCCTATCTTTGTATTTCGGGACGATTCCCGCGCGCTAATCATCACCACCAGTCCTCGCCAGCCCCTTCTTGCAGATCACCCAGTCACTCCAAATGGCCACCTGGTCGTCCTCTCCACCTAGCATCTGGATTGCTCGGGCCGCCTCTTCGAACCGGAGCGCGGTCCTGCCAGGAGTGACCGCCAGCATTGGGCTACTCCCTGATGCGCGCATCTGCCGCCCATTGGTGCCAATAGCTGAGGACGTTGCCTTGATACATGTGGCGTCACAAGCCAGTCGGCTTATTTCCCAAGAGGTGGTAGATAGCACACATTCACTTTCTAATGGAAGTGTCGAGCTTGCACCCGATAACAGATTACCACGAAGTCCAAAACAGCCATAGCCGGGCACTGTGAGAGACAAGGATTCTATTGGGACACAAGCCCAGAAGTATAACGAATTGTGATAATAACAAAAGTTCAGGTGATCACACCACCCGTACACACATTCAATATAAGACAAATCGCATTATGAGCACCCGATGAAGACAAAGAGTTGATACTTAGCTTATATGCTTGGACAGAAGAGCCAAGTAACTCTATGCAATCAATGGTATTGTCCACTTGGCAATTGTTCACTATATGGTTCCGAAGAAGTTGACATAAAGAACTCAGCACTATTGTATTCAATTTTGCCAAACATCCATTTCAGCCTCCACCTGCCTGGATTACTCTAACGAGCAGTATTTGTGCTCATCAATACATTTTGATCATAACCTATAGAAGACAATGGAGTTTTAGATGGGTTTTGTTAGTCGGGATGGTTAGCAAGGCATTGTTTAGTTTTGGTCTAGCTGCTCTTTGGGAAATAATTACTTATATAGACATTTGGTTTCAGTACTGTAGAAGCATCGAATTCGGAAACATCCCCAAACAGAAAGGAAGTCTTCCACCATCTGTCTCTCAACATCATTCTGCCAACACAAACACCGGCTTAGCCCATTCCTAGCCACTGAAATTTAGCACAAGCGAGACCAACAGACAAGGCCTCTTCAGGTAAGCGCATCCGCCTCCTATCTGCTGACCAAAATCAAGCACAGCATCATGTCTAACATGCAGGATCATATTATCCCTATTCGGGATGCCGCTCGTTATCCCGCTAAATGGCAGGCTAATGGCGCATTCATCGGGCACGAAATATCCGTCCAGTGCCGTCTTCCCGCCAGGTTGGGGGGCGTCGACAACGGCAAAATTATCTCTTTCAAATGCATCAATGACACGGGAGCGACAATCGGGAGCATCTGCAGATCAGATTGGGACAGTCTCAATGTCCTTGGAGTACCGGTCGGGGAACACATCCCCACGTTCGTCGCCGACGGCACAATGCAGCTCAGGGAGACTGCCACCTACGAAATGCGGCTGGTCCAACTGGCAGCTGACGGGGTTTCAATTTTCGCTATATCTGACTGGATGGAGGACAGGTCCATAATCATGGACGACCCTGAACCAGGCCAAGAAAATCCTCTCCTACGCCTGAGTGGCGACGCGATGCGCCATCACCTGTATTTCCTCACATCTCCCAAACATAGCGACTGGCTCTATGTGGCTCGGACCAAGGAGGCGATGATTGAAGTTCTCACGTCATTGTAAGTCTTTGCAGAGCTATACTGTCATGTTTCCGCGAGGTGAGTTTGTGCGCCGAGACTTGGCGGGTGCATGTTGATTCCGTGTTGATTCGTATTCATTCATCACATCGATTGGGAAAAGAAAACGAAAAAAAAAAAAACCCAGTCCGTAGAACTAGCGGCACACAGTAGACTTTTGATTTAGAATCTCACACTCTCTAAGCAATCCTTTTCATATTGCCTTTTTACACTTTCTCGCTGAATACTTCGTGGGGGTTGCGTGTCACTGTAATTCCAACCATTTTACTTCTTGGCTGCAAATCCTGTTAGTGCATTGGCATAGGCCAGTACCTTCAGGCTAACTGTGCAAGATGTATATTTGAAATAAGTCCCACAGGGCATACACTTCGTAATATTTATGTGTAGTGGGTACTGATCTTGGATACACAGTATAGCGGAACGAGCTCATATATCATCACCACCCTTAGTTCACACAACAGCCTTAGATCTGGTATCAAAGGGCCCCCTGCACGATAGACAAGATTACCACCTGGTTCTGATTTTATGAATAATAAAACAGTGTAGTCTCAGCACAGTAATGAGAGAAATTGATGATTTGATTCGGAAACGACTGTTGGCTGCTATCTGACTTTACATGCGATAATTTCAAGTAGTATGACATAAGATCCAAGCCGAATTTGCGTGGAAGAAATGCATATTAATCCACGATCTTAGTCGAGATCAAATTCACACGTTATACCGTTGTCCCGAGGTCCGCAGCGGCCATTCGAAGCTTGCAAGACGGCCACCTGGTCGTTGTACGCAATGGATGCACCATTCAGCCCATCCGCATTGCTATCACAACCCTGTCCATTGGTTACAACCAGCTCATGGTTGAGACCTGTGACCGAGGTAGATAGGTGGGTGGCAGGATCATTCGAGCAAGGCGTTTGGAGCGGGTCAACATCGTTCCAGCCGCTCAGGTCGCTCGTTGGCTTGCAGATGCGCACCTAGAATCGTCGTCAGTACCGGTAACGTCGCTGTCTTCAACAGCCATGGCTCTAAATGAGAACGAGCGGTCATGGTAGTACTCACCCAAGGCTGACCGTTGGCATAGTTGGAGTCGCGGATGGAAGTGTAGTGGACAACAAACTTGTTCGTGGTTGGATTGAAGGCGTGTTGGTCCGCGTTGCACTCAAAAATAGCGGCTGCTCTGCCAGCATGCAGCGCAAGGCCAGCTAGCACAGCCAGAGGAAGAGAAGTTGGATACATTACGGTGTTATTAGTAGTGATAGATAACTAGATGGTGAAAATCAAGACTTCTGGGTTTCCGAAACTGATTGAAAGGATGCTTGCAGATTCATGTACGTCGTCACTGGTGAATTGGAAGAAACGCAGGTCTTTTATATTCATCAGTGCTTGCCCGCCGTCCAAAAGCTTGTGATCCCAATATCTCAAGTCACAGTGAATTTGCACAACGTTCCAAGCTTATGGCCCGGCGTTTGAACCTCTGGCCCCCACTGAGGGCGAACACTGCGTGATTGTACGTCGATACATGCCGGTGAAGACTTTTTCAAGAGCCAATGATATTATATAGAGGTGCTAATCAACAAATAGGGTCTCAAGAAGACGCTTCAGCCATGTGTCTGCCTGTTTTGCACGACCCGAGGAACAAACGGAATGTCCAATGTGATGTAAGTACTTGAGCTGAACTGTGCCATCGCAATCTATTGCCAAACTTGACACTAATAATCGGGCTGGGCCGGTATTGCTTCTGCTGACGTTGACTTTCAGCACTTTGACTCTCTGTCTCGGCAATACGCGCGTCCCTGAACCCATCCTTGGTGACTACAAATGACATCGATTGGCGCGTATTCTCCCTTGTTCAAGGTGGTTCAAACCATTGGTGTCATGACACACACGGCAATTACTACAAGCGACTTGGTGACGAATGAGGGCTCTGCCTACTTTAAATTCACATGTTCGCACCTGTTTGGCTCATATCATTTGCGCTTTAACCATCAGGACTCGAACGCTGAAATGTGCAACTTGTAGGTCTGAAGAGGTTAGTATCGAGCATTGCTAGACCAAAAGAACTGGTGAACTGGTTCCCAAGGATGTGTAAAAGCCAGCAGAGCCAGGCCGACAGACACCCCGCCCCCATCAGCTTAAGTAGGGCACAGAATGTGGGCTGACACATTGCGCAACTGGTCGACAGATATCACTCCCTCCTTGGGGGCCATGAAGAGGCTGCATGGTCAACCCATCGTGGCTTAAGATTTGCGTGATACCCTTTTAACACTGTCGCAGCTGACAGTTACATAGCCCCTGTGTAACATGCTCACCCAAACATTTGCCCCATGCATTTCCAGGACGGAGGTGTCGACTCAAAATGCGTCAAGAAGGGCCTATGCGTGCAAGTTGAATCCGTCCCAAGCTCTGGAAGAATCGAGTACAGCTCACGGAGAAGTCTTATCTGCCTTGTCGTTGCGCCTTAAGACTTTCTTTCCGCTCACTTGCTAGCCCTGTCTACTCTCACACACATATCAGCTTGACATATCCACATCTCCACAACCCAGAGATGAGGTCGAACAGCCGGTCTTGAACCAGGATATGGATACTGGCAGAAATTGAGAATTAATATTTAAATTACTAGCAAGGTTCAAAACCACAAATCAGGCAGTAACAGTGCTATTAAAGATATGCGTGCCGGAAGGCACTTTGTAAACAGCCCAGCGATCTTCATTTTGAACAAACTTAGCATATGATAATTAAATTGTGGTACCCTATTAGGACTTACGGTATAGGAGGAGATTGTGGTATTGCAGGGATAGTTTTTGATAAACGCCTCAGGTTGTATAGAGTGAAGGTACTTTGAGTGGTGGATGCTAGTATCATGCCTCTGCAAATCTCTGCGCACCTCCAGGATATAGTGTATGCGATCGCTGAGAAGGGTGTATCTATGATAATGGAAGACTGGAAAGACTAAGTAGCCGCTGAGCGCTTGTCATTTGCCTGGTACTGAGATGCTTCAACAACCGAGACGAGCATGATTTACGGCACTATCATGCCCATCGTTAAAAGGATCCGAAGTACGGACCACTCGCTGTCGAACGTGTTGCTCGTTGTGGATCATCTTTCGGTAAGTCGGTGACATCCTGGACATCATCTCTCACGTCAAGCGTAGGCTTCTTTGCACGACGACCTGCCTGCTGGGGCTGGTCGGGGTTGTCCTGCTGGCTCTGGACTGGCTCCAGCCCGTCGAAGGCGTCCAGCCTCCTCACGTAGCGAGGGCCCTTGAAGCCACGGATTCTCTCCCGCGGCGTGACCGAAAGCCTCGCCTTGTAGTCTAGGTGCTTCATGGCCCTGCATGCGCATATTCCCATCATTAGCTGCCGTACTTTACTCGGCTGGAAGTCGCCTGACATGGGCCACCAGAGGCTCTCGTCGTATAAGTCATCTACGCCGTTGAGGTGGTAGCGCTCGTTGATGCGCTCTACCATCACCCGAAGGATCTCGTACTGCCGCAGACCACAGGTGAAACCGTCCAGCTGGGTAGGAAACCATACGTCTTTTCTCTGTTCCTGCGTGGGGACTATAGCAACGCCGCCGATCGCAAACAGTCTCCGTAAGCGGTTGTCTACAAGTTGGATGAGATCTGGTCGTCTCCCAGACTCGTTAATCGCGTAGTTCACAATTTGACCATCCTGCACGTGCAACACGATTGACACCCAGTGAACCCCGGTGTTTACGAGCCACAGTGTGAACTGGCGGCTGCAAATCCGCCTGAAAAAGTCAGGGTCAAAGACCTCCAGCGTTTTGAGTGTGACTTGAAAGGCTTCCTCACCATTCGGCAGGCCTCCCTCAACATTCTGTGCATTCACAGATTAGCTATCAACATTCCAAACTGTTTCTCATGCTGCTACGAATCCGTATGATCATATTCTTGCCTCGCTTATGCTGTACATTTACAGCAGCTGCCAGAAGGTGTGGGCGACTGGACTGAGGGTCTGAAGTGCTGCATCTTCACAGGAACATGTGTGAACAGGGTTCTGCTGTACACACTCCTATTTACAATGAGGGAAGTTGCTTACCTTAAACAGACCTATGTACAAGTCTCTGCCATCAATGTAATTAAGTTGATCAAGTATCTGCAGAATACCATTAGTTACGGAGCCATGGTAAGACAATTGCTCCATGTAGAGCCTTTAGGTTGAAGGTGGCGAGGTTCTTTCAGATGGATAAAGTCAATGATAGGGCGCTGGCAGTACTCACTTCATAATTCATGTATTCCAAATGGAAGCGGATGCATTCATCGAGGCCGTTGTCGTCTACGGGGGCTTGTCGGCCGCTCTAGACACACAAGTGTTAGCTATCAAGGAGGCAAGTCTCTTCTTTCCAGCCTTGAAAACATACCTGAAGGAAATTTAAACTTCGAATACATCTCGCAGACGGTCTTATGACCTTATACGGAGGTGAATTTACTTGGCCGAGCAAGAAACCGTCATCCTTGTATCAGTATTACACATTAGCCCTCTACTTGGTCCAAGAACACGCTGAGTGCTTACTTACGAGAAGCTGTGATCGAGTGACCCGCACTACTGTGTTGAATCTAGCCTTGTTGCCCAAATCCATATTTTAAAGAGAGAATGTTAAGATAAATTGAGAGTGAACTGAAATACAATAAAATACAAAAATAATTGAGAAATTTTGAGATACATTGGGCTCTGTCAAGGGAGTATACCTCGAGTATTTATCAGAAACTTGCATTGATGGCAATAGTTCTACAGTGAATTGTGTTGTGCCAATTCATTGATTGATTGATCGATTGATACATTATGCCCTTGGAATTACTGCAGTCTATTTTTGTTATCCAGCTTTATTGAGTGCTCACATGGCAGGCTCAGCTGTTGAGGAGAAAGAAAGAGGAGGAGCTTTTAGCAGCATCTCAAATGCCATCAAGTTCAATTTTGGCGAACAAGGCCTCTTTGTGCCGTGAGCATGGCTTTCGTCTCGCTGGACACCGATGCAACAAAGCACGTCCCGCCCACCCACCGCACATCAGTTACACCAAAGGACCGTGTCCCGCGGGGCCCTCCTCAGGAAGCAGAATCCGATTGGGGCAGGGTCCAAGCTTATCAGTTCTTCTGTCGAATATCACTCGCGGGCAATGGAGGTCATGTGTCATGTAGCTTTCAATGATCTTCACAGTACCACGGTGACTTCATACTACGGTGCCAGCGCGTGCGCTGCCCCTGCCACTCATCATTACACTTTTGGGACGGTACCACCGGGCCGGGATGCTAGTAGTCCTCATAGAGCCTAGCCCAGCACTACCGGCCTCTTTAGCAGCTATGCCAATGCCGTTGATTACCCTCCATTCAGCCGCATACTCATTCTCGTATTCACCATGCTCCAGTATCGAGATTAATGTCATGCATAACACCTGCCTACGGTATACACATGACGATCAGCTACCAAAAATTCAGCATGTTTGGTTTCGACTCTTGGTTAAAGCTTGGCCAATGACTTCATTCGCTTGTCGAAGGCATCCGAGGACAATGGCGATGCTTGATCCGCGGGGTGGCTGCCATATCGGAACTGCTAACGATGGCACTTGTGGCTTGCAGCTTAGACGCGACTATCCCATCCCGTCACAAGCTTCGGCGAATTTGGGTCTAGAAGTTCCCTCTCTGGGCCACCCAATTTTACCGTGCTGCCCTGAGCGCCTCCCAATTGGGCTAGTGGCTGGTCTATCTGCTTGTCAGCGTTCAAAAGGTAACATCGCCGTTGGTTTCCTACTGCCGCGCCAGCTGTAACCCTGCAGGTCCGTGAAAAGTATGCATCTTAGCAACAGTGGTCTAGCAAAAGGGACGAGCAGAAGCCCCGGCAATGACACTTTGAATGGCCAGTGACAGCCATGGCGAAGGGAAAGGGCACAGTACGTTCCAAGGTTGGTTGGCGGGTACCTGAGGTAGTGTGTTTGCGACTGGACGCGGATCGCCAACCATCCGTCAATAGGTCAATCCCGCCGTCGTCGTCGATGGTGAGATCCCATGCTCTGCTGGAAAAATCCTTACCATTGTATCGCGCCCATCGGTGTCTCTCTCGATCATTACCCAAGGGTCGATCACTTGGACCCTCGCGGTCCCTGGGAAAACTCACAGCCTATTGTTGCCGAGTGAATGACGTTGTGTCTCACTCAGCTTAATGATTCCAAGTTGCTTTTTTGGCATTTGAAGTCCCACTTCCTCACTTGATCCCAAGCATCATCCCCTTTATAAAGTAGTCTCCATTCTAGTGAGGCTATGTTGGAACCGTCTGAATCCCCCTCGGCCCGTGAGTCTGACCTTGGCTCACGTTCAGTCATTGGACTTCTCCGGCGCGGTAGACAAATGGCTCAAGTAGCTCTCGGCCCCAACCACCAACGCCGGAGGCACGGCGGTGATCTCGACGTTCTCCAGCCCAGCCGTCCTCACAGTTCCATGAGTTTTACCTCGCTCGGCGGCCAACAACAACGCGCTCATAGTTCTCTAAACGTCGCTCATCTCAACAATGGCCAGCAACATGGCCTGGATATAGACGAGGACGGTGGTGCTGAGATACCAGACATTCCTCTTAAACGACCGCGTCGCGTCACTCCAGAGAAGCAACCCCTCAAACCCCCACGCATCGAGGAGGCATGGGTCGACGAGGACCACAACGAATATAGACCCAACGGGCCCATCAATCCCAACAGTATCGCCTCTAAAAAGGACAGACTGTGCGTTCCGTGAAATCAGAATTATTTTTCCAAATATGAAACTAACGACGTTGCTAGTACCATCCAGTCTCCAGAGGGCTTTCCGAGGGGGAGAGGGAAGGTCAAGTATCCCGAGCCGCCCCTGCCAGTTCAAAGCAGGCCGGCTTCCATCAGCCCGCCCATGAGCCCGAATCCGTATTCTTCACGGTCCACGGCAAACTCAGTGGCATCGTCGTACCGCACGAACGCCACGTCTATGTTGCCGGCCTTGCAGACTAAAGGCGCCGGAGATGATGAGATTCTGGAGCCCCTGGCCGAGGAGGAGGTCGAACCGGGTTCCTTTGACCTCGTAGTGCCATCACATGGGGACAGCGGGCAGCACTACGACCTGGAGGACCGATCTGAACTGATTTTCTCCAAGGACCATCTCCAGGCTATCTTCCGGGACCACATCCTACTGCAGCGGTTCACCGACTTCCTGCAGTCCGTTCGCCCTGAATCATTGCCTCTTCTGTCGTACTACCTGGACTGCCTCAAGGCGTTGCGGGCCATTGCATACTCGAATGCGATCACTGATGGCCTGGAAACCCTTGCTGAGCACGACTTCTCCACTGATAATACCTACAAGACGGTCAACAACTCTCTGGAGAAGAAGGCTGAGGCTGCATTCGACGTTCTGGTGCAACAAGACCTGCCTGCATACGTCACCCACCTCTGGATCCAGACTGTCACTGTGTCAATCTCGAAACGGATCACAGGCACTCTTCCCGTCCAGCTGAAGGAGATGTCCGAGGGGCTTGCAGAAGTCTTTTGCTTGACAGACCCGTCAAGACACGACAACCCGATCATCTTTGCATCTGAAGGTATATTGCTGTCCATTGGACTTTGGCACCGCGCAAAGGAATGCGAACTAACGGCTTGAACAGAATTTCACAGAACAACGCAGTACGGCATGAAACATGTCATTGGACGTAATTGTCGCTTCCTCCAGGGTCCCAAGACAAATCCTTTCAGCGTGAAGCGTATTCGCGATAAGCTCCTGGCCGGCAAAGAACACTTTGAGACCTTCCTGAACTATAGACGCGACGGCTCGCCTTTCATGAACCTCCTCATGATTGCTCCACTGTATGACAGCCGCGGGTCTGTTAGGTACTTCATCGGCGCTCAGGTCGATGTGTCGGGCCTGGCCAAACAGGCCACGGGTCTGGATGCCCTCCAAATGTTGGTCGCTGCGAGAGAGTCCGCTGCGGCCGGCGTCGATGCGGACAACGAAGACTCAGAGGAGAAAGACGAGTTTCAGAACCTGAGCGACATGTTCAACATGACAGAGCTGGAAACGGTCCGGCGGCGCGGTGGTAACATGCACCGGGTCTCACAGGACGAGCCTCAAGACGCGTCGTCCAGCAACTGGCACAAGCCACGCATCCTGCTCCAGGACGAGACGTCGTCCATCCAGAAGCACGGCTTTCCCATCTCCCCGTCGGTGGCAGACTTTAGTAGCGGGAAGCTCCCCGGGATCTACGAGTACTACCTGCTCGTCCGCCCGTACCCCAGCCTGCGCGTCCTCTTCGCCTCCCCGACCCTCAGGGTGCCGGGTATCCTCCAGTCAAACTTCATGGACAAGATCGGCGGCTCGAACCGGGTGCGCGACGGGCTCCACCACGCCTTTGCGGGCGGCCACGGCGTCACCGCCAAGGTGCGTTGGATGAGCACACCCAACAGCGAGGGCAGGGTGCGGTGGATACATTGCACCCCTTTGATCGGCAGCAACGGCGCCGTCGGCGTCTGGATGATTGTCCTGATTGACGAGGAGTCGGAACCCACCCCGAAGAAAGGGAAAGAAGCTCCCCCGATCGACGGGCGGCTGCGCAAGACATCTGCTGCGTTACAGCGAGAACGCCCTTATGCGGACAAGGACGACAATTTGAGCCTAGCCGGCTACATCTCTTCGACCAAGACCCGCGAGGATGAGCTTGACGGTCTCGAGGACTTTGATATATCGATCGTCCGCCCTGGCAGTCGTGCGAGTCGTCACTCCAGTCGGTTGAGCCACGAACCGGGTAACGGTACACCGCGGCGACATAAGCCCACGGCGTTTGTTTACGATGACGAGCCATCCCGGTCTACTTATACTGTACGACTAGAGGATTAATAGCCTTTTTGTAGCACGGACAATCCTACCAACCGCCATTTTGTGTAATGTAATTAAACCTTATACTCATAAGCACGATCTCGTGCCTATATACCTATGTGGATATAGGCCAATGTCTGCCCTGGCCGTTCCTTGATCGTTTGCCTATAGTGCGATAAAATTGTTGCAGTCCGTGGACTTCAAATAGTCTGGTACAGAAGAGGTTCCGCGGCATCATTGTTCGCGCATAATTATTGCTCAAAATTGAAAGGAATATCTTGTGGTTCTAGTCGACTCCACGCCCCAAGGAATAGTGTTGACCATCGATTTTCATACCTAAGCCTCAAAAAATCATTTTTTTAACTCATGGCCGATGATGAGATGGACACCCATTATATGTCTAGCTTTAAGCAAGTGAGTTGATGAATGCGCAACGATGGAGGACTTTCTGACGCTTAAGCTCCCTCTCTCTCATACCCAATGTAGTAGATCCCATCTCCTTGAACTCTGTGGGGTCTTCTCCCAATGGAATCTGCATGCTGCCTTCCTCCTGCTTCAGATTCTGCTCCAATTCTGTGCCATCACCCAAAGAGCAATGCCCAACGCCCAATGGTCCGCCAATGACTTTCAGATTGACTCTGGAGAGCGTTCCCTCTTGGATCTTGCCTTCCGTTTCGAAAGCGCTTGGCCACTCACCGAACTCCTTGTCGTGGGGGACAGTCGGAATTCCGGTATGGGCAAGATAAATGAAAGATGGTTGCCATCGATTCAGATAATGCCTTATCCGCTGCAGACACGGGGCCCTCGGGAAACACGCCGTTTGAGATATAGTTGTAATCACTGCCATGTGCCGCCCCGACATAGGTCATTCCCATGCCATGGAATAAGGGTGTTAACATGCTCTGGTTCAAATCGTCTATCACAAGTCAGCGGCACACTATCGAGCCCGATACTGTCAAACTTTGAGAGTGGTTTGGGAAAAGGCATAGCAAGTATCTAGTCACACTTACAAAGACGGACACCATCGAATTCCTGGTCCAGGACCCTTGATTGCTTCCACATTTCGTGACCAAAATCGATTGACGAGTAAGTGAATAAAATGTCTCTCAGCATTCGGGACACACGGAACCAGTGAACTGGGACGGCTGGGCAAGACTCGGGTTTGGTGGCCTCGTATTCGGCCACGTCTTGCTCAAAGTCTTCAACGGGATAGAGAGAAAAGAGCTGTTGGTAATCCTCATCTGTGAGGGCATGAGCGAAGCCTCGAATAGCAGCTTTCATGTTCTCCTCCTCCGGGAAGAGACTGGCTGGTCCTCCGTTCGTGGCACCATCGTCTTGAACCCACCAAGTACCACAGGAACACCTGGGCCATGTCAGTTCGGAAGATAAAGTTCGTGGCTAGATTTCAAATCACCTGTGACAAAATCGCCCCGCCTATACAGAACGCTTTGACGGCCTGGAAGAATATCGTCATCGACAGAATGGATGAATGTGAAGAGACCCATGGGCGGGTGATTGCTGACTGCGTACTCCGTTGCCACCTCTGTCTATTTGCTCATAGGTATGCTCCGGAGGCACTCTAGGACTTTGTTGCCATCTTTGTGACTGCAGCCCAGCCTTTCAGCAACTGCGTGTGTATGAACCTCGGTTGCATCGCTTGTGATGTTAAGCGCAGTCCCAGATGGGCCTGACATGGTCCAGACCTGGTCAACCGGTGCTCCTCTGGTGCTCCTCTGCGTATAAACAATATGGCATGTTGATTTACGGCTGAGAAATGCATTGTCTCGGTGTCAAAGGACGGATCCCAATTGAAACAGTCTTTGTTACAATGCTACTACTCACTTAAGAAGCTATCAGCTTACAATTGCATTGTACCTTATTCACAATAGACTAGATCGGTATTATCGGAGTATGTATGTATTTAATACTTCGTGCTTGCACGTTACGGAGCGAATAATTCTGTACTTCCATATCACACCAAACCTAACTCAACGTGTTCCCTCCAAAAGCAAGATCACTCTAGAGCAAAGATGCAGCGCCTCTCGGAATTCGACCAGGCGTCGCTTCGAACATACATACAAATCGTTCTTACCTTCCCGCTGGCCGACAACGCCTCAGCCCAGACCATCTATCAGTATCTCAGAGACTCGCTCAACCGAGTTGGTAGGGAATTTCCGGTTCTGGCCAGCAATGTACATCTTGAGAAGTCGCGCTTCGGAGAAGAGGCGCACCTCCAACCGTCGCCGGAAATCCCTCTCATTGCCGAGATTGGGGGCACGAATTACGCTAACCTCGCTGCACGTGGGTTCCCTGCCCATCATTTCATTGACCCCGATTTGGATTTGAATAACACACTACAGCTGAATGAGGGTCCCGTACCGGCAGCACATGTGCGCGTCAAATTCATCGATGGCGGTCTCTTCTTGATCTTTGCGGTGCACCATACGGTTGGCGACGGGTACTGTCTTGGACTGTTCGCCGAGGCATTCGCAGCCGCGACTCGTGGGGAGCGTATCGAAGGCAGGCCTTGCTCCACGGTTCTACACCTTCCTCAAGACGAAGAAATCTCTCTATCAACCCTGAGAACCTTGTCCGAGCAGTGCCCTGAGTTTGAGGTGCTGCTGAATCCAAACCCAGGCCCAAGCTTGCCCGATCTCTTGCCCGGAGGTACCCCAAGCGAGGCGATTCCCAGCGAGAGCAAAATCTTTGTTTTCAGCATTGACCGGATGGAGCAGCTTCGGAACATGGTGCGCGACGTCGAGGGGCCCACGGCCAGGAAGCCGTCTGTATTTATGTGTTTATCAGCTCTAACTTGGGCTCACGTTACAAAAGCTAGGCATGAAAGCGAGTTATGTGCACTCCCATCTGCGGATGCCAACGTGGCTAAGCTTTTTACCCCCGTCGAGTTCCGACGCCGCTTCCACGAGGAGACAGAGGGCTATTTTGGAAACGCGGTCATTACAGTTCCCACTCAGACTTCAGTCGAAGAGGTTGAAGCGGCGTGCGGAGCCCAGAACCTGGCCTCCCTCGCGAAACTCGTGGGCCAGATCGCCACCACCATCGCGGACGTCGATCAAGAAGCCGTTCTCCGCCGCGAAGCACTGATTCGAAGACTCGGGGATAGTCGTCGACTGGTTTTGAGCCAGGACCGGAGACTCCCAGGACAGCTTCAGTTCAACTCCTGGAGGTATTTCGGCGGAAACGATGTTTGGAGGATTCCTGGCATGGGCACGAGAAAAGCTGCCGTTGTGCGCCGGATCCAAGGCGACGTGAGTCCCGGAAGCGCACTCATGCTTCCTTTGAACTCGGAGTCGGAGGTCTACGAGCTTTTACTCACGCTTCCCAAGGTCTCTATGTCTGCACTTTTGCAAAATGAAGATTGGATGAGTTGGGTTGATCGTGTGATTGATTGAAGTAGCAATGAGTCGTCAAATACCTTTTAGTTTGACCTAGAGTATTGGGTTCGTTTTGCTTGTATTCAGGTTAGTTTTTCGCGCGAAAAGGAAATCAGTATTATTTGCTTCGTAAACGTTGAGCCTTCCCAGGGTTAGTAAGTGCACAGTGAAATCGTGGTTAGATGATATGAGCCAGCCATGCTAGGAGCACACATATAGCATCCATGCGTTTCGAGACAGTCTCACGCATTGTTTTCTGTATGGCAGATTGATCACTACCTAAGGTGAACAGACCAACAAGAAATCCAATTTTTTTGATACATCTAGGAGCCCTTCGAAAACAAATTACCGCTCCATTAAATAATTACCCCCGAAAACTCCAATTCCCATACGTGCCCCGGTCATTGAACTCGTATCGAGAGTCACACCCCAACATTCGATATTACCTCTGCACTCCCCCGTCCACAGTCCCAACAGGCGCCGCCGCGCCACCCGTCGGCGCGCCGCCCCGGGACGCAGCAGCCGCGGCCGCCGTCTTGGAGCGGGTCCCGTGCTGGTGGCCGATGGTGTCGTCGGCGCTCGCGAGCTGCTGCTTGCCCTTCTCCTTGATGGCCTGGTTCTTGGTCTCGCTGACCCGCGTCTGCGGGTGGTCCGGGTTCTGGTCCAGCAGCTCGTCCGTGGCCTCCATCGCGCCGCCGCGGACCGCCTCGCCAGCGCCGCGGATCCCCTTCAGACCGGCCTTGACGTCCTCGGCGACTTTGGACATTCTAGGGGCTGTTTTAAGAGTGTGTGTTTGTTTCTAGGTGGACCTCGCCTTGTGTGACGCTGTGCTGGTGGTTGTTCAAATTCGGCGGCTTGCGAACCTCCTTGGAGTATGTTTAAAGGGTTGACTGTTTCGTGATAACTATATTCACGATTGTACTTGAATATGAGATTTTGATGAGTAGATTCAAGGATTCACCCTGGTGGGTATGGTAACCGAGATGGCCTTGCTTAAGCTTAAGTATTGAGCACATCGTCAATATGACGTCCACAGTTTGCTGTCCAATATCTGTATCGCTGCAGGGGTAAGCTGAGGATCTGCACGGTGGCGATGTTGTGACGCTCTCCGAAACTTCAGAATTCAAAATCTGCAAGATGTTCCGAGCAGCTTGACTGCACAAGCTGATCTCTGTTGTGAGCCTCTACAATGATAGTGAATGAACTTGTGAAAGACATTTCCCACCAGGCTTGGAGTATCTTGTAACCGCAGATCTAAAACCTCAGAGTACCCACACGTAGTAGTACCATGCATTGCTGAATTGGAAGCTTAAGCAGACATCATATCATTTTATCATGAAGTACTCGTTCGAGTTTATGGTAAAACAGCTTGCACAAAATCGATCAGGCTGGGTTCACATGTACCTAGGTAGCATTATAATCTAGCTCGTCTGTTCCGCCACGGACTGTGTCCGCAAGGTCATTCCAACCGTCAAGAAATACGGAGGATGCCCGCGGCCACAATCACCGTAACGCCCCACCAAATAATGACCATATACCTAGCAAAAGCCTTCCTGTCGTCCGAGTGCGCTCCACAGTGGTACTCCATCGAAGTTATGCCGCCGTCTCGTGAAAATGAATGTGATTCTGTACAACTTATGTACGCAACACACCTCCCAAGCCGTTGTCAGAGATTGTCCAAAATTCTAACTTTCCCAACCATTTTCCTCCCAGTAAAACAAAAGTAGCCTCCCCAAAAACTCCGTCAGGTAATCATCAGAACGAGCCCGGATATACATAGATAAATCCGACCTCCGATATTGTGCCCAGTGTGTAAAAGGCAAGATGTGTGATTGCGGGCCGGGCACATTATCAATTATGTCCACCCCCATTTCTGCCGAAATGCCGTCACGCTCATATTATGTTCAAACGTTACATTATGTCCATAGGTGTTGTTGAACAGTTCATAAATCAGTCGTAGCCAAGGCCTCGTTGCCATGGGCTGCCAGAAATCGTCAGACACGTCGATTAGGTGGGATCATGCGCACTGTCATCGCACTCACCCTGTGTGGTCCCCGGCCCTCTGCGCCGGCATGGCGCTATGTGGCTGGTGGGCTCCATTTGAGCCACTAGCCAATGGGCTTACCGGCACAGGTGCACGATTCATGTCTCTCAGGCTGGCTGAGTCTGTTGTGCTCGGTATTGATACCGGCCTTTGAACCATTGCGTCCTTTTCGTTCATCTCCTCCGACGGTACCAGGCTCTGACCGCTACGCCTGTCGCTGTGACCGTGTGTGCGGGGGACGCCATGGTGGTGTGGCAGACCCGACCGGGACGAGCCAGTGTCATCCTCATCCTCATCTTCGATGCGAGCTTTGATGTACCCGCCCTCGTGGTCTCCGCGTGCGGTGGCAGCCAGCGCGTCGAGTTGCGTTGTGGTGTTGAGAACGGATTGCGATTTCATGAACGAGGTGCGGTCATCGGCCATCCGGTAGCGGCCATCCGGGTTTGTCTTAAAGAAGATGATCACCGTGGTGATGATCAGGATGAGTAGAAGGATCAGCGTAATGGCCGCGTTCAAAATCCACAGCAAGATGCCCACGATTCCAGTCATGAGACCAGGCTGGTCGAAGACGTCTGTGAAGATGAGCAGGAAGATGGAATTGAGGAAATTGACGACGCAGATGGTGATGTTGAAGGCATTAGTCGACTTGTCCATATATGGCCGCAGGACGCTGGTAGCAATCAATGCGGTAACCTCAATAATGATCAGGGCGACAGCCTGTGCAACGCCGGACTTCTGGGCGAAGGCGACGAAAATAGCCTTCACAAGGGTGTGGATGAGCACTGGCACAATAAAGTAGTACGCCGAGGCGCGGTACTGAATGTACAGGAAGCCCCACTTGTTGAGTGCGTGAGTGTCGGAGTACAGGGCATAGGCCGGGTTCTTGTGCAGCGCGATCGAACGCCTGGCCATGCGGATGACGTTGAAGGCCGCCCAGCTCAGTGACACGGTGATGCCCAATAAGAAGAAAACGGCCAACACCATCTCGGCTGGTGAGTCTCCCTGGCTCAGTTCCCAGAGGCAGAGAACAGACATTGGGAGGAAGCCAACGAGGCTGATTCGGAACAGGATACCCTTCATGTGAGTGCGCCAGTCCCGCCTGAAGTCGGAGAAGGCATCTGACTTGACCCAGCCGGCCTTGGCGCAGCCCTCACAGATATATTTGAACGCAACCACGGCCAGGGCGCTCAGCATCAGGAATATGCAAAACCAGACGAGCCCCGTCAAGAAAAAGTTGGTGGTTTCGATGCCTGCTTGGTATGCGTACCGCTGGACACCCGTGACAACGTAGTCGCCAGATGGGCTCTTGTAGTTGCCCGCCCGCTTTGCGATTCTGGCAAGGTGGCGCGCCGCCTTCGCCGTGACTTCACTTCGAGGCATCATCGCAACAGCCCTCCTGTAAAGACCGTTGACGGCTGGCACCTCCTGTAGATCCAACGAGCGCTTCTGCACCTGGACCGAGTACTTGGTCAGGGAATCAAACAGCGAGGCGGGAGTGCCGCCGGTCGCACGCTGATACCAGGTGAATATGTCCTGCATGAACTTGACCTTGATGATGCCCAAGCTCCACTGGAAATCCTGAGTCCAAGCCTGGACGGAGGGCGGGAGCGGGATCGCGACGAGGCCAATGATGGCCTGGGACTGGAAGTATCCACAGAGGGACAGGGCGCTGGCAGCCACATGAGCGGCAGCATTCTGGTGGCCCAGGCCGGACATGAAGGCGGAGGATGCAAGAGCTAGCCCGGCAATTATGGCAGAGGCCCACTTGACGCCGACCAGATCGACAGTCTTGCCGTTGGATACGGCCGCCTGGACGCAGGCGACGGGGCTACCATCGGTCTTGTTGATAAAGACACGGACCTTCGCATCGATGTCGGGGAAGGTGTAGGCGATTCCAGGGATCTGGGACTTCGCGCTCGGGTCGATGGGGACGTTGAAGGGGTTGTTCAGGTTACCGGGGCTCATGGGGCAGAAGCCCTTGAAGCCGTCGCCAGCATCGCAGGGATTGATGGTCTTGCGCATGATCTCGTAGCCGTAGGCGGTGATGGAAATGTCGAAGAGGACATAACCCTCAACGGTGGACGTGGCGGTCATGTCGACGGCGACGGAGTCGTTATTTGGCGTGTAGACGACATCGAACAGGCTGGCGGAGAAGCCGGAGTTCGCCTGACAAGTGCTAAGCGATGTTGTCTGGAGGACATATTCGGCGTTGGCGGAGAGGGAGAGGCGGAGGAGGCAGAGAAGGAAGAACGGAAGCCGCTGTGATTTTAAAAAGCGCATGATGAACGACGGTGTCGGCGGCAGTGGTGACGATTGCACCAAAGTCTGTAAGGCGTGTCGACGGTCGGATGGACGGTCGGTCGGATCGGTCGGTCGGTCGCACGCGGGCGGGTGTGGAGAGTTGGTGGGTTGGGCTCAAGGCCTATATATTGTTGCCCTAGTCGGGTCTTGTTCTCTCGTGGTTTCTGTGTGGATGTTCTAGTCAGGTCCTCGATGGGAATGACCGAGCGAGCGAGTGCCAAAGGCCAGGCTGAGAGGGTCGGCGCATGTGAGGCGAGACGAAAGCCAAATCCGAATCCTGAGCCGAGCCAGAGCCCGAGTTAGAAATCGGACGGATTGTGAAAAGCGAGTGACGAGCAAGACGTGCTCGCAGCTGTGTTGTGTGGCCGGTTTCCCTTTTGTCTGCCACGTTGTGACCCGTCCTTGACACGCGAGGCGGGATTTGTGTGAGGGTTTGGTGGTGGTGAGACTATTTAGAGGTGGGAAGGCGGGAGTTCGGGAAGCAGGAGCAGAAGTAGCTGGAACGACGTCAAGGACTGGGCTGGGCAAGGCAAGCGTCGGGCGGGTGTTTGTTGGGGTGTGCCCAGGAACTGCGAGGTGCCCAGACGGTCACTAGGACCTCGAGCCAACCAGACCCAGCCCGGCTGGGCGCTAGCAAAACGCTAAAAAACGTTCACGACCAGACCTGCCGTGCTGCCGTGTCTGCCCCGTCGCGCCCGTCTCTGGCCCGTCAGCGCCCGTCCAAGAGCTCAGGACCCAGAACCCAGCCCCCTCGAGCTGTTTGTTGCCAGGGCCCTGGACCACAAGCACCCACCGCTAGAAGCGCCAGGGAACAGCAGGCAGTCCCCTACCCCTCCCCCTCCTCAATCCTGCCCCAGAAACAGAAGCAGAGAGCTCCGGTCCCCGATCCTGTTCTGGGCAGTCCGAGGACCCGCCTAGGACGGAAACAGGCAGCACAGGCGGGCTCCCGCTCCCAAGGCCTTCCCAGCTGGGAAGGAAAGCTGTTTTGATCGTCGCCTCCGATCAACAACGGGCCGTCGCTGGAGACCCACTGCCCAGACAATCCTTGCCCTGCCAGGCGGGCTTCCTCCTGCCACGGTACGCGTAACAATACTGTGGATGCGGACGCATGCGGTGGTCTGCTATGTCATTTTGCCCCTCCAGCAACCAAAGGCTCGGTCCGCTGACCGCCAAGTCCATTCCAGTGGTTCGTGATGGCTCGTCTCTCTGCCTTTGTCTCTCTGGGCAGCTGGGCATAACGGAGTACTGGCTGTCAGGAAGTCCACCGTGTAATCCGTGGCTCTGTCAGACACACTCTGACTACTGGCGAACCGCCCTGGCCAATGGAGGGTGCAGTGGCGTGGCAGTGCATACCTCGTATCCCACAGGAACGACGGCAGGGCCAACTTGGCTTGCTCATTTGTCTCCCAAGGTTGCTGGGCCAAATCCCAGGCCATGCCACCGAGTTATTATTATTATTGCAGGCAGACAGACCAGCGAACCAAGTGCCCGACTCCACGGACAAATTTCTGTGATCGAACAACACAATGTCGTGTCTGATTGCATTCTCATGGAACCGTTTCTCCACCACCAAGAAATCGCTCTTCGATGGCATGACTTTTTTTTCCTTCGTGAGCTCGCGCCACTGTATTCCATCCCCTGTCCAAAGTCAATCTGATCAGACGGCAAGGATGGCTTATTCTTAGCGCCAAATTATGTCATGGCTGTAAGACTGAAATGATGAGTGCGACCATACAATATGTTCTGCAGCAGAGAAGGCCGTTTCCAAGGTGTTCCAGGCTGGAAGGTTCAGGAAAATCTTGGTATGAGATCGCCTAGACTCAAAGGGGGTTCCCTCACCCGTAAGTTCAAGGGTTGTTCGTATTCGAGTAAGTGGCTGGATGGGGATGGGGGGAGGGCCAGCAATAGCGGCACCACCTTTGGTTGGCAGTGACGCGGCCAGAATAATTCTTGGGGGTCAGTCGGTCACTTTGTTTGCTGACCGAAAAACCGGTCTAGCTGCTATCATCAGCTTATCGTCAGATCATGTATCCAGTACATTTATTGTACTGCAATCTCATTACTGGGCATCAGTACAGAGTACTTCTTCATCCCACTCCACTTCCTCCACCTTCGCATACCCGCCCTGAAGAAGCACACGAGCATCTCACCTCTCGGATCTGTTGTATCTGAATAAAATAGTAAGCTACCGTTACAACAGCCGTCGCTCACACGTGCGATACGCACGGCATAGGCCCCAAACGGCATTCGAGGTGGAGTTTGCATCAAGCATGTCCACCCACTGCCAGAACTCTCCACCCAAGTCTCAGATCCCATCGCAAACATGACAAACTCCATCCGCTGACCGTCTCATTGCGATCGATCTTGTGTGTCCTGAAACACAGACACACAGCCACGCGCAATCTTCCCTGTGCGGTCCCAACCACGCGTTCCCGTCACGCCGTGCTTCCTTCGGTGATGCTGGCGGTGATTACTGTCGTGCCGTCTGGGCATTTCAGTTGAGTCGAGCAGACACATCTGAGATACCGATCAGCATGCACAGCCTGCGCCATCTCCACGCCCGACTACATACGAGAAGACACCTTGGAGGACCGACTGTCCCGCCGGAGTGAGCGGAAGGATTGTCCCAGAACCGTCCTACACACATCTGGCTCGACGTTGTCTATGCGCTCTCGAATCAGGATCCAGTTTTCTTTGCGTCGTGCGCCTGAAGTCGTGCATTGTATGATGTTCAGCGGAGGGTTGCTTCCGGTATTGGACCCGGGTTCGTGAGCGAACCTACAGTCCGTTGGCTTCTACCTGTGGAATGAGCGGAGCCGCTGTCACTTTCCATCGAGACGGGCAGAGGAGAACCGGACCGGGCCTGAGATGTCGGGACCGCTTGATCCGGACGGCGACGCACTGTCTGCATGGTTTCGGCGGTGGAGACGGGCTTGTGGACGAGACTTGTGAATCCGGATGTCACCGGAGTTCCTGTTTGCGATCGTAAGTCGTTACAGAAAAAAGGTACCTAACTGAGGGCGTCAGCTTCAAGCTGGCCTAACCTATACATGAATGGCATCTAGCCTCGCAAATAACCACATCGCAGTGCTCAAGAAGTAAGTGACAACTCCGTCAGGCCGTTCAACGGCAGATTGCCTCCTGCCTTCGAGGCAGAGCATCATTTCGAATGTACGGGCGGTGCATCTTGGGTTCCAAGTCCCTGGGCATTCTTGCGACAGCCTCTCCTTGACCAAGATGCCTCAGCCTTCACGGCCACGATCTCCGTGCTGGCTTCGACACCCTGGAACCTTCCCGAGACAATCTCCTTTTTGGCAGCGGCACTTCCGGCCTACTGTTCCGCGGCAGCCTCTTTGCCCTTGCCGGCCTCGGCTGGGGCAGCCGCCTCCTGACCCTTCTCGGCCTTAGGTGGAGCAGCAGCCTCCTTGCCCTTCCCGGCGTCAGCTGGGGCGGCGACCTCTTCACCCTTCCCGGCTTCAGCTGGGGCAGCAGCTTCTTTACCCTTTTCGGCCTCGGCTGGGGCAGCAGCTTCTTCTCCCTTCCCGGCGTCAGCTGGAGCAGCAGCCTCCTGACCCTTCTTGGCCTCAGCTGGAGCAGCAGCCTCCTCCCCCTTCCCGGCTTCAGCTGGTGGAGCAGCCGTCGCATTGCCTCCGGCTCCGGCTCCGGCCTCGCCAGTGACGTTCTGGCAGTTGCTCGGCAGCGTGAAGGTCTGGCCGACGGCGAGGTTGAAGCGGTCGATGCCCGGGTTCAAGCCCAGGATCTGCCCGGTGGTCGACCCCGCCGCGGCGGCGATCTTGTCGAAGATGTCGCCCTGCTGCACCGTCCCCTGGCTGATGGTGCACTGCGAGTTGGGGCACACGGGCACCTGCATCACGGTGTTGCCGCCCAGCTTCTCGCTGCTGTTGGCCGGGATGGCGGCCTGATTCGCGGCGACGAAGGCGTCCTGCGTGATGTTGAGGAACTTGGCCGCCTGCTCGGCCGTAATACCATCCGCCGGGATCGTCAGGCGGTCCGGCCCGCCGAGCACGCAGCGCTCCGTCGCCGGCGGGGGCGGCGGCGGGAGGCAGGATGTGTCGTCGGGCGTCGCGGTCGGCGGGGGGATCGTGAGGGTCTGCCCTATCTCGACGAGGTTCGGGTCGGCGAGGCCGCTGGCCTTTGCGATGTCGCAGATGCCGGTCCCGAACTGCTTCGCGATGGCGCCGAGGGTCTGGCCCTGCTGTACCACTACGGTTTGGTTGCCAGCCGCTGCTGCTCCTCCTGCTGCTGCTTCTCCTCCTGCTGCCGCTTCTCCTCCTGCCGCCCCTCCTGCTGCCGCCCCCTCTCCGCCGGCATTGGCTGCCTCCCCTGGTGCAGCTTCAGCGGGCTTGGTGGCCGAGTCGACCGGTGTTGCTGCGTCCTCTGTGCAGTGTCAGTTTTTCTGAGCACGGCTCAAGTGTAAGATAGTGAGGGCCGCGACGACTGACCAATTGTCCGAGGTAGGAGCCCTTTCGCCCGCCTCCCGTTGGCTGGAGACCCAGCTGCGATACATGCAATGGCCGTGGCCGCGGACAGAAGCTGAACAAATCTCATTATGACGGAAAGGACTGGAGATTACTATTTATCACAGAAGATGAAAAGCCTCACAGAGGATATGCGGCACTGCCCTGGAAAACTACAAAGCGAGTATCAAAAGAATGAATCCGTCCCGAAAGTGCGATGAGGTACTTCATTCCACGCGATGAGGACAAGGGGCAGCAGTCACCATTTATGCCTCTATACTCTTGCTACTCACCTCGTGCCCGGCGCACCCGGCGCAGTCGGGGGCAGCATGGCAGGGTGCATGATAAATTGGCTTCGCCCTTTCTCCTGTTTCCTCCATCTTGGGGTTTGAGCTTGGAAACGAAAAGCCCCGAGTTTAGCCATGGCGAATCATGGCGGGTGCACGCAGATGGAAGCCTTAAGGTTTTGGTATGGAACCCCGGGGTCTGAAAGAGGTGGGTCTCGCGCAGCCATAATAGGTGCCGAACATTCCACTTGGCGATGGCTGCTCCTCGACAATAGACTGCCCGGCGGCCGCAAGGCATCCCATGATTTTTTCCCTTTCGACTGCAACGGCCGCTGGGGATTGTGCGCATCCCCAGCGACACATTGGATGGTGATCGTCCGATGTTGGATTTGGTCATTATCCCCAAATCGGCAGCATGTTGCTCGCAATTGCCTGCACACAAGGCGACATAGACGACAATGACGTTGACGGAGTCGATTTTTAGAACATTGAGGCTCTGTAGGACGAAGTTCTCAATTCCAGAGGCGTCACCGGCCAGAGTGACGGGAACTAATTCTCTGGGCCTGTCCCAAACACTGAGTGTCGGACAACTGACTCTCCAAGTCAGAGCACACGGCAAGCACAGAAGATTAACTTCGCTCCCGGCACACGCCAAGATCAGATCGCATGCAACCCAGCCACGCGGGTACACATCAGACCGAGGGGATAATAGAAACAGCCCTTGCGCTTGTCCTAAAAGTGTATATGACCACCTGACAGCCTGAATCATGATCGCTCCTTTTTTTGAGATGTGCTGGTGATCTGCTGATCCGCTCATGATGCCTCATCCACAGGTTCAGGGAGTAAGCCCAATACCTAACGATGCCTGTTTGAACCCCATGAGCCACGAGAGACCTTTTGAGCGGGGACTGATTAAGCTTAGAGTTTACCTTTGTGGTGGTACCCGTCAGTGTTTGGGGAGGGGCCATCGCAGAGCTGCGACGGGGTCAGTCCACGTCCAAGGCCTCCTATTGACAGCATCAACTGCCAATGCCGATGCACAGCGTCATACCCCAGCTTCTTCTTGGTGTTCAGGCTTGCTGGACCACAGCACGGCAGAGAAACATCGCATACCCTGAAACATCAGGTACCAATGAACAGCCCACACATTGCGCTTGTGACAAAGAAAAGCCGAAACATCACTGTGGCTCAGGCTGCTGATACGCTGATACGCGGGATATTATGGGAGTCAGTGATGAGGAGGTCGGTATCTTGACAATGATGATGGATGCTTCGTATTCGTAACAAGTAATGAGTGACATTGTGGCTAAAACGGTAGAGTCACCAGCAAGACTTCCTGTGTGCCAGACCAATTATACTGTGGTCTATTGCTCTAAATATCACCCGCTTCTGGTCCGGCACATCTGCCGTAGATTCATCCCACGCTTTCAGAAGACTTCGGCAGTGTGGCATTGGGAAGATCAAGTAACGTTAAGGTGAAAATATACTACTCTGTCTATGAGTTCCTCTTCTTTTTCTTTTTCTTTTGCTTTCTTTCGTTCCCCTCTTTGTCAGGTGAAGGTCATCCTGTGGTGTGTACCACAGGAGTCTGGAAGCTGTATAATTGGGCCGTAAATGCCCGTTATTCACGATACACATTTCAGTCGTGTCTTTCCAATCTCACTTGCGCAGTATCAAGTTCTGGTTTTTGGTCCACTCTTGGGCGTCTTCTATGAAAATGACCAGCCATCCTTGAGGAATTGGGTGTTTCCTACAATTTTGGCAGTATAGGGGAGTAGCTTAGATCATGATAATGGTATAAGTCAACCACTTTGCACGGGTGCATATTGTGGAAGAGGTCGGCCTGGTGGCGTTTCCTTGACACGGTAGCACTAGGGCTTGCTTGTCATGCTTGGCCTGATCTTTTTCCTTGGTTGAGTAACTTGGGCACCGCGGGATCCATACCCAGTCAGACCGAGATATACATTTAGAAGCATCAAAAGGTCACAGAAGTTGCCATTTAATTCAACCAATTATTATCATGCTGGTAGCAAATCTTATCAGGATTCGTCAAAAATTTGAGACCCGGATGAATGAGGCACCGTAAAGCCTGATGATGAAAGGCGCAGGCCCTAGAGCACCAGCAATGGTTCCGATGAGGGTGAGTTCCATGGGCGACAGAGGTTTGTGTAGGCAGTGCTAGACGGCTCCAAGTAAGACGCAGGTGACGTCTTACTAGTGAGAAAAATGCCAGGAGGCATTTGTTGGTTTGGCGCCCAGGGCAGTGACCAACTCCAAGCACTTACCAGCTCACCACGAAGACCTGCCGGATCTTACCGCGTCTGCCTGCTGTGTGCCAACAACAGTGATTTTACAACAGCAGGGTCATTTGAATCGAATGGCGACCAAGAAAGTAGAAGTCATCGGAGGGGCGAAGAACTTTTGGCTCTACTCCGAGGCCAACGGTTACGATCTCACACACCCTCCTACCCCAGACTCCTCGCCCATCCGGCCACGACTGCTTCTCGAAACAACCACTGGCCCCGTGACAATCGACCCCGCCAAGACCGCGCTCGTGGTTGTGGACCTGCAAAACTACTTCCTATCGCCACTCCTAGGCCGTCCGGCTGACAGCGTTGGCATGAAAGTGGTGGACAAGCTGCTCGAGCATGCAATCCCGGCGTGCAGGAAGGCCGGCATACCAATTCTGTGGTTAGGGTGGGGCTTGACAGAGCAGGACATCGAGGAGATGCCACCGACGATCATCAAGGGTTTTGCGGCCGATACCAACTTTGGAGATGACAAGAAAGTTGGGGGTCTGGGCTCTGATATTGGGCCATTGGAGCTTGAAGATGGGACAGTCATCGAAGGTGGGCGGGTCATGATGAAAGCCCAGTGGAACACCGCCTTCTACCACAGATTGGCAGACGCTGCTGAGCCACAAGACATCTGGGTTTACAAGAATCGCCTGTCGGGGTTTTGGGGTGGGACTGACGTCGAGAAGGCGCTGGCGGATCGTGGCATCAGGACCCTCATGTTCTCTGGTGCAAACACTGACCAGTGTGTCGGCGGCAGCCTCCAGGATGCTTTCACAAAGGGTTGGGACTGTCTCATGCTGAGCGACGGATGTGCAACGACAAGCCCTGAGTTCTGCAGACAGAGCATCGAGTTCAACTGCGAAGGGGGTTGGGGCTTTGTGTTGAGCTGCGAGAAGTTGGCCGACGGAGTGAACAAAATGGACGTCTCGGATAAAGATTGATACAGTCCAGACAACTGATCTCACTTCTGATACCGCCGCCACCAATGGGAATGGTTCAGGCAATTCTTTCAAGCCTCTGGTAGCCGTAGTATGTCAAAATTCGTGACAGAGGACAATTGCGGAGCGGAAATCTGCACACACGCATGCTTGAAACGGGTCCAAATGATTTCCGAGACGTTCTCTATTGTCCTATGTACAGGCCGTTGCTCCCTGCCAGTGCACACCTGCTCATCGTGCGATGGCCTTGGGCTGCCAAGAATCGATCTTCGCCTTGGTCCTATCGCGATATTAGTATCGTTCATCGGCTATTCCCTTCGATATCCTCAACGTACGTGCTGTATGGCTTGTAAGCGCCTCTCGTCGCCGTGTAGTTCGGGATGTGGTAAGGCTTTGCCCAGCTACGGGCTACTTTGGCAATGGGATCCTCCGTTGGGGCCTTGTCGACGGCGTAAGAAATCCAAGCATGCCAGAAAGGCTCGATCTGGGCGCTGTTCTCGTCCGGGAGTGGTCAGCCGGCGTCCTTGGTCTCGAGTCCTGCAGAGGGCGGGGGACGCTCTTGAACGTACGGGTCAAAGTCGTGCTTCTTGTAGTCCACCCATCGTGTTCGCACTATCGGCCATTTTGTTCAGCAAATACTCGCAATATCGTGTCGAATCGAATTTGGGGGCCGTACAAGGCAGCTCATCCGTCCAGTTCTCGTAGTACTTGTTGCCGAACTTGTCGGTGCCGACCAGAGTGCCAGCCTTCGTGTCGCCTGCTCCAGCATCAGCAACCATAAGATCCCTATGTATCTGCCATGCGCATCATACCAATGTACTATCGTGGAGAGTTGGAGGTTAGTCGTCATCCGGAAGGCGGCAAGGGATCGAACGGGGCAGGACATACCTGAAGTTGGTGCCAGTATTCCTGCAATTGAACGCGTTAGCAGAGTCGTGCTTGCATGAACCGCAGGGCACCCACCTTGAGGCCAATCCGGCGGATATTGCCAAGTGTCCTGGAAATGGTCGACATCTTGACTACTGCTCAATGGGCGTCAACTTGTCAAGTGCTGCGAGACGAGGTCGGAGTCGTGATGCGATTGAACGAGGTCGTCCGCCGCCGTCCTGACGCAGGTCCCAAAGCCGAGGGCGGGTGGGCCGAACCCAGCCAATCACGAAGCTCCGGTATCTAAGGGTACGTACCGCCGCCCCCCTGCCCAGAGCTCCATTGCTCTTCAACCTCCTGAACTCCAACCCTTCCCAACCTCTGCTGCCACCGAGGCCCTCGATCTTGTGCTCCCAAGCAGCGCAAAACAGTTGAAAGACGGCTCGGCTCCCGATGCGGCAATGCTTGCCCGGAGTTCCGTGACAAGATGTGGCATCGGTAGGGTCCGAAAGCCCTTTTCCTTCACGCCCAACTTCCGAGTCTCGAGGCTCCCAGCTCGACGCCAATATGCCACGGCCGGCACGGCTCCTGTATCGAGCACCATGAGCTCTGCAGGCATGCTCGCACCTTTCATGGGAGAGCTCGACAAAATCGCGCCATCGTTCCCCATCAATGGCTCGCAGATACGGATCCTGCAGACGCCGGCTGAGTTCTACGAGACGCTGAAGGACAAGATCTCAAAGGCGGAACGGCGCATCTTCCTGTCGACGCTGTACATTGGAAAGACAGAGTGGGAGTTGATAGAGACTCTGCGAGATGCTCTGAGAAGCAAACCAGAGCTCAAGCTCAGCATCTTGACGGATGCCCTCCGTGGCACGAGGGAAGAACCCCAGCCGTCTTGCGCCTCGCTTCTGGCGCCTCTTGTCGACGAGTTTGGACCAGACAGGGTCGAGATACGGATGTACCACACACCGAATCTGACCGGTTTGCGCAAGAAGTACATACCCAAGAGAATAAACGAGGGCTGGGGACTGCAGCACATGAAGTTGTATGGATTCGATGATGAGATCCTTCTGTCCGGGGCGAATCTATCCACAGATTACTTTACGAACCGCCAGGATCGATACCATCTCTTCTCCTCCAAGGATATCACTGATTTCTTCTGGGGACTTCACAATGCCGTGTCATCCCTGAGCTTCAGGATAGAACCGTCGAGCTCTGCAGCTGGTTTCGAAAAGGTCTGGCCGGTTGAGAATGCTGCGCCGTCGCCTCTCGACAGCCCAAAGCAGTTTGTATCTCAGTCCACTTCTCTGATCAAGGGCCTGATCACACCTGATAAGACACCGTCAAGCTCACCGAAAGGTGACTTCGACACAAGTGTCTATCCCTTGGCACAGATGACACAGCTCTTGTCGCCAGACACCTCGACGGAATTACCTGCCCTCACTCATGTTCTCAAGACACTGGCATCTCCAGAATACTCTAATTCGTCTTGGACCTTCACCGCCGGATATTTCAACCCAGCGCCATCACTCACCAAGCTCCTCCTTGCAACGGCATCGCACCACAACGTTGTTATTACCGCATCCCCCTTCGCGAACGGCTTCTATCAATCCAAAGGTGTTTCTGGTATGTTGCCAGACGCGTACACATTGCTCGCGAGGAATTTCCTCCACGATGTGCATAATCGCAAGAAGGACTTGGCCATTACCCTCAAGGAGTGGAGGAAGGGCAGCGTCAACGAGCCCGGCGGCTGGACGTACCACGCCAAAGGCATCTGGGTGACATTGCCCTCAGATTCGAACCCCTCGCTGAGCCTGGTAGGGAGTTCGAATTATACCAAACGAAGCTACTCCTTAGATATTGAGGCCAACGCGATGATCCTGACGAGGAACGACGACCTAAAAAAGAGGCTCGGGGACGAGCAGCGCTGGTTACAGGAGCATGCTACTCAGGTCACGAGGGATGACTTTGCCAGAACAGAAAGGAGAGTCAGCTTGAAGGTGCGCCTTGCGATGTGGATCGTTTCGCTGGTCGGCGGTGCGCTATAAGAGTAGCAGACGGTTTCTCCCCATCATTTTCGCCACACAACCAGCCGGACAGGTAGTCAAGTTGCCCTGCCAAGAATGAGCCTCCAGGTGAAAAGAAATCGCATTTGCGAGGACCACTCCGGCTGATCAAATGGCCGCCGCGGCAACCGTGATACCACAGTCGTCATCGATATATGTGCCATCAGGTGTCTACTCCTCCTTCCCCAGTGCTGCAAGTGGACTTCTTTGCGCGCTTGATCCAGAGCGACCTACAGGCCGCGACACCGCAGTCGAGGCTAGTTCCCTTGATGAGCTGAGTCAGTTAGAGACATGATACCCTGACACAAACAATCAAGTGGACATTTTGAGATCGAATGACGTTGCGTTCAAAGGTTGAGGCTCTCTTTACACATGCTCTATTGTGGAGTTCTATCGTCCGGGAGGAGACACTGCTCCTCCTGGTCACTGGCCTCATGCATATCACAGTTGATATAGGAAGTACTTGTTCTCCAAGTCCGTAAGATCCAGCAAGGAGACATCTGCCTCAACCTGCACTGTGGCCCCGTCCCTTTCGACCTGGACCATGCCCACTGGCCGGTATCCCAAAGCCTCCTGTTCCGAGATCCACGCCCTTCGCTCCTTGTTCCTCCGCGACAGGATGAGGTGAATCGCAAACATACACAGGGGAGCACCGACCCAGCTGACCACAATCTGCGTGATCCATGCCCCATAGTAGCGCGGGCCGTCCTTCTCGGCCCATATCTGGGGGCTCACCAGGTTCGCCACGCTGTACCCGACCATCCACAGGACGTTGCGCATGAGCTTCTTGGTGTACCCGCCCGCCGTGGCCGTGTTCCACCCGAGCGCGATGATGTACGTGATGCCAAACGTCGAGCCGGCGAGGAGCATGCACGCCAGCAGCGGCAGGCGCTCGGTCCAGCGTATCGACACCATGCCGATGCCGCCGGCGACGGCGAACATGGACCAGAAGCCGCCCCAGAGCGCGGTGCGGCCGGGGAAGAAGCGCAGCAGGAGGAAGGCGGCGACGGAGCACACCACGGCGAAGGCGCCGCCGGCGGCGGACACGAGCGTGGACCCGAGGGTGTCGACGCCGATGGCGAGGAATAGCAGGTTCTGCTGGTATGCGAGGTTGTTGGCCAGCTGGTTGGCCAGCGCGGTCATGAAGAAGAGCCACGAGACCGGGTCGCGGAGCGTCTCGGTGATCTGGGACCGCTTGACCGTCTTCTGCTCGATGGACGACTTGGTCGCCGCGTGGATCCGCCTGATCGTGTGGACGCGCTCGTCGAGGGTGAGGAAGTTTGCCTTGGCCGGGTTGTCCGGGTAGAAGAAGAAGGTGTACACTGCTATGAGGAGGGTGATGCCGCCGGTGATGATCATGAAGAATTTCCTACGTGGTGATGTTAGTCCTGCTACGGATCCTAGAGTTTCATTCTAGAACATTCCAAAACATGAAAGCCGGGAATCCGTTGCAAGAAAAAAAGTGTACTTACCACGGCAGGACGTCCTTGGACTGAATGTGCAGGAGTCCGTAGGCGATGAACCCGGCCGGTATGGGGGATGCCAGACACGAGGTCCAGAACAGCGGCTGGTAGCGCACGGCTTCGACTGGTGTGAAAAACATGCCCATTGTGACCTCCATCGCTGGGACCAGGCAAGACTCGAAGAATCCTAGGAAGAACCGCAGTGGAATGAGGCCGCCATAACTCTTGGCGGTGCAGTGGAGGAAGACCACTATTGACCACAGAAACACGGAAATGGTGACGAAGCGGCCGAGCGGGAGCTTTTGCATCAGGTAATGGCCTGGAATCTGTGCGACCATGTAACCTGGGAGGCGGAGCACGTGTCAATGACTTGAAAGATCTCAGACAAGCAATGAAGAGTCTTACCGGCGTAGAAGAGTGTGTTGAGATTATTGTACTGGGTATCGTTGATCCCAGTCTCCTCGTAGATGCCCAGGAGGGCTGCATAGGATAGAGTCGACTTGTCGATCTATCGGGATGGGCCGTAGCCGTGTAAGTCAAGGGCTTCTCTTCCGCGCGGGTGGTATATCAATCAACATACATAGAGCATGAGATCAATGATGATGACAAGTACCAAGATATGGTTGCGAATCTTGGCCCTGAGCTTCCCTTCAAGCTCAGGGGTCAGCTCGCCGACATTGGCGCCATGCTCCTCGAGCAGTTGCAGAGTCTCATCAGCGCCTCTCTCAGAGACGACCTTGGCCAGCCTGATGGAGACCTTGTCCGAGGACACCGAGGGCTGCTCCTTTGCGGCATGGACGTTTTCGTTGTTCTCCATGGCGAATGTCGAGAAGCTTACGGGTTGGGCTGCAAACTATTGGTTGGTCCCACGACAAACACAGCACATCAAAGACATCCTATCTGGCCACGCAAGTTCACGACGTTGGACTTATAAGTCAAGGCCATTTGCTCTTGAATCGCCTTGCGATTTATTCCTGCCAAGAGTATCCGAGAAATCATATATCGTCATCCATTTACGGAAAGGACTGTGATCGCGACTTCTGTTCCACGAAGCACGCAAGGCGTTGATAGCGACCAACGAGTTTGGAAAGTGGGTTATGATTCCATATTGATTACAAGTTGTTGCACAGGAAAGGGCTTATCGCTACTAAGCTGTGAAATAGTCTTTTGGGCGCATCGAATGTCCTGCAGGGGCCATGAGTCGCATGTTCTCTCTGCAGCCGAGTGGTGCCGACTTTTTTGCTAACGGCCCGGGTGAGCGGAATCCAGTTTGGATGGGCTGCAAGGAGGCAGGCTGACGAACACTATCACGCCTGGAATTGTCGGGGTTATTTGCGATCCGAGAATTACAGCGAGCGCGTTGGTCTATGGGTATTTAATCTGCCAAAGAACGGACCTTATAAAGACCTGGCTTTTCCTTCCCAAGCCGTGGGATCTAATCAGAGTACCGCGACAGAATTGCAATAGATTTGTGTTCACATGAATGCCTGTGGACTGAGAACTCGTAGCCTCATACATTTTGAGTGTGTGTATCTCGGGATCTGACCATTTGTACTTGGAAGGAGAGCGAGTACTGCCCAGGTGGAAGGGATGATATCATGGGTAAGCGGAATGAAGAAGGAATGGAGATATACGTAAAAGTATCCCCTCTAGCCGATCTCTCATCCACTCTGGTGCTCAGAGGCGCTTCGGATACAATATTTACAGGCTGAGGAGGGCCATCAATCTGACTCGCATATGATAAGTAGATACTGGCAAGGAAAAGTTTTACATCTTGCCGTCTCGACCAACAGCAGACGAGACGAACTGGAACAGGGGAGCCACGTGCAAGTCCAGTCTATCCCTCAATGATAGGCTTAAATCCTTAGATGAATCCACTTCGGATTTAGTCCGCAGAATCGTCATTCATCCTGTCAAATCCATTATTGTCTTCGAGTGAAACGGCTGAACAGACAAATCCTCGACCGAATGGCATATCTTCTCAAGCATGCATACATCGGTGATTGTATAAGAGAACCAGCCTTGTTACAACATTGGTATGTCTACCAGAACAATTGTTTTAATAATCTTTACGGATGGAAAAGGGGGGTGGAATGAGGCGGCAATCACAAGATAGCGTGGAGGCAACATTCTGAACTCCTGACTGTCAAAACTTTGGATCATCCGCTGCCACAAGTCCAAGGAAGCCTCGGCTTGATCCTGATACCGCGCCTTCTACAGCTGCTAGTCAGCAGACACAATTGACCACAAATTAGAGAGTTGACGCCTCCCCTTTCTTCTTGGGCATGGGTAAGTAGGGTTAGTACTGTACCCCGGAGTATCCAACCACAATCACCGAGGATGAAACGACGGAATTCGATGTGGCGAAAAGAGTTACAAGTCTCGATTTCCAGATTTGCTGCTACTATTCACGGCCCTTCTCGCTCCGTGTGTCATATGTGCTTTGTGTGTTCAGCGATGGTCAATTTATCCCCAACTTAGTATGAGTTCTTTGTGGCTATGGCACGATATCAACTTGCGAAGGCAAATAATGGACTCGCGGGTTCGTTACCTACCTGATATGTAGCATATATCATACCCCTCGGCCGCTAGCGTGTCCACTGGTGGACATACCTATGGATAGCTAAGACTTAAATATGTGCCCAAAATATATACCCTTTATGGACTTTAGCCTATAGCTAAAGTGTACTATAGGTAAAATTTTTTTTTTATATAGGGTTATATATAGGGTTTTAATATACTAACTTTTACCTAAATACTAGCTATTTCCTTTCCTCTTACTATAAATAAAATACTTATTAAAATAATCTATTTATTTACCTACTTACCTTAATAATAATAGCTATAACTATAGAAAACCTATATTTAAGAGTAATAGCCTAAGTATAATTATATTAGGTATATAGTTATGTTATAAATAAGTATAAAAGGAATAGTAGTGGTTTTCCTTTTAATACTTTTTTTTAGTCCTTATTTTACCTCCCTATTATATATACTCTATATACTAATTCTGTATATAAAATAGGTATATAAGAGTTTAGCTTTGAGAATACTATAAATACTACTATATTAAATCTTAAGGTAATACTTTATTAGCTTACTAGGGTATAGGTAGATATCTTATGTAATTTATGTTTTTATAGATTTAGTCTTTAGAATAGGTATATTAAAGTACTAGCTAATAACTTAGGCCTTTTAAAAGACTATTATATAAACTATACCTAGTAAGTATATCCCTAATATAATAAATATTAGTTTTAAATTAATATTATTAAAGTAAATAATAAGGCTATAAGTGTAAGTGGACTTAGAGAAAATTATCTTTAAGTTTAATAAAATAAAACTTATTTATTAATAGTTTATTTTATACTATAGCTTTAGAGCTAGGCTAAACTAGCCTATTATTAGTTACCTAGTTTACTTCTTATTATCTATATTATAGCTAGTAGTAGAGGGAGAGGCTTAAGGTATATATAGAAAATACTATTATTATTTTTAACTAAATCTACTAGATTTAGTAATAGAGATTAGATAAGCTACTTGAAAATAGGCTAGAGGTAGAATAAATAGAGGAGATTATTAGTGAGAATAGTAATTATAGTATAATAAAGGTTAAAAAACTAATTAATTACCTAGAGTATGGAAAATACTAATTTAGTAAATAGGTATAAAAGGAGGTATTTAGGGAAAAGATAGTAGAGGGGGGTGGTGGGAGTAGGGGTAGGAAGAGAAAAGAGCTACCGCTATTGCGAGCTTGGTTAGAATTTTATAGAGTTTAATAATGAAAGTTTAAGTAGAAGGTGTATAGCTATCTTAATAATATTAAGTGGGAAGAGGTATTAGAGCGGCTATTAAGGTACTTACTATATTTTAAGTCTCTGATTATTAATTATATTATAATAAAATTAATAGAAGAGTATAAACATATATATAGAATAAGGGGTAAGGTGGAATTAGGTAGGGGTAGAAGAGAATTAAATAGGTATAATTTAATCCTATTAGGCTATTATAGCTAGTATAGTTATAATATACTATAGAAGGTTTTAGGTATATAATTCTATAGAAGGTAGAATAAGGATAATTTATGGGAGGAAAATTAGGATAATCTTTTTAATAAGGTACTTATAGTAGAGGCTGGTATTTTATTAATCTAAAAGGATAGAGGTTATGATAGGGAGTAGGTATAGAAGGTAGTGGAGGAGAGTTAGAATATAGGTATAGAGATAATAGAGGAAAAGAATTAGTATAGCTTTTTTACTAAGGTATTATTAAAAAGAAAACGGAAAAAATAGATAGTTAGGGTAGAACTTAAATAGTATTTATTATTAGGAAAAAAGAACTTAATAGAGTATAGGTTAGATTTTATAATACTTATATATTATAAGTAGTTATATTTTTAGTAAAAACTAGGCTTTTTAGAAGTATGGGTAATAGGCTGATTATTATATTATATATTAAGTATTTCTTTTTTATATTATAAAAAAGGTTTTAAAAAATTTATTATACCTATATATACCCCTTACTTTTATTTAAAGATTAGATAGGAGTAGCTATTTAGTATATTATTTCTGAAATTATTAATTATTATGGCCTAAGTAAATTAGGGACGTACTGCTAATTTAAGTAAATAAATATAGAATTATAATATTTATAGTTAGAGAGTATATATAGGCTTTATAGTAGGTTTAGATTTTACTATTAGGAGCCTTACTCTTTTTACCTAAAGTAAAATAAAATTATTTATTAAAACTCTATTCTGAATTAGGGGTAAACTTATATTTTAATACCTATAATAGTAAATATACTAATAAATTCCTAATATACCTAAAGGGACTTAGGGAGTATATGATTTAAAAGTAAATCTATTAACTATATAGTTAGAAGGGGGGGGAGTTACTAAATAAAGAGTATAACTTAACCGCTATACCTAAAATGCTTATTAAATATACTTTTATATAAATACTAATTAAATTAACCTAGCCTTAATTATTTAAAATTACCTATAATTAAATAATAATATTAATTAAGGTTTAACTAATATTAGGATTATTAGGGTTTTATCTAACTCTTATTATAAAACTCTTTTATTATTTAGAATAATAGTTAATAAGAAAATTATATTAAATAATTAGATTTATGCCCCTTCCTATTTATATAGGTTATACCTATATTAATATAAATACATAATTATGATAGTATTTTAGTAAATAGTACCCCCTAGGTTTAGAATAATTAGTAAATAGTAAAAACTAAAGCTAATACTAATATGTACTATTATTAGTTATTAGCTAAGGCTTAGGCTTTAGTACTGGGTTTATTATTTAGTGTATTTATTTTTCTATTAAGTGCTTTTAGCTTATAGTTAAAGCTAAAGCCTAGTTAATATATACTACTATTTATTTCTAAATAAAGCCTAAGCCTTAGTACTTAGTATATTATTTAGTATTTAGTTCCTAAATAAAGCCTAAGCCTTAGTATTTAGTATACTATTTAGTATTTAGTTCCTAAATAAAGCTTAAGCCTTAGTACTTAGTGTATTATTTAGTATTTAGTTCTTAAATAAAGCCTAAGCCTTAGTATTTAGTATGCTATTTAGTATTTAGTTCCTAAATAAAGCTTAAGCCTTAGTACTTAGTATATTATTTAGTATTTAGTTCCTAAATAAAGCTTAAGCCTTAATACCCTAGTATGCTATTTAGTATATTTAGTTCCTAAATAAAGCCTAAGCCTTAATACCCTAGTATACTATTTAGTATATTTAGTTCCTAAATAAAGCTTAAGCCTAAGTATACCTTACTATAGTATATTTAATTAATAATATATAGTCTATTAATTTATTCCCCTATAATCCCTCTAACTTTATCTTACCTAATAGTATACTATAGAGGGCTCTTATATAGGTTTAGCTATACTGGAAAATTTATTTATATAGGGAATTAAAAAAATTAACTTATAGCTACTAAACTTATCTCCTAGTATATATATATAAGAGAGATTTAATTAAATTTTAATTTAAAAGTCTAGGGTAAATTTAGGATAAATTTTCTAGGATAAGTTTAGGATAAAGTTTTTATTAAACTTACCTTAGACTTTTCTATAGAATTAATAATATTAATTTACCTTAGTTTTTTTAATACTTTAGCTTTTATAACACACTATACTAACAATTCTTAAAAGAGAAATATATTATTAAATAGCTAATTTTTAACTTTTTTTAATAATATAATTAATATAATATATATTTAAAGTATAAATAAAGTAATTCTTAAAAAAACAAAAGTAAGCTTAAAAAAATTAGGTTTAAGGCTACTATACTAATAATATAGAAAATAAAACTATACTATTTTAAAGTACTCTTTTTTATTAAATTTAATAATATAAGTAACTTACTATATATTAAAAGTAGAAATAGGCTAGTCCTTAAAAAACTAAAAGTTTTATAAAAATAATTAGCTCTAGGGCTACTATACTAGGTACATATAAATTAAAACTATATTATTTAATAAAGCCTTTTTAAATAGATTTAATAATATAGGTAACTTAGCATACATTAAAGGTAGGATTAGGTTAGTATAGAAAAAATAAAAAATAATTAATAAAATTAATTCTATATACTATAATATTAGGTATATATAAATAAAAACTATACTATTTAATAGAGTTTTTTTAGATAGATTTAATAATATAGGTAGCCTAATATATATTAAAAGTGGGATTAGGTTAGTATAGAAAAGATAGAAAATAATTAATAAAATTAATTCTATAGGCTATAATACTAGGTATATATAAATAAAAACTATACTATTTAATAAAGTCTTTTTAAATAGATTTAATAGTATAGGTAGCCTAGTATATATTAAGAGTAGGATTAGGTTAATATAGAAAAACCAAGGAAAAGTTAATAAAATTAATTCTATAGGCTATAATACTAAATATATATAAATAAAAACTATACTATTTAATAAAGTCCTTTTAAATAGATTTAATAGTATAGGTAGCTTAGTATATATCAAGAGTAGGATTAAGTTAATATAAAAAAACTAAAGAAAAATTAATAAAATTAATCCTATAAGCTATAATACTAAATATATATAAATAAAAACTATATTATTTAATAAAGAAAAAAAAAGTATATATTTTAATATCTGGGTTATTCTATATATCCCCTATAGTAGCTAGTAAATAGCTGGGGAGTATATATAAAGAGTATAGTAAAATTAATTTATAATTAGGGTAAGTAGTAAGTACTCCTTAAGTTATAGGTATAGCTCTTAGCTAAGGCTATAATTAAAATTTTATTAAAGATAAGTTATAATATATATACCGGGAAATAAGTTTAATAACTATAAATTAATTTTTTAAATTTATTATATAAATAAATTTTCTAGCCCTTATATTTTAGTATATAAGCCCCCTATAGTATACTATAGGGTAATATAATATTAGAGGGATTATAAGGGGGCTAGAAAAAAAGTTAGATTAACCCCTATTAATAGGTAATTAGTGGGGCTAATGGGAGCTGGGTACCTATACCCCTATAAATTAGTACTATAGGTACCTAGTATAGCTACTAATATTTAGCTAGTAGCTGAATCTAGTGGGGAAATTAAAATTAGTAGATAATTAAATCCACTAGGGCAACTAAACGCAGTATAGTGCGCTAGCCGCTAGCGGTTAGCTACTAACTAAATACACTGTGGCAATACTGAGGGTAACTGAATATAGTATAGTGCGCTAGCCGCTAGCGGTTAGTTACTAACTGAATACACTGTGGTAATACTAAGGGTAACTAAATGCAGTATAGTGCACTGGCTGCTAGTGGTTAGCTACTAACTAAATATACTGTAGCAATACTAAGGGCAACTAAATACAGTATAGTATGCTAGCCGCTAGTAGTCAGCTGCTAACTAAATACACTATGGTAATACTAAGGGTAACTAAATATAGTATAGTGTGCTAGCCGCTAGCAGTTAGCTGCTAACTAAATACACTGTAGCAATACTAAGGGCAACTAAATGCAGTGCAGTGCGCTAGCCGCTAGCAGTTAGCTGCTAACTGAATGCACTATGGTAATACTGAGGGCAACTGAATGTAGTATAGTGCGCTGGCCGCTAGTAGTTAGCTGCTAACTGAATATACTAGGGTAACTAAATGTAGTATAGTGTGCTAGCCGCTAGCGGTTAGTTACTAACTAAATGTACTGAGGCAACTAAATACAGTGCAGTACACTGGCTACTAGCGGTTAACTGCTAACTAAATACACTATAGCAATACTAAGAGCAACTAAATACAGTATAGTATACTAGCCGCTAGCAGTTAGCTACTAACTGAATATACTAGGGCAACTAAATGCAGTATAGTGTACTAGCCGCTAGTGGTTAGTTGCTAACTAAATATATTAGGGCAATTAAATGTAGTATAGTGTGCTAGCTACTAGCGGTTAGTTGCTAACTAAATATACTAGGGTAATTAAATATAGTATAGTATACTGACTGCTAGCGGTTAGCTGCTAATTAAACTTAGTAGAATATAGTGAATACTACTAATTGGTAGGTATATTTGATAATATTATTAGTATTCTATAGCCTAGGGAGCTTACTTTACCTTATTAGTAGGAATTTAAACTTAGGTGGGAGTATTTAACTTATTAAGTACCTTAATTTTAGGTAAATATTTAAAGTAGGTAGAACTGAATTAAGTAATTAAAAATTTTTATAAAATTTAATTAAGTCCCCCTAGTATGTATGTACTAGAAGATAAGTTTAGTAGCTATAAATTAATTTTTTTAATTCCCTATATAAATTAATTTTCTGGCCTATATATTTTTATATATAAGCCCTCTATAGTATACTATAGGGTAAAATAATATTAGAGGGACTATAAAAGGGAAGAAAAAAAAGGGAAGAAAAGAAAAGTTAGATAAAAATTTAATTAAGTCCCTTTAGTATATATATACTAGAAAATAAGTTTAGTAGCTATAAATTGATTTTTTTAATTCCCTATATAAATTAATTTTCCGGTATAATTAAACTTATAGTTAAGCCCTTTATAGTATATTATGGGGTAAAATAATATTAGAGGGACTATAAGAGGGTATATAAAAATCCGCTAGACTGTAAGGCTTACCTTGCCTTCTAGTAGTATACCCTATTAGCTTTAGCTTAGGGGGGGCTATTTAGCTTACTGGGTACCTTGTTTTTAGGTGTAAATTTTTACTGAAAAGTAGTAAACCTTTCTTTGCTCTATATTAGTACTACTAGGTATTAATTTATTATTATATAATACATTTTATGGCCCTTATGGTCCCCCCTTAAGGGGTATAAAGTAGTTAATATAGGCCGGCCCTTTTCTTAGAGTAAGGTTATGTATTTCTATAGCTAGGGGTTATAGAGTACTTAATAATAAAGGTCTCTAGGGGTTTTATTTATACTTAGTATATAATTAATAATAAGTTAGATTTGGGTAGCTAGTGGGTTATTTATTCCCTTTTTTTTTAGCCCTAAATTAGATTCTCTAGCCCTATGTTAGATTATAGGTTATCCTAGCTTTTTAAGCTTATTATTTTAAGGTATAAACTTTCGTTAAAAAATAATCCTTTTTTTACTTTATTTTAGTACTACTGGGGGCTAGTTTATTATTATATAGTACTATACTATAACTACTTATAGTCCCTTCTTTAGGTAGTATAAATACGGTTAATATAGGTAGGCCTTTTTTATAGAGTAAGGTTATATATTCCTATGGTTAGGGGTTATAGAGTACTTAGTAATAAATGTTACTAGGGGCTTTTACTTAGTAGGTAGTTAATAATAAGTTTAGTTTAGTATTTTTAAAGGTCCTTACTAATTGAAACCGCCTATAGTATATAGTTTTTAGATTATAGTAGTCTAATAGTATTATCCTATATTATAAAAAGGCTTTATTTGTATAATTTCCTAAATAACCTTGTAGGCCTAATAGCCTTAGCTATAATTAATTTATATTTAAAGTTAATTTTACTAGTAAATCTGCTTAGGTGGTTTTTTTTAGTAGTATATATATAGGTTTTACCTATATATAGGCTTTATTTAGCTAAGTTAGTAGTAATAGTAATAGAAGATAATTACCTTTTAAATAAACGCTGAATAGCTATAGTTTAAAGGGTTAGCCTCTTTGTGGATAGTGGGTAGTAGATAGGGGTTAATATAGGTTTAGAATCTTATATTAGTGAAACTATAGGTAGCTTATAAAGTTAATTATTATTAATTTAAAAGTACTTTTTATGGTAATTACCTTAGTAATATATAATAATTTTATAAATTGCACAGCCTAATATCAGTAATAGTTTAATTAAATATCTACCCTATTATTATATAAGGGCTAGGTTTTAGCTAGCTATAGCTATAATAGGTAATAATAAGTTAGGACTTAACTTTAAGTAGGAGCTTAAGAAAGTAAATAAGTATTTAAAGGTAGTAAAATATGTATTAGGCTAAAATATTTAGCTCTAGGCTAAATACTATATATTATAAAATGCTATTAGGTATTTAATTTAGAGCTAAACATATTATAGGTAAATTATATTATATAGAGTTTAGTTTATAGCTAAACTCTTTAGAGCCTTTACTATAATAGGTAATATATTATAGGGCTTAAAAAGGGCTACTATACTTATATAATACCCTTATTAGGCTAAAAGGCCCTAGGCAAATTATGGGCTTTATAATAACTATTATTCTCTCTATTTTATAAAAATATATTAGATTATTTACTATATTTAACCAATTAGTAGCCCTTTAATTCCTCTATTTGGAACTAAATTTCTAATTATTATTAGTTATAATATATATAAAATAGGTAGTATTTAGAGCTAATATAAATAGTAATTAATAGCTTATAGGATATTTAGGGGCTTACTTATTCTTATGCTTAGGGTAATACCTTTACTATAATTATATATCCTATTACGAAAACTCTTACTAAGAATATCTCTTTTACTATTCTACTCTTCTTAATAGGAGTATTAGGGGTATTATTATCCTAGGTACTAGTATTTCTATTATCTGTAAAAGTATATAAGAGCCTTACTCTGAACCTTATCTAATAAGGATATACTTTAAATATAGTAATTATTTAACCCGAAAGACTTTATTAAGTTATTTACTTTGTTTAATTAATTAATAGCCCTTTTACCCTTTTTTCTAAGGATATAGTTTATATAAATATAGTAATTATTTAACTTAAAAAACTTTATTAGGTTATTTATTTTATTTAACTAACTAGTAGCCCTTTTACCCTTCTTTTTAGGGATATAGTTTATATAAAAAGCCTCTTATAGGGGGTTATTTAGGGTATCCCCTTATAACTCCTTATATTATATTTACTATTTTTATTTTTAAGTTGGAGTTAATATAGTTTTAGGTAAATCTCTCCTTCCCTTATTTGAGTTATTAATAGCTAATAGTGAATTATTACCTAATGCGCTTCTATTAGGCCATGCTTAGTAGAGTATTTAGGATCTACCCTATGAACTTTATTAGGGATACTTATTAACTTTATTAATGAGTATTCTATGTATTTAGCTTAGATTAAAGTAAAGAGCTAAGGTATTATTAAATATATATTTATATATATTAAAGTATTTATACTTATTCTTTTAAGATAAATAGCTCCGCCCTAAGGGAGAAATATTAGGACTACTTCTTTTTCTATTACTTAGCTATATTATACCTAGGAGCTAGGTAACAGAAAAAAAAGTATAATTAAAGAAATTAAAAAAGATAGAAAGGAATCTAGAGATATATCTAATAATAGTAATGTTTATTATAAGAGATTATTAGACTATTCCATAAGTAGTATTATATTATTTACTAATAGCTAAATGATTTAAGAGGGGTATTAGGGAAATCTTTTATACTTTAGATTAGGTTATCTATTATAGGTAAGCCTAGTGTATTCGCTAGGTTTATTATATTATATTTAGCCTTTAAAAACCTCTTATAATATAAAAGATATAGACTTAAAATTTTTACTATTTATTATTAATATCTTTTTTTTTTTGGGGATATATAGGTTATTATATATTCTCTTTTTTTTTTATTAGTAGTATACTATGTTTATAAGGCTTCTATAAATAAATTATTTTTAGGGAAGGCTATTTAGTTTACTAGGTACCTTTATCTTAGAAAATAAAAAAAAAAGGTATATAAAGACTTTTTCTAATTCTAAAGTATAAGGTAATAATTAATTTTTATTAGGGTTTTTTTAGGTATTATCCCTTTTTTAAAGGGTAGTAATCTTAGTAGTCTATACTAATCCCATATATATAATTATAAATAGGCTACTAAAGTAATATCAGTCCTAGCTAAGGATATAACTCTAGAGAGAGCTAAGGATATTAGGGACATACTTAGTTATTGCTTTTAACTAAGTATATTCTAATATAACCTAACCTATTATAAACTACTATTTTAAGGAGCTATAACTTTAGCTTAAAAGAGAGAATATTAACCTTATTATAAACCTATTACTCTATGTATTAAAACTCACTTATTTAATTACTCTATAAATCAATTTTAATAAAATTAGTATATCCACTCTAAAGCATAAGTAGTGCTATCGGGATAAGCATAACTTAAGCCTTCCTAAGCCTATTATACCCAGGAAGCTAGGTAATTATTTTATACTAAAGTACTTCAAAAAAGAGCATAAATCTCCTTACCTAATATAATAAAAGTAAGTATTTAACCTACTTACCTTATCTCCTTTTTATACTATATAGACTAATAATCTCTCTAATACTTAACTTTATATTATTACTTATATAAAAATAAGGGGGGGGGCCTTTTTAGTTTCTTAAGCGCTACCCTCCTTTTAAATTATAATACTAGGTAAAGTATACTTACTTAAGTAAACTAAGTAAGTAAATTATATATTAGGGGACTAAGCTAAGTAAGGGAGGGGGCTCTTAGCTCTCTTAAGTACTACCCTCCTTTTAAATTAAACCTTACTCTAATTTAAATCCCTCTAAATCATAAGGGAGGGGGGCTTTTAGCTCTCTTAAATACTACCCTCCTTTTAAATTAAACCTTACTCCAATTTAAATCCCTTTAAGTCGCCTAAGAAAAAAAAAAAGAAAAAATATTATAAGGTTTCTATCTTAGAAAATAAAAAAAAAGGGTATATAAAAACCCTTTCCAATTTTAAAATATAAGGTAATAATTAACTTTTACTAGGGTTTTTTTAAGTATTACCCCCTTTTTAAAAGGTAATAATATGAATCCTAGTAGTTTATGTTAGTCCTATGTACATAATTATAGATAGGTTACCAAAGTAATATTAATCCTAGCTAGGGATATGGCTTTAAAGGGAGCTAAGGATATTAGGCTAGTCTAGTAGGGTCCCTATTAGATTAGTAAAAGGACCCTGCTAAACTAGTATCTCTAAGTTTATAGACTAATTTAGCTATTAAGTAAGATCAGTCTATAAACTTAGAAATAAAGGGGAAGGGGCTTTTTAGTCTCTTAGGTACTACCCTCCTTTTAAATTAGATATAATACTAAAGATAATAGCTACAAACCTCATACTAATTTAAATCCCTTTAAATTACTTAAAAATAAGAAGAAAAAGAAGTATTACAAGGCTCTAAAAACTGACACTATAGTAACACCTATAATAGCCAATAGTAACCATACACATACCTGTAAGTCCGGGAAGAAATATAAGGGTAAAAAGAAGTTATACTCTAAGAAAACTAATAGCGGGTAGAGGCCCAATACTTAATAACCTTATATATTATTTTCTATAAAAGGCTTACCACTATCTACCTAATAACCTACTATAAATAAAATTACCGGGTATATACTAGCCTTTACTAGCCTTTAATACTAAAGTAGTAAAGTAAGAGTCCGTTATAGTAAATAACCTAGAGGAGGTTAATATAGCCTACCTAAAAATAAAACCCAATATTAATATAAACAGCCTACTAAATCATAAATTACCCTTCCAAATCATAGATAATAATATTATAGATAGCAATTACTCATACTTAAAGTCTTTATTTATATATAAAGAAAGTAAGTATTTACCTACCCTACTATCCTTTTTATACTATATAAATTAATAATTTTCCTAGCACTTAACTTTATACTACTATTTATATAAGAGTTAAGGGGGGGCCTCTTTAGTTTCTTAAATACTACCCTCTTTTTAAATTAGGTTTAAAAGAGGGGAGCTCTACCTTCCTACTACTAAAAAATATAATATATACTATTATATATATTTAGGGAGCTTATTCTAAACTAAAAAAAAATAAATATAAACCTACCCTATTACCCTTATTATACCTTATAAACTAATAATCTCTTTAATACTTAATTTTATATTATTACTTATATAAGAATAGGGGGAAAGCCCTCTTAGGTTTCTTAAATACTACCCTCTTTTTAAATTATAGCTCTAATCAGATAACTATCACATAAATAATAAAGGACATAATTAAGTATTATATACTAGCCCTAACTATTATCTTTAAGAAATAAAAATCCAAAGATAATAATAGGGGGGGGGCTCTCTATTCTTTTAGGTATTACTCTCCTTTTAAATAAGTTTAAAGGAAAAGGGGGAGAAATTAAAGAGTAATAAATAGTAAGGGAGGGGGGGAATAAAGGAAAAGTAAAAAATAAAAAAGGGAAGGGTTTTTAACTTTTTTAAGTATTATTTTCCTTTTAACTTAATTTAAAAAAAAAAGGGAGGGGGTAATACTATTTTCTTTTTAAGGGGGGGGGGTAGTATTACCCTTCTTTTAAAAGGGGAGATAATATTACTCCCTTTTTATTATTATACTTACTTTACCTAAAAAGTAATATATAATAAGTTTAATATATAATTAATCTTATATAGTAATTTAAAAATAAATAAGTAAATAAATAAAAACTTTTTAAAAATTAAAAAAATTAAAAACCTTTTTTCTTTTTATAGCTAATAACCTTTATAAATATATATTATTAATAAAATATATATAAAGTTTAAAATCTAAATTCCTACTCTCCCTATCTATTATTATATTTACCCTAAGCTATAATCTCTCTATCCTCTCCCTTTCCTTTTTTTTCTTTATTTTTTTCTCCTTTACCCTTTTATTAATTAATACTTAATAATATTTCTTATATATATTAAGTAATAAATTTAGTATTTCCTTTCTCTTTTTATTTATATTCTTTATAACCTTTTTAATACCTTAATTATACTACTATTTATAATAAAAAAGCTTAAGGTAAATATTATACTTAATTTAATAATAGCTTTTTTCTACCTATAATTTCTATATTAAGTACTTCTTATTAAAAAATATAATTATAGAAAAAAATTCTAGGCTATACTATTAAAAATAAAAAA
>JBBWSL010000127.1:0-155588 GCA_038088545.1 Diaporthe humulicola
CAAATCTCTATTATATATATACTAACTTTTTAAAAAAATCTATAAATATTTTTATTTTCTATATTAATAAGGGTATAAAAAAGTAGGTCCTAATAAATTTTATATATAAATTTTAATTATTTTTTCTATATATATTAGGATTTAATATAATACCTATAAAAAAATCTAGGGTATTATAGTTTATATAAAGATTTATATACTTAAAGTTAGTAGTATCTTAATAAGGAATAATAGTATTATTTATATTTGAAAAATGCTAATTTTGGTGAGATTTGCTGTCCGGAGCCAGGGGTGTCCGGTTGGGTGATAAGCCACTCTACCTACTTCCCTTGGGTACCTCAATTATACGGCTTCTAAGATTCAATTCGCCTTTTATCATTCACTGGACACTGCAGCCACAACCCATCCCGCCGAGGATCTTAGGTAGACCGCAGGTCCTGACAATCACCTGTCTGAGCAGCGAAAATACCTGCAGCGACGACCAGTCCGCTGCTAACGGAACCTCTCGAGACCAAGTAGAAAATGAGTGACTGGTGTATTGCATCTAGACACCCGTCCTGCTATCCTGCCATCCACATCAAGATTCGCACCTTGGCGGAAGAGATAGCTATACCTGCTACAGTAGGGCACGTACAACGAAAGGGTATTATATAGGTAACACACAACATCGTAGCAAAGCTGCATACTCCAAGTCAGCACTAGTGGAAGACGTGACACCATACACTCGCGACCCAATGACCTACCATCAACAACACCTTCTCAGCATTTTTCACATTGGTTCCGCCCGGCCGGTGGATTTGATCCCGCCTTGCTGAGCCTTGCCGTCCCGACTGCGGGTGGCGGAACACGGTATTGCACAACGGAACCAATCAATGGTAGACAAGTCCCTATCACCATTTCCTCAGCATTTTTCCGTTCTATCTGCATTGATGTCGATAATTTGCTGAGCCTGGCCCATTGACTGCCCCACCCAGGATGCAGAATCTTTCTTGCTCTCCCTCTTTTCGGTAACCACAACGCTGCCACTGATCGCTTAGCTCAACACAGCTTACCTTCCTAGGCAGTATGTAATCAATTCGTGTACTATAACTCTTCCTCGCCGAAAATCATCACCTACAAGATATGGTCAGCGAAGGGATATCTTCGGAATTATTAGAGATATGTAGAGTTCCACTACTTTGTGTAGCAGACCTACCTCCTCGTGAAAGTCCAGGAGGACGCTATATGTTTTTTGTTTTGGAGCCTTTGGAACTATCAAAAGTTGTAAATGAGATACACACTCGCCACATGTCTTCTCCAGAAACTCTAAGTCTTGCAAACTAGTTACATGGCTGAAACCAACGAAGACGAAGAGATGCCCATCGAGATTCCGGCCGGCCGGCGATTCAAACTTAAAAGTCACAATTCATCATGTCTGACACTTGCATCCCCCCCCCCCTTCTCTCTCTGGTCTATGTGGATATCCAGAACCTCGCCGTCGAATGATTGGTATGATTTCTTTCATCATCAATGCAGTTATAAAATACATGCATTGCCGCAGTTTCTTCAGATGTTGGAGGCCATCGCTATGCTGCCCTAGTGCAGAGTAGATAAAGGTGGATATAGATGGGCTATTTGGACGTGTTCGACTGGATCAGATATCAGTGCGTACATTTCCAGCTTCCTAGAATTAAAAGGAATTGAGAGAGCTACACGTTTACGACAAGTAAGAGATGACATGGCCTGGGGAAGTTCATTTTTTTCTCCTAGTTCAGATTACTGCTAGAAGAGATTTATGCAAATATCTTGCAAAGTAAGTAACATAATACATCAATCATAAATCCGGCCTATCTACTTCTGTAGAGTGAGCACACCTGGCCGGTAAGGCAAGAGGCCATAATCCCCCCCAGAGCTAGGCGACCGCCCCTGGTACAGGAGCTGCAGGTTGCACGGGTCGATGGTCATGGTCTGATCGGGGTTGCTGCGGATGATGTCGCCGTGGCTGATATCATTAGTCCAGGTGGCGCCGCTGTTGGCCTTGCCGGCAAAGGGGGCGCTCTCGCTGGTACGCTGGGCCGTCCACGCGCCGCCGAGGCTGGTGGCCGTGTAGGAGCGGAAGTAGCGGCCGTTTGCGCCGATGGACTCGACGATCATGAGGTACTGGCTGCTGGTGACGGTGTAGACCTGGACCGCCTCGAAGAGGTTGTTGGTCGTGTCGCTCAGGACCACCGTCGACGCCGTGCCGAAGCTGCCCGGGAAGTTGCCGATGGGCATGCTGGCGCGGTAGATCTTGCCGTTGTCGCCGGCGAAGAAGAGGTACATGTTGGCTGAATAGTGACGTTAGTCCTGCTACGGATCCTAAAGTGTTTCATTCTAGAACATTCCAAAACATGAAAGTCGGGGATCCGTTGCAAGAGAAAAGTGATACTTACAGCTGTCGCCGATGACCGTCTGGTCGATGGCGCCCGTGCTGCTGCCCGAGATGGTGCCGGTGAAGAGCGGCTGGGCTGCGGACCACCCGTTCGCGTTGGTGGGATCGCTCGACGTGCGGTAGGAGAAGGTCGTCGGCCCCCACTGGTGGGCGAGCACCCAGATGCTCTTTGGGGCAAAGTAGAAGAGCGTCGGCGCGACTGCACCCGAGGACATGGTGTTTTGGCTTGCGGAGCCCAGATCAGCCCAGTTGCTGAAGAGGCCGAAGTTCATGGAGCCCCATGTCGATCCAGTGTCGTGATATGTCCCGTAGACGAGATTCTTGCCGTTGTAGACGACGTGAGTGAAGTCCTTGAGCGACGCCCATCCGGATTTTGGGGTTGCCAAAGAACCGGTCGATGTCCATTTGTATGTCGATGGGAGAGCGCAGGCCTGAGCCGCAGCAGCCGCAGGGGCAGCTGCTGCCCTCGAAGCCAGCAGGCCGCCTAAAATTGTCTCCAAAAGTCTCATCCTGGCGGTGATCGATTCTGGTCACGATTTGACAGTGCACGAGGAAAGGAAGATGCAGAAGTCGAAACAGCCAATTCCGAAGTAGCCATCACCGGATGATGTCTGAGTCTTTTGTATTCCAAAGGCATAGGCCAGTCTCACCTACCTACATGTTGATCGAAGCATGATCGTGCGCTCCAATATAAACGGCGGGACCGGCCCTCCGTGTCGCGAGTCACATTGGACCTTAGCGGACGATTCTTCCGTCAATACGGGACCAGCCCCGAATTTAACCAAAACATCCCCCGGTGGCACGGACGACATTTGTTTTAAGCGCCTCCACAATGCAACCCTTAGGGGACCGCCCATGATCTTAGTACGACCATATAGCCGCTCCTTTAGTGAGACCAGGCCTGAGACGATGTCTCTATAGGCACGCGTATGGACGTCTGCGGGTAATCTATCTGGGTTCCAGTGATGGGGACGTAAAGGGGGTAGCATTGGTCTGCCACTGTCACATTATGCAGGACGGGCCGTTATTATTTTCCTAGAATCCGGTGCCGAAAAGAATGCTGAGATCCTTGCGCACCAATCCTAAGAGTCGTTGTCCCCAGTCATCCCATCTTTCTCGGCTGTCAGTGATGCGTGTCTTATCCAGATTCGGATTCAAGCCTCTCGCTTCCTTGGAAAACTCGCCGAAAGCATGTTGGAGCCCCCCGATGGCTGCAAGTGCTCAGTGGGGAAGCCTGGGTCAGATGCCACAACCCCATCTACATCCGGTAGTTGTGGCGCTAGACGATATATTGTTGATCATTCTCATCGCTGATTTTTTCCCCCCTTTTCTTTGCTTTTCTTTTCCTCTCGGTAACGCTATGGCAGCGACCGAGATGCTCTGATCCTTGTTAGCCTCAATGAAAGCCAGGCGACATGCATGCCCACCCCCCTCAGGCCCAGCCAAACCCGGGGTAAGGGTAACGTGGCGTAGGGGAGGGGGGTGTGGTTGACACCGGCAAATGCATCATGGGAGCCGACTACCACCATCGAGATCAATCTCAGCCTCCCAATATCACATTACATGAGAGAAACACTTCCAACTGCTTGTCTATTGAAATTCGGCTGGATCAAGTGAGTATCCTCATCCAGTCAGGCGATCACCCATAAGGGCTTACCTCGGGCTGGGCCGTTTCCCGGGGTGGAGGCAGCTCCGAAATGCTCGTCACCAGACACGGGCAGCCGACGGCACCAACCGCGAATTAACCCTCGTTCTGCCGGATATGCTGACGGCAAGCTGGTTGGCACTGTAACCCTGGATCATCTTGAAGATATCCTCATCCCCATCATATCCAAAACACTAGACTCAAGGCGGCTCATGGTCCTGCCACTATTGCTCGCCATTGGCGAGTGGAGGAACGGTCACGAGAATGGATGACGCTCAAATCGCCAAGGGCGGTGCGTACCATTCGCCCTCCTCTATCGCACAGCACGAGTCGACGCCTCTGGCTGAAAACCTGGAAAACTGGCTTTGGATATCAACCCGCCCTCAAGATTTAAGTATCACCGATTCTCGCTGCCAGTCATTTCGAATCCAGGCCGTCCAGCTCCCGCCATCCACATTCCAGCTGTCTCCGCTCAACCAACCACTTTAGCTGCCGCCCTTCACGCCCGCCGTGCCGTCTGACCACTTTACCATTGCCCTAGCTTCTAGCTCAAGAGCCGCACATTCCAACCGGGCCTCACTAGGTAAGAAACTCCCTTGGTGCCTTTTTCTTCCTCTTTGTCCGCCGGACCTCGCCTCTGCCCGCATGATCAGCCTCCATCACCAGAGCCCCGGGTCATGCGTGTGTGTGTCTGAGTCGCCGCGGAGCCAGGTTCGGGGTTCTATGCCACCATTCCATGGTCGTGCTGGGAGGATGTCTCATTTGCGTACATCGGTCTGGCTGCCCTTCTAAGGCCATGGTGTCTCTATGTGCATATATATATATATGCGTGGGGAGGGCTGGCTGGTTGTGGGTTGTCCAGCCAAGGTTCTAGCCTTCCGTTGATGAGCGAGTTCTCGATTCATCATGTTTTCATATCCACTCAGGGACACGAAATCCCTGGGCGCGGGCAAGATGTGCTTGTCTCTGCTGCTGGTAGCACTGCAGCTGGCCTGCTGTCTAGGACTTTCAGTTGACCGAGCTCTGAGAGATATAGTGCAAGACAAACAGATCGTCCCAAAACAGGTATCTTCAGAGGCGAACCAGACCGTGGTATGTGTATGTGATCCAGCTTTTGAGAGCAAGATGCAGAAGCTGAAAAGGAGCAGAATACCCAAGCCATCCAGGACCTCATCTCTGGGACTACTGTTCCAGTTATCACCCAGGCAATAGAGACAGGAACTGCCCAGATATTGCCGACCCCGACCATCGAAGCAGACACCAAGGGAACAATAGTGACCAGTTTGGAAAAAGAAGGACGAGCAACTGAAGGCCCCTTGCTTGACGACCCGATTCCATCACCAACAAGCTCTATCGCCACGGATCCGACAATGGTCATAAAGGCAGCCAACATGAAGCTAGCTGCAGCCTCCGCAAACATCTTCGATGCGCCCATCAGCACCGGTCCGCCGCCGGCTTTCTTCAGTCGGAGGGGCGACCATCCTGTCCCCAGGCTTGGAGTCCAGCAGTCTTCGCCCATCTCTACGAACAAATTCTACCAGAATTTCTTCCTCAAGTCTCAGGCCGCCATCACTGTGCTTCACCCCTACTCCGTTTCTTGGGTCAAGGGAGGTGGTGCGACTCAAAGCTGGGGCCTGTCTGTTTCTCACATCGAGGCTGGCCAGTTCGCATTCGGTCCCAAGCAGGCAAATGGGGCCAATCAATACTTCATCAACCCCATAGGCATCCAGTCGATAGTCCTATCAGCGGCGGAACTCGGCGCCGGCACGTCCCTGACTACTACCCAGGCCACCGAGATGTCCGTTCTCGTGCAGCTTCGCTCTAGTCCAGCGGCAGCACCGACCATACAGTTCCCGTTGGTGCAGGGCTCAGGGTTCGTGACGGCGCAGTATAACGGTGGAACACCCATACTGCAGTCGGGTATCTTCTTCGGGAGTGTGACAAAGGTCAACGTGCAGCCCCGGCCCGGGGTCACCAAGTACAAGATCGTGCTCAACGATGGCAAAATCTGGCTGCTCTATGCCTACAGCACAAGCGGATCTCCCCTGGACCTGCAGGTCATCAACAACGGCCTCGTCCGCTCCACGTCTCCGTTCTTTGGCACGATCCAGGTTGCGAAGGACCCCGGCGGTGCTGAGGCGCTCTATGATGCGGCTTCCGGCCAGTACGCAGCCAGCGTGATCCTATCCGGCGCGGCCTCAGGCATGCGCGGAGAATATTCCCTCAGCTTTGTGAAAGGCGGTCTGACCGGCGCGCCACTCCTGATGTACGCCCTTCCTCACCACGTGCAGTCGTTCGACCCCACGACAGCTGCGGCGGTGCGGTCCAACGTGCAGCTGCAGACGACCACCAAGGGCAAAGCTACAGCAGTTATAGCCGACACCTGGAAGATGGTCGAGCCTAGGCTGCCTATTAGCATGTCCTTCCTGCCGTGGTCAAACACCGAGGGAACAAAGAACAGAGTCTCCGCGGCTGCGAGGGAGAAGATCTTGCAGACTGCGAAGTCAGAGCTCAGCCAGGACATGGACGCTCAGTCTAACCTGAACTCCATGTACTATAGTGGCAAGGTCAGTTTGGCGATGACACATCTGCGAGTGGGACATTTTCTGACAAAGTGACGTGCTCTAGGCTCTCGCGAAGTTCGCCCAGATTCTCTCTGTCGTCTATGACTTACTTGGTGAATCAGCCCTTGCGGCCGCCGGCTTGGAGAAGTTGAAGGTGGCATTCGCACGATTCGCCACAAACCGGCAGATTTACCCACTGGTTTACGAATGTGAGTAACATCCAAGACGAGTCCGATTTACTTTCCCTCCACACCACCGTGCTAACTATTCAAAGCTGCCTGGGGTCAGTATCTCTCCTCTCCTGCTACAGGTCCTTGATCTTTGTTCCGTGGAATGTTCTAGAATGTATCCCTTCAGGACCCGTAGCAAGTGATTAACATATAGCAGGTGGTCTGGTCTCTTCAGCCTCATACGCGACCGGCGACGGCGGGGCAGACTTCGGCAACACGTACTACAACGACCACCACTTCCACTACGGCTACCACGTCCTTGCGGCGGCGGTGATCGGGCACCTAGACTCGGCGTGGCTGGCCGCCAACAAGGACTGGGTCAACTCGCTGGTGCGCGACTACGCGAACCCGTCGACGCGGGACCCGTACTTCCCGACGAACCGCATGTTCGACTGGTACCACGGGCACAGCTTCGCGCACGGGCTGTACGAGAGCGCCGACGGGCGCGACCAGGAGTCGAGCTCCGAGGACGTCATGGCCAGCTACGCGCTCAAGATGTGGGGGCTCGTCAGCGGCGACGCCGACATGGCGGCCCGGGGCAACCTGCAGCTGTCGGTGCTGGCGCGCTCCCTGAACCTGTACTACCTCTACACGAGCGACAACACGGTGCAGCCCGCAGGGTTCATCGGCAACAAGGCCGCGGGCATCCTGTTCGAGAACAAGATCGACCACGTCACCTACTTTGGCGCAAACACCGAGTACATCCAGGGCATCCACATGCTGCCCCTGCTGCCCGCGACCAAGCTCGTGCGCGGCGACAGGCTCGTCAGCGAGGAGTGGGCTACGTACTTTAGCAACGGCAGGGCCGACAAGGTCGTCGGGGGCTGGCGCGGCGTGCTCTACGGCAACCTGGCCACCATCGACCCCGGGGCGGCCTGGAACTTCTTCAGCTCGAACAGCTTCGACCCGAGCTGGCTGGACGGAGGGGCTAGCCTGACCTGGTATCTGGCCTACGCTGCTGGTGAGTCCATCCCATCCCACCACGGAAGACACAGGCAAAACAGAGTGATCCTTATGATGAAGATGATACTAACAATGTTGAAAAATGCAGCCCTAGGGAATCTTTAGAAGGATGATCTTTGTCTTGATTTTTGTTGCGTCGCGGAGGGCCATTTCACTCATTTTGTGCATTTTCGCTATCATTTCGGTCCTTCCGCCCCCAACGCCGCGGTATATGTGTTGACATTCATTGCCATTTCGAATACTGTTATTGATCTTGTTTTATTCTTGATACCATCTTCGGAGGCAGTAACATCATCTACTGCACTCGATATGCTCGCACTAGATACAGCATCCTGGCCACAGTGCCAGTTGGGTACACCTTTGGAGGTTTGACTTGGATAGATATTTGCTTATCTAAATAAATCACAGGTGTTGAATGGGAAGCGCGGAATCCTGCTCAGTGTGGAAGGACTCTAGCCCATTGTGACATGCACAAAACACACCAAGGAAGGTCTCATCCCATCTCGATTTGACTTCCCATCCGGAGGCGAGCCGCCCTTGTCCGAGTCAAGACATGGGATGAGATGGTGTCCGGGCATCTCTTGGGTGCAGCGGCGTCGTTCCGTCCCAAATGCAGGTGATAACCATCTAGGTTTGGGCCATCCCTTTCAGGAGTCCCCAGGGTGTTCCAGAAGGGCTGGGCTGCTCCAAGCCCCCTAACAAGCACCTACGTGGCACCGCAAAGGGGGCAGGGGGTGGCCACCACAATCGTACCACCCTCCTTTCGCTACCCCAAGGCACCGCACCACTCTGGAGCTCTAGACGCCTCGTCATGCGGCCCGTTCCCCAACCATCGAGTGAATCATTGGTGGAATCAGATAAGGTGTGTGTGTGATCACGTAGGCGAGAGGGGACTGCAGTTGTGTTTGGTAGAAGTGTGTATATACTATATAAGTTGTTCATTCCCGAAGGTGGCTCAAGCTATGCTATTGCAGCGAGCATGTAAGTAGGTATTTCCCATCCCTCCCAAAAAACTCCAAAATCCCTTTCAACACCATCGTGTCCCTGGTATCGCGATTCAATGAAAAACAGCACGCTCATTCCCAGATCAGCCCAAGTCAATCAAGCAGAGAAACATTAATTACTGGAGATGCTCAAGGCACCGTCCGACGTTGCCGGTTGGGGGAGCAGCCAGCTTATTCGCAGCCCTCGTCCGTGAGCCACCCACGGCTCATCTCGACGGCCTGCTCCCACTTCTTGAACATCTTGTTCCTCTTGTCCTCGCTGATCTCGGGCTGGAACTGTACTCTGCCCTCCCTGTTGATCTCGCTCAGGTCATTCAGCTCCGCCCACACACCAGTGGCAAGGCCGGCGGCGATGGCAGCACCGAGAGCTGTCGTCTCCCGCATCGCTGGCCTGTCAACGGGGATCCCGCTGATGTTCGCCTGCGTCTGCATGCACAGGTCCGAGTTGGAGAGACCACCGTCGACAGAGATGACCTGGAGCTTCTTGCCACTGTCCTTCTCCATGGCCTTGAGGATGGCCTGGTTCTGGTAACATGTGGCCTCGAGTGTGGCGCGGGCGATGTGGCCCTTCTTGGTGTGCTGTGTCATGCCAAAGATGGTTCCCTTGGCATCGTCGATCCAGTAGGGCGCGAACAGCCCACTGAAAGCAGTGACGAAGACGACACCTCCGTTGTCGTCAACGCTGGCCGCAACCTCTTCGATCTCGTCCGACTTCTCGAAGAAGCCCATGTTGTTGATGAGGTACTTGACACCAGCACCCGCAACCGCGACGCTTCCCTCCAGGGCGTACACTGGTGGGTGGCCCTTACCGAAGTCGTATGCGACGGTCGCCATCAGGCCATGCTTGGAGATGACGGGCTCGGTACCGACGTTGTAAAGGAGGAAGCAGCCGGTACCATACGTGTTCTTGGCCTGTCCGGGCTCGAAACCACATTGTCCGACAAGGGCGCTGGACTGGTCACCCAGGCAGCCGGCGATGGGGACGCCGGCGAGGGGGCCCTTGGCGAGCTTGCCAAAGGCCTTGTCGTCCGAGGAGGACACGATGTCGGGGAGGGCGCACTTGTTGGGGTCAATGCCGAAGAAGTCAAGCGACTTCAGGTCATACTTGGTGGTGCGCAGGTTCATGAACATGGTGCGGGAGGCGTTGGTGGTGTCCGTAACGTGGACTGGCTTTTCGGCGTCAGCGCCGCCGTTTAGCCTGTAGATGAGCCAGGAGTCGACAGTTCCGAAGGCCAAGCGGCTTTCGTCGTATGCTTGCTTGACAGCGGGGACATTTTGGATGAGCCACATCAACTTGACGCTGGATGGGTAGGTGCTCAGAGGCAGGCCGCACATCTCGGTCAAGTCATCGGCTCCGGGGTGACTCTTGAGCTCTCGCACCAGGTTCGTGGTCCGGGTGTCTGGCCAGACGATGGCGTTGTTGAGAGGCTCGCCGGTGGTCTTGTCCCAGACCACAGTGGTCTCACGCTGGTTGGTGATTCCTATCGAGCGAATCTCCTTGGCAGTGTGGCCCTTCTCGGCGAACTGCTTCATGGCACCCTCTATGCACGCCTCGACGGAAGTGAGGAGCTCAATGGGGTCATGCTCGTGCCATCTATGATTGTTGTTAGTAAACTGATGACCCGGAATGGTGCAGGAGAGGAACTTACCCTGACTGGGGGTACAGGTTGTCGAATTCGATCTGGTGGTTGGCGACAGGCTCGCCCTTCTGGTTGAAGATGAGGAACCTGGACGAGGTGGTGCCCTGGTCAACAGCGCCGACGAACCACTGCTCGTCCTTCTCCGCCTGTGTCGAGTCGATCCCCTTGGGGAGGTAGTCATTGTGCATCTGGCCTGGTTGTCTGCCGGCAGGGGTGGCAGGGGCTGAACGGCACTCGATATATTCAACAGAGATGGCATCGGCCTTCTCGTCGATTGGGGTACCCTCGAGACTGATTGTGCCTACGTCGTGGCCGAAGCGCAGTCTCTTGGAGTCGCGACGGGCGACATTGCGGTTTGCTTGTTTTACGGCGGTGGTGAGCATCTTGGGCGACGGCGCAGAGCGGCTGGAGCTAAGGCTCGGGCTAAGGCTCGGTCTTGTGACGAGGAATGTGGCTTGGTTGTACCAAGCAGGAGGTCTGGCCCGTTGGGGCAGGAGTTGGGGGACAGGGCTGCGTGCGTGGGGGTAGTAGTTATTATGGTAAAGGCACGGCACGAGGTTTGGTGTGGCAGGCAGCCCTTTGGCCTAGCAGTGCAGAAGTTGTTGTGGTGTGTGTTGTTGTTGAGATCGATATGAGAGTTGATGGTGAGATCTGATGGCTTCCACAAAGAATCTGGACAAGTGTCTTGGGTCTTTGTGAAAGATATGAAGGCAGGAATAGGGAGGAATGGTTAACATGCTGGACAGGATCGAGGGATGGCCAGAGGGAGGAGGATGGGAGGGTATTTGAGTTGGATTGCCCAGGTGCGAGGGACAGGCCAAGAATCCCAGAAGGGTAATCCGGTCCAGTAGTCAGAGTTCTGGGTTCTGGGTGCTGGGTGCTGGGCTTGCTGGCTATGCTGGGCTGCGTCTCCGTCCGACAGTCTGGGGTTGGCGAGGGTGAGAAGAGGCCGATGGTAGGAACGTCAGTAAGGCGACGATCGGTTTGGGACGGTTGGGAACGTCACGTCTCTGTAACGCTGCGCAGGTCCTTACAGGCCGCTGCAGGCCTTTGGCAGGGGCCCCAGAGCTAATCCATGTGCCAGTGTCGCGCCCGAGGTCCGCGAGGGTCGCTGGTTCGCGCAGGTGTGTGGGGCGGCCACAAGGGTCCAAGAGGTGCCCATACGAGCCGCTCATTCGTGGGATTAATGAGGGGCAGCTATTTTCCTCTCGCCCAAGTGCACAGTCCGGGGCACGGCGAACATTCTAGGCTCTGTCCAGCTGCCACCCTGTCGCCCACCACAGCACACAGCTGCAGCCGCCGCCCCATCCCTTTCCACCGTCCTGGGCTCTGGCCGTCCTCGCTCTCAGGCTCTTTGCGTCTGGGCTGGTCTGGTTGGGCTCGCGCACCCATCGACGAGCAGCGCGAGAGGAGGTGTGGGGCTCTCGAAATTACCTGTCAGCCAGGTGAGCACCTCCACTCGCTCACCTGCCATTGCTTCCCGCCAAACAAAGTTCAATCATCGGGAGCGGCCTTCAGGGAACCGCCTAGAACCCCCCGCATACCAAGCCCTCGTCAAACTTTCTGTCGTTCTGCCATGGTGGGGCACAACAACTGTTCCTATCCCGGGCTGGCATGTCCTCCGAATCTTCCAATGAGCGCCTCATCGGGGTAGGATCTTGGAGAGCCCAAGCCATCTGTCTCGGCATCTGGGCAGCCTGGGCACCTGGTCTGAGCATCAAGCCGCTCGTCCTCGTATCGGCGATGGCTCGATCTCTGGGGAACGGCAATCTGACGGCCGTTGCATGCTGTCGCGTGCCCAGCCCAGGCCGTCGGCATGGTGATGCTATGGATGAAGCCATTCCCGCCGAGATATATAATGCCTCACGGATCCCGTCTGTCTGAACCATTCTTCGCGGGCGGGCCGAGCCCTTGGGACGCAACAGATTGGAAGACGTGCAACATTCAAGCTAACCAGCCAGCCTCGAGGGCGTTGCGACACTCTGGGTTACAATGCATCAGATTGGGTTGCGCTTCGATCCAGGCCCGGAAGGCGTGATTGCTTACTCCCAGAAATCCCTGAGCCATACCGACATCCCCGGATTACCAGATTCGTCCTTCACCTGCATGGCAGCTTGCTCGTGGAGTCAAAACAGACAAGAAACACTCGACAGTACCCCTCCCGAGCTCAAGCAGACAACAGCTTTGTTGGGCCAAGAGCCCAAGGCTCAGGAAGGCCAAGCGAGTCGTGCAGGGCGGGGCGGCAGAGGTCGAACTTCGCCCTGCGACCAGACTGGGCCGTGACCGGAAAAGGGGTCCAGATGCATCCATCGTGACCTCCGGATACAGTATACGCGTCAGGTTCCAACACGAGGTGGACAGCACCCGTCCAACGCCCATACGGAATTAACCTTCCACTCTTGGCTGTTCCGTTTCTCGTGGCCTTTGATACGGGCCTTCTCGTCCATGAACCCAAGAGAAAGGGGGCTGTGGTTTTATTATTGGAAGTCCAGGATATAATCGCACACACCCGCCGCCCCTCGATCCAAATCTCCCATCCGGCTCCCCCGCCCTTTTTGCCTCTCTCACCCAACAGACAAAGCCCCACAGCACCAAACGGACCAGACGGAGTGTGCATCTAACATCGTGACCGAAACTCATGCACTTCAGATGGGCCAACACTGAGTTTCTGCTTGGCGACACGCAGTGGCTCGGATCCTCGGTCTGCACAGACAGCTGTACCATGGCGGAACCAGGGGAGCCGAAATCAAAATTGTCCTTGCGGCCCAATCACGCTTATCTCCGCGACGCAGACGATTTTCATTGCCACACGTGCCGCACCCAGCCGGCGGCGCATCTCTGTCACCCAGACCACGTCTCCGGTCGGGGTACTGCACGACTGCGATAAAGGAGGACAGTCACGGCCGCCACGGATAATGCTGTCTACACAAGCCTTTGTCAGTCGGTCCGGGCAGCCTCTCACAAGCAATCCTGCGTTGGCCGACCGCTGCTGCCGTCCGCCGGCGGCGGCAGCGGCGGATTCAAGATCGCAAGAACCGTTGGCCCTACATGACGACCGGCGCCTCGCGAGATTTGTGAGCAATAGACCTGCGACTACAGGAAGGGGAAAATGAGCCCACGATGCTTCCCCACTTCCCATCACGACGTTGAACGGAGTGGTGTTTCCGCTTGCGAACCGTCTGGACCGCCCGGCTGCATGCAACTCACGATCTTAGGAGGGTCTCGGACTGTTTCGAGAGGCTGACAAAGGCAACTCCACACAGTTGCTCGCAATCCTCACACATGCGCCGGGCCCCGGACACGACTCCAGAGACTCCAGTTCTTTCTTCTGCTGAAGATCTTGGGGCCCCGAAGATCCCTTCACAGCCACACCAGGAACTTCACTGACCCAGTGACTCCATTCTAGAAACCGCCTCAGGACCCACTGACGCCACTCGCCGCCACACCTCGCTCTTCACTGTCGCAAACATCGACAACGACCTGATCCTGCGCACATCACTGCTGACTCAGCTTCCTACACGCAGCTGTGCACCTGTCAGAAATCGATCAGCGCTCGACACGCACCCCACATGCCATCACTCAGGCCTGTGGGTTACATCAGCCTGCCACAAGGACCAGTCAGAGTCCTCCGCGAGCACACCCCAGTTCCCCGGGACATAGGCCCCGGGCAACCTACGACATGGCGTACGTATGGGTGCGTCTTGGATGATATCACTCACGCAGGTTTTGAGCCGCATTGGAAGACACTGCGTATAACAGCAGTATCACCCGTGTCATAGTCGATATCTTCAGAGGATCTGCATGCCCATCGCTTTCCCCACGACCCTGAACTCGTTGATTGCATCAGTCGCCCCCGAAACAAAACTGGAGTCTGCCCTACGAGGGAGCAAATGCTCCGGAGAAAGCAACAACTATGGCTTCAACACGGATGATATCACTAAGGGCACATTCGAGCCACACACTGAGCCGATTGAAAGGGTAACTCCAGTAAGCAAGTGGACAGCTGTTTCGCGGCTCCTGATTGTCAGCCCCCCGGGCCGTAAATGGTCGCGGCCCGGCCCCGATGATATCACTTCTGCAGGGACGTCCCTGAGCTGTGCTCGATGCCACGGCGGGGACGGCACGCACAGCGGTCAGATGTCATGGCAAGTGGCACGGGCGGTCGAATCACACCGACCAGAAGCCAAGCGTACACACTCCGGATGAGGAAAGCCGCGCTGAAGGAACCCCGTTCCGTTTCGTATGCCACGCGACGGCTTATTTTAGACAAGGCGTCCCAATCCGTCATGTATGGCGTAAAAAGCATGCTTCTGGGTAGCATGGCACACCCGAGCTGCCGAGGTGACGGATGTCAGGAGTGCGGTAATGTACCTCAACCCTGTCTTGCCCGCCGGGGCTGCACGTCACGGGTTGGGCCATCCGGAGCTTTCGGCCAACTTGGCTGCATCCATTGGTGATCACATACGATTGAGACAAGGACCTTGAGAGCAAGTCTGTCTCATCCTGGGAAAAGTTCCAACAACCCCTGGCTGCAGTTCTCTCCTACAGTCATGAGGTCACCTTGTTGTTTGGCCGTGAATAGTATTTCAGGATCGTCTGTTATGGCAACAAGAGGTGACAGGTGTGCGTCCGCTGCCATGTCCAAGCCTTGCCTGGTGCTATGCCTGCAATGACCGCATTTGAAGGTCGCAAGTACAGCTTTGTGTGGCATCCAGGTCTTTTGGCCTTCCAGGTGGATCGCTCGGGTGTCCCCTACGGGGCTACAGCATCTAAATTATCTACCACCCCAGGTAGTGCTCACTACCCAACTTCCTGTAATATACACCTGTAGAATAGCCTCCTGTGGGATCACCTTCTATAGGATAACTTCCTATAGAATAACTGGGTAGAAGGCAAGTCATTTGAAGCCATACGGTCTCCACGGTGATGTTTTCGGTGTTTTTTTTTGTGCTTTTTTTTCTTAGAATGCGACTGTGTTACTGTAATAACACACGTAACAGTCCAGTCTGCAGTCACGCTGCGAGTGGCGCGTCTCTTGATTGCGCCGCGCAAGCCAGTGCTTCATCAGTGATGTTGCTGCACACAGAATATGAGCAAAAGAGTTGGAAAGGATGTGTTTGCTCTCAAGTGATTACTTGTGTTTTTCTGTGGCATCACCTGCTTTGGCTCGCGATCCTATATAAGCAGTTGCTACACGCTGTCTTGCATGATCTGTCCTTCCAAACTCATCAGCCCCCACCTCTTTTTATGGCGGAGTCTTCCATTGTTCTGAGAAAGATTGACATTCTGTGTCATACTGAATCCATTCTCTTGAAGGATCTTTCCTGGCGGACATCGCCTGCAATATCTTCATCGAGCGAGTTTTATACGTCTTGGAGACATTCCTAAGCGAAATTGCATTATCGGGATATGTCTAGGGTAAAACGTGCACCTGTACCCGGAGGGGCCAAGACCGGAGAGTCTTCTCAAGGCATTCCAAGTCGTTCGGCTCCAGCAGGGCCCCAAGTGGCAGGCCTTCCTACTCGGCCATGTCTTGCAGGGAACTTAGTGCCTGTGGATCTGCGGGCCAACTATTTTGATCTGACATTTACCGCCGGACCTTTGACCGTTTACAAGTACACTTTCAAAGTTCTGGGTAGCAACAACAAGGAAATAAGAGGCGCGACAGCGAAAAAGGTTTTCAAGTCCGCCTTGAGTAACCTGGAAGCCCAGCCTGATGAATACGCTACGGATTTCCAGCAACAGATTGTGACCTTGAATCCTCTCAAAATACCCGACAAGGACAAGAAACTACTCGACATTGAGGGATTCGAGGGGTGTGCCATTGAGTTCGAACACACTATGCAAATCCAACTTGGTCCCTCTGTCTTGGCCTCGCCTTCACCAGATGTCATCGACTGCCTGAGCTTGATTATGGGACAGTGGGCCCGAGAGCAGAACCAAATTGTGACCATTGGAAGGCACAGGTTCTTCCGAGAGTCATATGATCTAGATCCGAATGATCCAGAGTCGAAGCATCCAGAGTCGAAGCATCCAGAGTCGAAGCATTCAAAGTCGAAGCATCCAAAGTCGAAACATCCAGAGTCAAAGCATCCAGAGTCGAAACATCATTTTGAGACTGACATTCCCGAACGGGTGTCCATCGTTCGAGGGTTCTTTCAGAGCGTGCGTCCAGCTAAGGACAAGCTCCTCCTCAATGCGAATCCCACAATAGCTGTCTTTCGTCCGGCAGGCAATGTTGGGGTGATTCATGATGTCGTCAAGACCAAGACAGGAAGTTCGGCTGCTGAGTTGACCGCTGCCTTGATCAAGCTTCATGGAGTCATTGCCAAGGCAAGAGTCTCTTACAAGCTTCCGGGCAACACAAATAATCCGAAAGAGGTACGTATTGCGGGTTTTGCTCGGAGAGACGACAAGGACTCAAAAAGCAAAGACGCCGCGCATCCGCTCATGATTGATAACGACTTCCCGCGGCCGACGGAAGTAAGGTTCTGGATCAAGAATGAGTATCGCACGGTCTGTGACCATTTCAAACGTAAGACGAAAACGTTCCTCTCCAAATCATCTCGACTTCTGCCCACGAGCTTTCTGATAATATGAGAGTGAGCTCAAGCAACTAAATATGGACAGAACGAGGTTTCCAAATACGAGAAGATCTGCCACTCATCAACATGGGGAAGCCCGGCCGCGCCGAATATGTTCCAGCTGAATTCTGTACAGTTCTATGGGGCCAGCCACTAAGGTGGAAAGTCACTGAAATTCCGGGTCTCACCCCTAGCGAATTGAATAAGCTGAATGAATTCACATGTCAACCACCAAAAGAGAACCAGAGATGGATAGAATCCGTACCCAAACAGCAGAATTTGAATGTCGATCGGGACGCGAACAAAGTGCTGGGCAACTTTGGTGTCTCTGTTGACAAAGAGCTTCTCAAGGTCAATGGACGGAAGTTGGCGAGTCCGAAAATTTTATGCTGGGACAAAAAACCAGCTATCAAAATTGAAGACGCTTCATGGAATATGGTGGGAAGACTCCTTGCCAGGGGCCCGAGCAGCACGAAGTCATGGACTTGGATCTACTTTAGCGGAGACAGCCAAAACAATGTCCGTCAAGAGGCAGAGGAGGGATTGGATAAGCTTGACGGTTCTTTGAAGCAAATGTGGCCCCCAGGTTCACAGCCCGAACTTGTCAGTGTTGAAGATCGTCGAATCCCTCGGGGTGAAGGCATCGCTGGCATTCGGGCATCTTTGGCACGCGCCGCCCAAAACAGCAAGATAGGACTTGTGGTTGTTGTCTGCCCCAACAAATTACCTGTGGACACCTACAACGCCCTAAAGTTTTTCGGAGATATTCAAATCGGTATTCATACCTCTTGCATCCTGGCGAGGAAATTTAAAAGGAAGATCAAAAACCAATCGACAAACCAATGGACTTGGAAGTGGAATGACAGCTACTTTTCCAATGTCGCTCTAAAGATCAATTTGAAGCTGGGCGGCATCAATCAAAAGCTTGAAAAAGGCCTGGAACTGAAGGAGAACGGCGCATTGATGGTCGTTGGCTATGATGTGACTCACCCTACAGGAGATGAAGAGAGTGCGGCAGAAAAAGGCGCCAGTACTGAGGGCGACGGCAAGGGAGTTGACGATGGTTCCAAACAGTCCATACCATTTCTACCGGGCGATAAGTCCTTGGATATCACGAAGAAGCGGAGTCAAGTTGGTCTCGTCATCAGCGCTGCCGAGGACCTTGGCCAGTGGTTGTCATCCTATTGGAATCAGAAACCTCGGCAGGAGATGACGGACTCAACTTTATACGAAAGATTTGTGACCCTGCTCCAGGCTTGGAGATCGTTTAATGCCATCAATGCCAACAAGCCGCTGTTCAACGTGATCATCTATCGAGATGGCGTGTCCGAGAGCCAGTTTGATCAGGTGCTTCAGCAAGAAGTCCCCCAGATCAGGCGGGCATACAAGGAAGTGTTCGGTCTCAAACGGGTTCGAATTACTCTGGTGGTCGCCATCAAGCGACACGCAACTCGATTCTTTCCAGTGAAGGAACAGGACGGCGACTCGAACGAAAATATCAAGCCTGGGACAGTGGTCGACAACGGCGTGACCCAGCCGAAGTATTGGGAGTTCTTCCTGGCCGCCCACTCCGCGCTCAAGGGTACTGCCAAGCCGACACGCTATGTCGTGGTGCTTGATGAGATATTCCAGAATGATTTCACAAATGATTCTCGAGCCACGAACTCTGCCGCCCAGCTTGAGGGTTTCACGCATGACTTATCTTACCTGTTTGGTCGCGCCAACAAGGCTGTCAGTGTCTGCACCCCGGCTTACTATGCTGACATTCTTTGTACGAGGGCGCGCGCGTACATGTCTGCGCTGGCTAACCCTGTCACACGATCTGAAATCGAGAACTCAATTGCAGACAAGCCAGAGGAAGTGAAGAGGCGTGTTTTGGCTGGGGATATTCATCCCATTTTGGAGAGGTCGATGTACTGGATCTGAGCGAGTTGGCTGATGCTCTTAGGTCTCTTGGCCGACATGTTTGTTGGATATTCTTCTGTTTTCTGTTGTATTGAAAGGGCGCAATGTGTTGCTTGGTGCATGGCTGGTAACTACATGGGTTCATGCGCGCTTCGAAGGGTGCGCTGTTACCCCGGTATGTTGGACGTAGTGAGAGATGAGCTTGGGATAGCACATGCGAACCTTTTCCACAGGGGTTTTGACATACCAATCGATGATGAACTGACCTTGAAATTGCTGATCTCTATGTAAAAATTGAATTTCTGTGAAGCAACTGTAAGCCTATGTTCTATAACATGACAATATTTCAGTTGTAATATGCCCCTCCCCGTAACGTTGTTCGGTCGAGTCAACTCGGACCGCCGCAATCAGGCTTCCAGATGACTGCCTCATGTGCTTCTTTCATGTATGAGCAGCAGAGTGGTTTCCACACTCCTGTTGGCTCTCGAGTACAAGAGCATGTCACGTCGGGTGGTAGGTGCAGCGCATCCCCCTCCGGCCGGAACCCGTTATTGGACAACATCCAGTCGCAAGTAAAACATTTCCATTCGCCTGGCAAACAGATGGATGCCCTGGTATCATCTCAAAATCCTTGCAAATTCTGAAGTCATTCTTTCAATCCAGCCCGTTCTCCGCCTTCCACCTGTCCAGGTACAGCTTGGGACTCCTCGGGCCGTCCATGCCGTATTCTCGGTAGCTCTCCATGCCTGACTTCGCTCTCACGTTCTCGGTGACGAAAGGTGTGAGCTATATGATTTGGTCAGCACTCCAGTTTGCACTCAGACGAACGGGGCAAGACCAGGCGGGAGCACGCACCTTGAATGTATCCAGCCCTGCGGGCACCGCAAACGTCCTCACTTTCTCAAAATCGACCGTGAAGCCACCCCATTTGTCATGGGATCCCATATTTCCTGTGCGGTTTCCCTTGTAGAAGCCCTTGTTGATGTCCTTCGTCGTCAACCGCAGCTTGCGGAATTTCTTCCCGAGGGCTTGTGTTGGCCTGAACATGGTTGCTGTCTGGTTCGCGGGTCGACTCGGCGCAGATCGCCCTTGGTGGTTCGAGTCGGCTGTGGCAGAGTGCGCGGGGCCCGATGCAGCCTGAAGATTATACGAGTTCGTCGAACGAGACACCCGAATGGATCAGCGTCGATATCATTTGGCGCATCCGTTGTTCGAGATGGGAGTTACTATTGACGGTTGAAGCAAGCACGGTTGATTTTCCAGCGGAATTTCGGCGTCAATTGCCTGCCGGCTGCGCGTGCAGCGTGTTATCGATAAGCCATCCACTCCAAAATTTTGGATAACTCGCCCATCTTTCGCAACTTTTGTTCCCTGTCGCTGCTCATATTCTTGGATACGACCGAATACAAAATGTCAGGACGTCAATCCCATGGGCGAAGCCTGCTGGGCAACTCGCATTCAAAAGCCTCGAAGCGACCCAACCAGAAATCCAAAGCAAAAGCCCGGGCCCATGCACTCGATGCCTTCGCCATCGCTGGGAAACAAGTCCAGCCGGACCGCATGACAAGGCGCGGACGAGATCTTGAGCTCGACCCCGAGAGACAGCCCAGAGGCGGCAAGCACGGCCGTGATGAGGATGACGAAGACGACGAAGAAGATGACGAGGATGAGGACGAGGGCCCACGCAAGAAGCGCCCACGACAAGCCGCTGGTGATGATGACGATCAAAGCGAGAGCGATCGCGAAGAGTCAGACGGCGGAAATGATAGCGAGGGCCACGAGTGGCACGTAGGTGTCAACTCTGACGACGATGACTCGGAAATCGAGAGTGACGATGCCTTCGGGGAGAGTGACGAGGAGAAGTTCGACGGCTACACATTCGGAGCTGGTCGAGCGCAGAAAAAGAAGAAGGTAGACGAAGCCTCTGACGAGGAAGACGAAGATGCCGGCGATGACGGTGAATCGCTGGGCTCGGATGCTATCGACCTTGCCGATGCTCTGATGCAGTCCTCGGACGATGACGACGAGGAGGGTTCGCAGGGAGATACCGAGTCTGGTTCGGACGAAGAAGACTCGGATTCAGAGACAGATGTCGACGACGAAGACAACGATTCTGACGGGTCTGAAAATGACGAGGTAGATCCGGCCAAGCGGGCCCAACTCGACAAACTGCTCAGAAGCTATGCAGAAACGGACGACAAGGACACAGAAGCACCGCGTTCGAACCAGGGTTTTTCTCTGCAAGACCTTGGGGTGTCCGAGATCAGGAATCCTGACATCAAGAGAAGTATAAAGCGGGTCAAAAAAGAGGAGAGAGCTGAGGCGGGCAAGAAAGGCACGTCCAAGAAGCTTGACGTACCACTCGCGAGGCGGCGACAAGATCAGTTGGACCGAATCGCGGCCTACGAACAAACGAACAAGACACTAGACAGGTGGAACGACACAGTCAAGCAGAACCGCCGGGCAGATCATCTTATGTTCCCGCTCCCGGACACTCTTGCCGATGCTGGCCTTGACAACAGCGAGCTTCTTCCCTTGAGCAAGAAGACCGCTGGCACGGAGCTGGAGCAGGCAATTATGTCTATCATGGAGGAATCTGGTCTCGGGTCTGCTTCTCAGTCAAAAAAGGAACAAGAAAAGAAGGTTGATGCCAACGGCGAAGAGCAGACCATCTCCCGCTCCGAGCTGAAGGACCTCTGGGCTCAGCGCCGGAAGGACCGTGAACTTCAGTCTCGAGAGCAAAAGCGTGCAAAGCGCATCAAGAAGATAAAGTCCAAGACTTACCGCAGAGTCCACCGTAAGGAGCGACTGGGCGAAGATGCCAAATTACACGAGGAGATGAAGGCCAACGGAGAAATTGATTCTGAAGATGAGCGGGAGGCTGCCGCGAGGCGCCGTGCTCTGGAGAGAGTCGGCGCAAAGCACAAGGACAGCAAGTGGGCCAAAATGGGGTCCAAGGTTGGTCGCGCTGCGTGGGACGACGACTACCGGGCGGGTCTTACAGATATGGCCAGGAGAGACGAGGAGCTGAGAAAGAGGGTCGAAGGGAGGATTGGCGGCAGCGAAGATGGAGAGGATGATTCGGATGCGACATCTTCATCTGGGGATGAGGATGGGAACTCCAAACTACTCAAGAAACTCGATGAGGAGGACGAGTCTGATGACGAGGGTCCACACGCCAACCTCATGAAGCTCAAGTTCATGCAAAGGGCTGAGGCGGCGCGGAAACAGGAAAATGATGGGATCCTGGCGGATATTCGTCGTGGTCTCGAATCTGGATCGGAACAAGACGACGACGACGACGCTGAGGTACAGGTTGGACGACGATCATACGGCCTGCCAGAACAGAAGAAGCGCATTCTGCGAGAGGCGAAGCAGACACTCGGCGCAACGGAAACGCCTTCGAAGGGCGGTCTGTCGAACACCAATATACACGCCTCTGCAACAGACACCAACGACGCGTCATCAGCCACAACTGGGCGAAACGCATGGTCACAAGGAAAATCAGCTGTTGTTGAAAGGAAGAAGAAGAAAACCACAGGCAACAGGCATGAGTTTGATCTGGAGCTCGATGACCCTAATTTCACCGTCCAGCCCCCCAAGCCTTCCAAGACCAAGACCAAGACCAAGACGGCATCCAAAGCAGCGGTTGAAGGTCCCTATTCCACTTTGCAAACCGGAGATGACTCTTCAGACGATGAGATCCAGCACCCCCTCGCGATTCGGGACACTGATCTTGCCAACCGCGCTTTTGCAGGCGACGAAGTGGTCGCCGAGTTCGAGGCAGAGAAAGAAGCCATCATGTCAGAGGACGACGAGAAGCTAGTCGACAACACGATGCCAGGGTGGGGCAGTTGGGCCGGCGAGGGTGTCAGCAAACGAGCCCTGAAGCGCAACAAGGGCAAGGTGATGACCAAGAAGGAAGGCATCAAGAGAAAGGACAGGAAGGACGCCAAGATGGAGCGAGTCATCATCAACGAGAAGAGGAACCGCAAGGTAAGTCGTGCCATTCCCGTCGTGTTTGTCGTCGATGCCACAGTCAAGGACATGGTTGCTGACCCTATTTTCAACCCAGAACGAGAAATTTCTCGCCTCGCAACTTCCCCATCCCTTCGAATCCAGGCAGCAATACGAGCGGTCTCTCCGTCTCCCTGTTGGGCCCGAATGGGTGACAAAGGAGTCATTCCAGGCGTCTACGAAGCCGAGGGTCATCGTGAAGCAAGGCATCATTGCGCCTATGGCGAAGCCTACAATTTGAGTGTTCTCATTGTCTTGAGAATACCAATATTTGATCTGGTCAGTACTGAGCCCGGAATTCGGGTATGCCATCAATATCAATGCGCATAAGGGTGGCGTTTTAGTTATAGAGGCCGGTGGATAGAAGGAGGGCCACTTCACAGGTCATCACGGGCATTTCACTCACTAATACAGTGTGAACGCCATTCCATCTCGTTCATTTTCTGCTAAGCATGCCAACTTATGTTGCTGATACGACCTTGCGACATGTGCGACTGGATTTTTACCTGTACGGCCAACACATCAAGCAAGATAAGAGGGTCAATAGCTGTGGTGATGAAAATCCTCTGCCGGGGTCTTGCTGTTTTGGTGTTGCTGGTGGGGCGAGTTGGTGTCGTCGCCTACCTTGTCCACTTGTGTATGTTCCCTGCGGCAAGTCCATGAGGCCATGACGACACACCACGGCTCTAAAATTTTGGGAGAGCTTGGGAAGCCGTCAACAAACAATATTACATTGTAAATTTTCCTTTTGTTTCTTCTGAACCCTGGCCTCCTTATTTCGTCTTTCCCCTAACACGTCCTCCATTTCAGATTTTTCTATGAATTCGCCTCTCGCAGGGCGGACGAGACTGCCGCCAGACCCACTTGATACAGTGGGAGCCGCGTGCGTGGATGAACACTCAGCCCCTGACTCTCCCTCTGCAAGCCTCGATGATCGACAAGTTTCACAGGAGCACTACTTCCTGTCTTGAATCGAGATCTCGGGTGGCAACGAAATTTCCTCAGAGCCTCAATCAAACCCTCGGAAGGTCCCGCATCGGGGTTTCTCTTCTCGTCTTTGTTGAGGTATAGTTGCGGTACTTCAGATATCACGAAGCTTGTAATGTGGAGCACCACCGGACTGGTGTCCGGCCGGACTCGATACACCCTCATCATGACGGAGAAAGAGCTCCGGAATGGGCCCAGTAATCCAACATGGCTCAAATCTTGACTGTCGATGCCTCACACTTGCAGCAATCTTACAGCTCTAGGGGCTTCAGTTACGTCAGAAGACACCGCGTCGCCTCTACCGGGCAATTTTCACTTGTCGTCATCTGCCTAGTAAATAAAAGGGAGTGGGCTGCTTCACCAGATGATCCCCCGAGCTCATTCTTTCATCTTGCTTGCCTCGCACTGCTGCATTGTAACTTGGAAAGATTGCAAAAGTGCCTGACCCGCCATATTTATGGGAAGCAACTACAGCCTCACGAAAATTGAGAAAGCTAAACACCAGGGAGAAGAAACTCAACACCGTATCCTGTTCACAAAGCGTCTATACTCACCGGATACACTGTGGGTTATGCGCTTTCATCATGGGCTGTCCACTCCTGAGAGTTTTGTCATTGACAGTTAGCAGGAAAGACTTATGGAAAGCATGTCTGGAGAAGAATCCCATGAACCACACGGCGAGCGCCGTCATGATGGCCCGAATGGCTTAGCACGGAGACAGACAAGCAATGCCGAGCAGCAGAATACGACCGAGGCTCCCAGCAGATCACACGTTGAAGAAGGCGACTACTTCCAGTGTCCAAGTCAGAGTGAGATGTCCAATAGCATCCATGGTACAGATAAATCATCAGGCAGCTCGGACAAAACCAAGATGCGCCCGGCGATGACCAACCGTCCCTCCACGTCAATGTCTTACACCCTGCAACGGATGAAGGAAGACCCAAAGACGTCGGACAAGATGTCAAGCGTGATGGCACAGCTGAACGAAGAGGGAATGGGCAACCTGGAACAGCTTATCACCGAGTTTGCTAAGCAGAGGGCCAAGCCTAAGGGACAGCTGGCTTCTAAGGACTATCGCGATCAAAATCCCTGGTATGACAAAGAAAGGAACAAGCCCACTTTCAGTCTTGCTGAGCCACTGCCACACGTCGGCGAAGAAAATGGCGAAAGGGCCCCCGGGCGTGATCAGGTATGCGCCTCCATCAAGACATCACCGTGATCACCCTCATCTCGAGTTCACTTCCTCATAGCACCATCTCCTAGACTTTAAAGCCTTTATGGGTTTCTAACGTTCTTGTTACCCATTAGGATAAGGAAAAGCCTGTATTCAGCCTCGGAGAGCCGCTGCCTCATACAGTGCGAAGACCAAAATCATCCAATAATGACGAGGAGGAGGACGTGGAGCAGGGTCTCCGAAAGAAGCCGACCAAAGACATGGCCGCCAACTCCGACGACACCCTGCAGGAGTCGCAACCGCAGATTTCACAGAAAAGGAAGCATGACGACCAGGCGGAGGGCACGGAGATGGCCAAGAAGTTCCAGATCGACGCCGACACGCACGGCGGGCAGAGGGAGCAGGACGCGGCCGAGGAGGGCCGGACGGACCCCAACTCGATGCGCAACTGGTGGGCGCGGTTCCGGGCAAAGTACCCGGAGCTGCTGGCCGAGTTCTTATGCACGGCCATGTCCGTGTTCCTTGGCGTCGCCGGCACGCTCAGCGTCAACCTGTCGCAGGGCCAGGATTCGCAGTACGGGACGTACGAGACGCTCTGCTGGGCGTGGGGGCTCGCCTTCATGTTCGGCATCTATATGGGCGGCGGCGTCTCGGGCGCCCACATGAACCCGGCCATCTCCATCTCGCTCGCCGTCTACCGCGGCTTTCCCTGGAGGCGCTGCGCTGCGTATGTCGTCGTGCAGGTCCTCGGTGCGTTTGCGGGCGGGGTCCTTGCGTATGCGCTTTACTACGACGCGATTATGGAGGTTGACCCGACCATGTAAGTGGCGGCTGTTGTTTCCTCCTGTTCAGCTTGCCTAGTTAAAACAGTTCGCTAACTCAAGTTCTACACGTCCAGGACCGAGACATACACAAGCTGGTTCGCGGTCCCTCAGCCTTGGGTCAAGCCGGCCACGGCGTTCTTCTCAGAGTTCCTGGGCGGCGCCGTCATCATGGTCGCCGTGCTCTCTCTCGGTGACGACCAGAACAACCCGCCCGGCGCAGGGATGCACGCCTTTGTCCTCGGGCTGCTGGTGGCCGTGTGCAAGATGACCCTGGGCTACAATACCGGTGGCGCACTGAACCCGGCCGCGGACCTGGGACCGCGCCTTGCTGCCCTAGCCGGTGGATACAGGACGGACGACCTCTTCAAGACGGGCTTCTGGGCGTATGGCCCCTGGGGCGCCAGTGTGTCTGGGTCCCTTGTCGGGAGCGCCGTGTACGATGCTGTCGTTTTCGTCGGTAGCGAGTCTCCTATTAACTATCGCTGGTCGAAGGAGCAGCACAAGTGGCGGGCGCTCATGAGAAAGTAGTCTGAACTTCTCTTGTGATCATACTCCTATTCACGATTCTGGATAGGCTTCTTTGTATTCTCATGGTACGGCGATGGAGTTTTGGAAACATGTTAGCGAGGATATGATCGGCAAGCGAATGATTAGCGAATTTGTATGCGCTGAATCCTTTTGGCAAAAGTTCTCCTGTTTGAACGGAAATGTGAAGGGTTTCTGTCCTTGTTTTCCGAGTACATCATTCGTCCTGTCCAAGGCGTCCTCTCATCTCGGCTATCTTCACATAGATATCTGTACCACCAAGGCGTCACTGGAGCAACAAGAGCATTGCAAAATCTGGATATCAATAAACCAGGACATCAAGGTCAGCATCACTGCCACACTTTCAGCCGTGTCTCTGGTTTGTTTGCATTGCTACTTGCCAAGGTCCCCGTGCACTCACCTACACCAGCCAACACGCCTCGGCCTCGAAGTCTATCTCACCCCGTCCTATATTTTCTCCATGGGTCACCATCCCACCACGGGTCCTTCTTCTCCCCGCTTGGTCCGCCACTTTCAGGCGTGCCGGCGGCGGGAGTGTTCCCCTGGGACTCCCGAATCTTACAGTCCTGGCACACCCTGTCGACCGCGACGTCCTTGTGCTTGCCTCCCGCGCCGAGACATGACTTTCCCTGCCGTTCTGGTCAGCCGGTGGACTTGAAACAAGGTGGGCTTCCGAACATGTGATGACCCTGACGGAGGAGGGAGTCTGATGATACAGGTCTGAGGTTGAGATCGAGACGGGGCAAGGGAGAGAGATAAGAAGATATGTACAAATTCGGGACAGTTGTCGAATTTGTTGAAGGCGCGGTGGCCGCACTTGAACAGGTTGTTGACCTGAGTGCACATGGCTGACCTTGTCAGGCGCCTGGGACTGGCACTGGGACTGGCGCTTGGTTCAGTGGGGGCTGGAAGACCCGGCGGTGCGATGGGTTAAACGAGTGAGACTGAATAAATATATTCTTATTGGTAGGCAAGACCAGCGGTTCATCCACCTAATAGTGGGAATCCAGCTGGGGGTGGTCCTGAGGGGGTGTTCTGGATCAGAACATTTGTGAGAATTCCGGATGAAGATATACCCTCGTCCACCTAATAGTGGGAATGGGCACAGATGAGGAAAAAGAGGTGAGCGAGAAGGGACACTAGGGACGCGGGAAAAGCAAGAGAGAGAAGGAGAGAAGCATGGCCACGAGACTTTTTGTAGTCGACTGCAGATATTAACGACCCTCCCAGGGGACCCATGCAGCGGGAACATTCGGTCTGGTCTGATGTATATGCAGCCAGTCGATCAAAGATTCAACGGCTGGCCAGGTTTCTCTCCGCCAATCTATTTTCCGCGCGTTCCTGTTGGATACAAAAGGTTCGCAGTCCCCGTTCCCGTAGCCGGACAGCCTGCAGCTGTCACTGGGTTTTGACAGCCTGCATCGATATATTGGACCAGGCCATGCGACCTCCCCCAACCGAGGCCCCCCAAAAGACACCCCTGTTTGATTCTTCTTCTCTTTCACACTGCCCTCAACCCCCTCGAGATGCAATGCACGCGCTTCCAAGGCGGGCAAGTGCTTCGTGGCGAAACTACACGACATCCGGCTCGTAAATGCAGGCTCGAGGGTTGAGGGACAGACGAGCAGGGCCGGGCTTCTTATCCTTTTCCGTTGCTTGTCCCTTCGCCGCGAGGGCTCCCCACCATATCGGACGCCATCCGCACATCCAGAAGCGGGTCGACACTTGACGATAGGCTACCAAGGCCCACGAGCTGCTTCGCTACGGGGCGCGGGGGTTGCTTCGTGCGATTGGCTGCCTTCAAGGGAAGGGAAAGGCAGTCTCTAACATGACATGAATGTGGATGCAACACACTGCTGCAAGACGTGAGTGGGAGGAGACCAAGACTGGCAACCCTTACCCTTCAAGACATGCTCCGCCTTTCGGACTGCTCAACATGACCTCTCACATGCGCAGTGGGGGTCAATGTTCGGGTAGACAACCTCACCTCCCACGTCCAAGACTCACCGGCGCAGAAGTGGCAAACATGGCGCCTGACTTGTCCACCAAGAACATCTCCTTCATTGGTAAGTGCACAAGCACCACAGAGCAAGAGCCCACCCCCACCTCGCCTCTGCCCCTCCTCACACCAGCAGACGAACCCCTCGAAACGCAGGCGAAAAGACTCATGAAGCTAACAACCACCCCACAGGAGGCGGCAACATGGCCGCGGCCATCATATCCGGCCTGGTCAGCAAGGGCTTCGACAAGCAAAAGATCCACGTCTCGGAGCCCTGGGACGTGAACCGCAACAAGATGGCCGACCTGGGCGTCAGGACCACCACGTCCAACCTCGAGGCCGCCTCGGGCGCCGACGTGCTCATCCTCGCCGTCAAGCCGCAGGTCGCAAAGACGGTGTGCCAGGAGCTCGCGGGGGGCGCTTGGTCGTCGGCGTCGGGGGGCAAGGAGCTGCCGCTGCTCGTGTCCATCGCCGCGGGCATCACGAGCGACAGCCTGCGGGGGTGGAGCACCACGCCCGCCGGCGTCGCGCCGCCCGTCGTCAGGGTCATGCCCAACACGCCCGCGCTCGTGGGCGAGGGCGCCAGCGGCCTGTACGCCGCCGGCGACGACGTCTCGGCCGAGCAGAGGGAGCTCGTCACCGCGCTCATGAGCAGCGTCAGCAAGGCCACCGAGTGGGTTGACAGGGAGGAGCTGCTGGATGTTGTCACAGGCCTGTCTGGTAAGCAAGCTGTTTGAAGCCTTGTCCTCTCATCCTGTGGTTTTGCGTGCCACGGATTCAACCCAGTCTGGCGCAAGATTGAAAGATATTTGACCCTCGGACTGTACATCTCTGACCAGCCTTAAACCCCTCACAGGTTCCGGCCCGGCCTACTTCTTCGCCATCGTGGAGCACCTGGTGGCGAGCGCGACGCGCCTCGGCCTCTCCGAGGAGCAGGCGACGCGCCTGGCCAAGCAGACGTGCTTCGGCGCCGGCAAGACCATGCTCGAGTCGGCCGAGACCCCCGCGCAGCTGCGCAGGAACGTCACCAGCCCCAACGGCACCACCCAGGCCGCGCTCGAGAGCTTCGAGGCGTCCGGCCTGGCGGGCATCGTCGACAAGGCGGTGGAGGCGGCCACCAAGAGGGGCGAGGAGCTCGGGAGGACCCTGGCGGAGGCATAGAAGCCTTCTTGCCTCCCTCCCACCGCATCAAGACTTCGACGTGTCACAATGCCAGCATTTATGTATCACTCAGACAAGTCACCGCGATTTGAGTTTTGCAAAGCAGGAATGGTGACACCACTCAGACTTGGAATTGGTATTTCACCCGAACGCCTGGGCTGAGAATTGCAGAAATCTTGACCGTCCGCCCTTCATATTTTTACAAGTGACAAAGAAAATCTCCCCTGAACGCCCACTTCTCCACCTATGTCCACCTCGACTCCCCGAGCCCTGACACCCCAACTTTTCATCAGGCAAAGCCTACCCTGGTAAACATAATAAAAAATAGGCCGTGAACCTGTGGAACAGGTTGGATATTGTTGTTCTCCCATGACCGTTGACACCACACCATCATGGTTCCGCGGTAAACTTCTGGCCCTTGCTCTTCCAATATCTTCTGATGCCAGACTTGAATGTTTCGAGTAACAGATTCCTGTGTGGCCGACTAGACTGAAAATCGTGATCGATAAAGGTAATGTGAACGTTGTATTACCAGGTCTGCGGCCTATTCGATGTAGAGAACTCTCAGAACACAGACGCCAACATGTTGTTGAGGGCGTCACTAGGGGTCGCATAGAAAGCCAAGGCGATGATAACGTATAAACCGAACAGCATAGCTCCCTCGAGGTAATTCGACTTGCCGTCCTGGACAACATAGGTGACAACTAGGACAGAGATGAAGAATGAAACCGTTTCGACTAGAGGTGCGCAAGTAGTGTCAGCCACAGGACCCACAAAAAGAAGCCGAATAGCCGTGGGAGCAATATAGTCGACTTACACGTCTCGAATTGGAAATCCATGGGCCGATCGATGGCCCAGCCAAGCAGAACGAGGAACGGCGTCACGAGGAGGGCAATTTGTACACTTGACCCGACAGCAACTCCCATGGCCTGCATCAAAATGTCAGTGTTGCCGTTCGGCGCGTGGGAAAAGGTGTCAGCCATATCGGAACGTACCAGGTCCATTTTGTTCTTGATAGCCACAACGCAGGCCGTGACGTGCTCTGCGGCATTTCCAACGATCGGGATGAGAATGAGACCAATGAAATTCTTGCTGACGGCGCCGGTCTCGACAATAGGATCGATGGCGTCGACGAGGTAGTCCGCGCAGAAAGAGATCACAACGGTCGTGACAATGAGGATTGCCGCCGCAGACCACGCGCTCATAGATGACTCGTCCTCTTCTTCCTCTGCTGCCTCGTCGTCCTCTGTAGATTCTGGCTCCTCAGGGTTGAAAAGGTTCTTGTGTGTCCTCAACTGGAAGAACAGATAGAGGCAGTAGAGGAGCAGTAAAATGACGGCCGTTCCGCGGGATAGAATTAGGACGCTCTTGTGTGCGGCGGCTTTGTCCTTGTCACTTTCAAGGACCATGAATAGAGTGGCAGGAATGACCAGTGATGCCGAGGATAGAGTCATTAGGGAGCAGGCAGTCTGGGCCGTGCCGGAAGCAAATACCTGCTCCGTGCCATTACCGCGCGCATCTCGCATGTTGAATATTCCGCCAAGGAAGAAGCACATGCCCATGACCAGCAGCAAGTTTGAGAGAATGGACCCCAGCATGGAGGATTTGACCACTTCGATTTGGTTGTTCTGCAGGGCAATGATACTCACCTGAAAAACGCATTAGTCGACGAGGGTGCATCGCATTGCCAGGATATGGTACTCACGATAAGCTCGACAGCGTTACCAAATGTGGCATTGAGCAGGCCGCCGAGAGTCTCGCCCAGTTTGGACGAGATCTCCTCGGTGGCAAAGGACAGGATGGCGGCCAGAGGTACGATTGCCATGAAGTTGAGGGTGAAGACAAGCGTAGGGCTCCACTCGGACATGCCGGCAATGATACCGAGTGGAACGAAGAACAAGAGGACGTTGACATAGTCTGTATGGATAATAAGAACACGGCATGGCAAGGAGAGAAGCACAAGCGATTGTCTCGTTGGGGACCGAGCTCCGGCGGCAGCAGGGACTTACTACTGAGCAACGTGATCTTAAAGACGTTCCAAACATGCACCGGCCACTTTACAAAGGGGTTCGGGCTGTCCAACCCGGGCGTGTGTTTCCCAAGGAAGACCTGGCCCCAGAAGCCACGAGCATTGTGGGACGAGCCACCGCCGTTGGGGACGCCGACCAAGGGCGTGTGTTCGTCGACGTGGCTCTGGCCCTCGTCGTCGGCAGAGCCGTTTTGTCCGGTCCTGTCGATTTTGAAACTGGGCCGCATCCTCTTTAATTGTTCTCGAAAGCTGACGTTTGCTATGTTGCGGCACACCGCATCGTCAGCGATTTAACTTTGCGAGGCCACGGCGCGTTGCGGTTGCGGAGCGTTGCGGAACGCTCGTGGATGAACGTATGGTGTCCACGAGGCGAGCACAGGAGCTTGGGCCAGGGGGTGTAGGGTACTGATGACGACTAGAGGAAGGGTTGGGCCTGAAGCTACTGGGTAGAGCTGGTTGAAAATGCAAGAATGATTGGTGTTTCACGGTGGTGAGAGGGTGGGCGAGGGAATGGTTATGGTTATGTGCGACGCCAGCTAGGGACCGGGAAAGGTGACCGAGCAGGCGTTAGGGGGATACAGTCAGGCTGGGCCGCGCAAACGGTTGGCTAAAAGTACTCACAAACCATGGTCGTACGGTAAGATAGCCGTTCCGTCGGGTGCCAGCGTTTTCAAGGTTGGCAAGGCGCACAGCCAGGTTGACCAAGAGCACGTGAGGGCCAAGGAGGCAAATATACCAAGAGGAAACTATCAAAGCTTCACGATTTGGATCTGCGCAGGACAGAAGAGGAGGTAAGAGAACAGGCAGTCCTCGATGGCTGGTGAGCAATAAGCCCGGCGCTGATCGCGGGCGAGAGGGTGGGGTCCCAGCGATGGATATGCTCGAGGGCGGCGGAGGCCAACGTCTGGATGGGGGACAAGACCCAAAGCGCGGGAGCTTATTTGGAGATTAGGACGGAGCTGCGGTGTTCAGGGCGATGCCGTGGCAGGCTGAGCAAAGAGGTTGTGTTGTGGTGATGACGGATGGCTCATCTATTAGCTTGGCTGTGGCTGGAACACCAGTGGAACCTAAGCCGGAGTGCTGGCGGTCTTGGCTGATTCCGAGTCGAGATTGAGATGGATAAATCGAAATGGTCGCAGGCAGTTTGACGGGGGAACAGAGAGCTGAAGGGGAGAAGAGGCCGAGACAGCGGGCGATGGACCGGAGACAAAGGAGAGCAGGTGGGTGTCGAGGGAGACTTGACGATTTGATCTGGCTGCTAGAGCCAACGAGAAGACTACGTCAGACGGTGGTTCCCACCCAGACAGGTACAGGGCCGTTCTCTTTTCTATTTCTTGCCTCCCTCTTGTGTGCGTTGCCAACTCTTCTGGAACAGGTTGTTGCTGCTAGCCCGCAGGCTCGCTCGGACTGTAACCCAGCGGGTTCAGCGGGTTCCTGGTCGAGGAAATATCACCCAAGCTTCCACGTCACTTTGCGGCAATTTCTTGGGGCAGGGCAGACACAGTGACGAGGCGTGTTTGGACCGAGTACGGTACATGTGCTGTGATTGAAACGGGCCTGATGCTTGTTTGAAGTCCTGGGCAAGCTTTCCAGAGTCAAGATCGCTGGGAGCTCACTCGGGCCTGGGCAGCGGGCTAGCTCTTGGGCATTTGGAGTCTGGCGACAGCGTCAGATTGGCCAATGCCGCTGCTTTAGTGGGGAGCTCTCCAGGCTTGCCCCAGAACGGATAGCTCCAATGTCCGCGCCTGCAGTGCGACGTGCAGCTCGCCCTGCTCGCCCGATCACTTCTCACTTTTACCCCTACCATATTTAAGTCGATGTGCTTGGCGCAGTGGGCGGCCTCTTTTTCAATTCTCGTGACACTGCATACGGTGGACGACATCAGCAGGCCAACGTGGCCGCCATCTCCCAATCACCACCGACCTGCACTCGACAACGGAGGAAAAAGTGGCCAGTCCCACCGCCCACTCCTGCCTGGGCGCTCCCATTGCGCACATTTTCACACTCCTGCACGTTCCTGCAATGATTGCACAGTAGCGCCTGTCAATCGTGAGCCTCCTGCGAAACGGTCGCGGCCAGCATCGACTCATCCCGTGCCCTGCAACGCAATGAAGACTGACTCATCCACCTGCGAGTCTTGGTCAGCGCCGTCTATCTGACCCTCAGGTCGAAACCAGACGGGCCCCCTTCCTCCGCTGCCGATCCGGGCCCCGACGCTCCTGCGGCCCCTTGAAACCATGACTGAGAAAGACGAGCACCCCGTATATCCTCAATACTGCTTCCACCTCTCTCCTACCATCAACAGGTTCTGCCCTTTGAGGTCCAGCGACATCGACAGCCTTACCACGCACCCAGGTTTCGCAGGTGCGCCGATCGCAACCTTTGCGCCGAGTCATTCGCCCGCCCTAATCCTCTCGCAGGACAAGACGTCTTCTTCCACAGAAACCTCCCACTGCGATGGGTCCGTATTGCCGGCATCGTAGTCGCTGTCGACGAGTTCCCCCACCGGCGCATCTACACTGTTGATGACAGCGACGGCTTGTGTATCGAGTGCGTCGCTGACGTACCGAAAGCCGACTCCCACGAGCCCCCGAAGGCCGCCACCACAATTGTTCCGAAAGATGTCGACGTTGGCACTGTCGTGGATGTCAAGGGCGGCTTGGCCTTGTTCAGAGGTAACAAGCAGCTCAAGATTGAAAAGATGATAGTCCTTCGCTCGACGAACGATGAGGTGGTTCTGTGGGAGAAAGCCAGGCAATTCAGAGGTGATGTGCTGGACAAGCCTTGGAAGCTAACGGATAGAGAAATCAGGAGGTGTCGCAAGGAGGCCGAGAGGCAGGACTAATTGCCCAGTCTCCTGGGACTCGACGCGTCCACACCGGGACGAATATCTTACCTACGTCTTCACTTTCACTCCTAGCCGGCGTGCAGATACGGATCGCTCATACACCGCTACACAGCCATCTCAGTATTCTGAAGCTCTTGGCCAGCGCGTGCGAAAAAGAGTACCAGAGGCAGAGGGTCTCCAACTAACACTCTAGCAGTATTGTGCGGCCAATATATCCGTTGACGATAGCGACGCTCGACGCCGTTGTGTCTTGGCAGTGAATTGGATGTCGATGCCTGCCTGACCTTGGTGGATCAAGTCTCGCAGCCCTAACAGCTAGTCAAGGTGGACAGGGTCGACGACAAACCTAGTCCGTATCAGTGTTGAACCCCTGCCCAGCGTATCGCGCATGCGTGCGGCACAGGATCTCGGATTATACGCTATAGTAACAGCGCCACCTATTTTCGGCGCACGCCAAGCCTGACCACCATGGCCGCCTCGAGGGCCACAGTAAGCGCACGACTATTTGAGGATTATCACCACTACACGGATTGTGGAAGTGTTGCCAGGAGCTTCCTTCACGATGGAACATTGATGGTTCTGAGACCCCGGCACGACCTAAACGAGTTCTTGGGCTCGAAGAAGAGTGGCGGTCGACGAGACATGACCTCGGCCGAACAACGCATCCAACCAAATGACCCCGATTTCGCAGTTTCGACAGCGACCGCGACGTCAGTGGGGCCGTGGACCGTCGGAGATGTGCGGATGGCGAATCATCAGGATCGTCAGTGATCGCGTTGGTGTGCCCCAACGTCGGAACCTTTTGACGATGTCGTGATGCTATAGCTACTTAGTAAAATTGACACAAAAACACCATACAGCACTGTGTAGTCTGTCTGGTCGGTGGCTGTCCGTGACTTCTCAGCCGCGGAGTCTTTTCTGCGCGCGCATAAGAGTCGACCGTCTTCAAGCGGTCCTCAGGGACAACGCCGGATTGTAGATCCCCAAGACTGACGACCAGAGCCTTCCATTCGAGCGCTCAGCTGGGAAAAAATCCCACTTTTCGCACACCCCCAGTTTACCCATACATCATTTCGGCAAACTCTGCATCCATTCAGGACTGCCAAAAATGGGATACGGTGTCACCAGAACCGACGGCAAGGCATCATGCTAGAACTTGTCAAGCCCTCTTGGCAGCTTCCGACACCTGCGGGCCTGCTTCCCGGACCGAACACAGGTGCGGCACCAGTGCATGAGGCGAACCCCGGGCCCGCCCAGAATACTGCACCTGGCCAGCAGGTGCACATCAATGTGTATCTCTTGTAACCCCAACCACGTGGAATACTCGTGCCTGTACCCGGGGACGGAATCCTCATGCCGGAACTAGCACGGCGCGCCTCACTACCACCCTGGAGTGGGTAGATATCTGAGAGGCATTGGCCGTGTGGAAGAACGCCTCCGAGTTTGATAATGCTCTAGCCGCTGCTCCTTGAACACCGCCCTCACTCACCCCTTGCGCTAGACTGCTAGTCCCGCCATTCGATCCCGGAAGATGTCTTGCGCATGGTTCTCATGTTCTGAAAAGGGCCGCGGCAGTTGTGCTCTAATGGCCCAGAGCATCCCGGCGCCCTGGGATTCCCTCCGAGGCGTAACACCACATGAGCCAGAATAGTACGACTCGAAACTCGGGAAGGGCTGTTAGGTTTAGGACGGCAACCGAGCGGAGGAGGAACAGGGGGTGGGGGCGAGATTGAATTTCGAGCAGGAAGGCGGCGTCAGGCACTACCCAACTCCCGAGGCCAGGCCAGCCCCGGTGAGGCGGCGCGAGCACTAAGGGAAAAACTGGCACCTGGGCGAGGCTAGAAGTGCGGAAGAGCCGTTCTAGAAGTTCAGGCAAGATGTGGCATAAGCAAAAAGGATGGCTGCGAGATCTGAAGGCCAGGTGCCGTGCATCCGATAGTCTGGGAGGGGCGGGAGTGGGTTGTTGTGATGGGCCGCAGCTTCGTTCGCGGTCCTCAGTGCCAAAGGTGACATGCCAAATCTGTGTTTGCAGGCCCAACCGTGCAGACGACAAATGCGGCCGATCTGCGTGCTACTTACCGTGTGATGGGTTTTTGATGCGAGAAAATGGCAGCGGCAGAGGTGAGAGTCCGACAGAGTGGGATGAATAGGAGTCTGGGGCAATTCCGGCCGAGTGCGAAACTCAAGGCGCCATGCATTCTGAGATGCTATCTATCATCTGACTGCACGGCCGGTACCTGGGCCACGACGGCAAAAGGGGAGACGAATGTGCACTGGATGAGATGAGTGCAGTGCAACAGTAGGCCTGCGTGTGTGATACCCGAAGCTCGGGGTAGATAGATGACAGGCTGGACCAAGCAGACGGTACGACAACCCTGCCTGTCTCACTCATGGCCTTTTCTTTTCTTCCATCTTATTAAAAATAAAATCTGATCTGGGGGTACATACAGCATAAGCTGTCACTTTCTTAGCAATTCCGCTTCCGCAGTGGGTCCTACTCATCCTGTCATCATATAGCGACGGATGGCGATCAAAACGAAGGATGAATAGGGCCATGTTCGGAGGATTCTGAGTCTCACGTTCTCGCCTGGGATTTGCGCCCTGACAGGCCGGAGCGGGTTTGGGTTCCTGCCTGCTGGCTCCTCGCTCCTCTGCTCCGTACTGGTGGTACTCTGCTGGGCGCCCTGTTAGCTTGGCTTCACCGTCAGCTGCCCGGGGCCCACACCACAGTCTTCTCCCCCTGGACGTGCAGAGGGGGAGTTACATATGGACGGGCAGGATGGAATCCACATGACGAGCATGTGGACAACAAGCAGCGGGCAACATCAACAGTACGGATAGTGAGCCCTGGGCAGGCTGATGGAAAAGAGAAGCGTTCCAGCAGTTTTGCGCCAGTGTCGCCGCGGCAGGCCAGTGGGACCGGGGCAAGGAGGTTGGAGAAGCAGGAGCAGGAGCAGCCAGCAGGAGCAGATACTACGGAACCTACACTAGGTAGTGCGAGGCAACTGTACCATTTTGACCCCGCATCCCGGTCCCTGTTCCCGCAGCAAAAGCATCACCACGCGCCTGGTGCTGGGCTGCAAAGCAAGCTCAAGCCGCCACCACCTAGGCCTAGCCTCCTTGACAAGCACACAAGCACAGAAGCACGGGCAAACGAAGGACAAGGTTGCGGTCGGCAGAGTTCGAAGGGGAAAGTCCATCTCCAGACCGGCTTGCCCACCTGCCTCACCTGTGCAACCTCGCCCGCTCGACCAACGTACTCTACCAGTCTACTCGCATCGCACCCAGCGCACCTTCGTAGGTACGAGTAGGTAGTCTGACTGTCTGTCCCTGGCCCGCCTTTTTCGCCGCATCACCAACGATCAGCCGGCCAGCTTCCTCCTCTCTCTCTGATCCCTCTCTACCTACCCAGCATCCCATCTGCAGCATCTACCTGCCCGCCTCGTCAGCCAGGCAGATCCAGATCCAGGGGTTCCCAATTGCCATCGCCATCCCCGTCCCCGTTCCTCATCCTATCCACCCCACCACTAGAAAGAGGCACGCTCGACGCACGCACTTGGTCCAACCCACTCTCATTCGACTCCAATCCAATCCAATCCCGTCCAACCAGCCCAGTCCCGTCCAGTCAGAGTCCAATCCGGCCCAGTCAAAGTCCACCGCCGAACAGTCCAAGGACAGGACCACCTGGGAGCAAATCCCCCCCTCTGCCAGTCAGCCAGTCTGCCAGTCTGCTTGCTGCCTCGCCTCTTGCTCGCCGCTCGCCCGCCCTGCCTGCGGACCTGCCAACCCGGAGCCTTTACCTCATCAGACTCTGCAGCTGTCTATCGCATCCTCCATTCCTCTTCCCACCGCCCTGCCGCTTCTGTCAGCATATCTATCTGTAGACTACTGTCTTCCTTATTGCCATTTACAGTCCTGCAGCCCAGCCTGCCTGTTCGATTATCATCCTGTTCATCTCCCGCCTCTCCCACCAATCTCCCCCAGCCATTCACTGGCTGCGGCTACTTTGCTCCTTTCCCGCATCAACAACACCGGGCTGCTCACCTCCCCTCAGCCCAGAGTCATCTACAACCGCCCGCCCGCCAGCCAGACAAGAACAGACCAGCCTGCCAGCCCTGCCAGACACTCCACGGCCTGTCTGCTTGCCTCCTCGAGCTTACAACGTGCTATCGAGTGGTCCCGGCCTTTGTCTTGTGATACGTCACGATACGGCGAGTCAACCGGCTCTTACAAGGCACAAGGTACAACACCGGCCGGTCTCCACCTCGCAGGCAACCTCACCGACTGAGCTGCGTCGCCGCAGACACACGAGCCTACATCTGCCGCCATCTCTACGATAGAGACCAGCACACATCACCTGTCAACTGTCAACCCTTTCAGCAGCCACTCCACAATCAAAACAATCCTCGCCTCCACAAAGGACAGCTATTCTTAAACCACACCCATCTCCACCTGCCGCCGGTCACCCCTGCTTCTGTCCTCGCTGCTCCCTCCCGCCTCCCGAACAAAGCCAAGTCGAATCAAAGCCGCTCGACCTGGGTCATCCGTCTGGACCAACGAACCGACTGAAATGTCTCCGGCTGAACCATAACTCAATCATTGCCTTTCGAGTTCGAGAGCCAGGGCGGTCGCTCCAATGGGTAACAGCCAGGGCAAACCCGTCGAATTTGACGGAGAAGGTGCTTATCACTCCATTGGCCCCTTACTTCTCGATTGCTTCGGCCCCTGGCCTGCGCGCCATCGCATTGTCCGCATATTTGACTGACAGCTTCTCTTCCTCCAACAGTAAACCTCAATCATTTTCGACTACTGCGAGTTGTCGGTCGAGGAGCCTTCGGCAAAGTACGCATCGTTGAACGAAAAGATACCAATCTGTCGTTTGCTTTGAAGTATATCCGCAAAGATGAAGGTACGCAAACCGACACGTGAGCCGGCGAAATCTACTTTCGGCGTGGTCGCTAACATCGTAGACAACATACAGTCGTCCGGTCCGAAAGCGTGCGAAATATCATACGAGAGCGCCGCATGCTCGAGCATGTTAATCACCCTTTTATCTGCAACTTGCGGTACAGCTTTCAGGATATAGAGTACATGTGCGTCTCCTGTCAGAAGTGCTCGCCCCCAACTGCGACGTTGTGCTGATACCAGGCCAGGTACCTTGTCGTTGATCTTATGAGTGGCGGTGACCTTCGATTCCACATCTCCAGGAAGACCTTTACGGAAGATGCCGTCAGGTTCTGGATCGCCGAGCTGGGGTGCGCTTTGAGATATATACATGGCCAGGGCATCATCCATCGTGATGTCAAGCCAGACAATGTTCTCCTAGACGCAGACGGCCACGTACATCTTACAGATTTCGTAAGGACACCCCAACCAATGCGGCGCTACCCTTGTATGCTGACGGAGTTTCACAGAACGTGGCATCGGACATCATTCCCGGAAAAGTTCTGACGAGTAAATCTGGCACACTCGCATACCTCGCCCCCGAGGTCTATGCTGGACATGGCTACGACAGACGGGCTGACTGGTGGTCGCTCGGAGTGCTCTTCTATGAGTGTATCTACAACAAGGTTTGTCATCCACACGAGCATATGTTGAATCGAGCCTACGGACCACACGGGAGCTCGCGTGAAGCACTAGATTCACGATAAAGTTTATTTGCGGTGGGGTCGAAAGCTAATATGCCGCACAGAGACCGTTTGAGGGGAATTCTGAGAACGCTTTGAGCACCGTCATACAGGCGGCCAACCCCAAGTATCCAATCACGCAACCACCCGTCTCCCTGCTCTGCCTGTACGCCATCAAGGATGCATTGACCGCAGACCCGAACAAAAGAATGGGTCGCACATGGGAAACATTCACACAACATGACTTCTTCCGGGTGATCAACTTCGAGGCGCTCGAGAGGAAAGAAATAGAGCCAGTGTTTATTCCATCATCCGAGAAGACCAACTTCGACGCGACATACGACCTCGAAGAGCTCTTGTTGGAGGAAGCTCCCCTGGAGGCCCGGGCGCGAAGGCAAAAGCCACGGGAACGGCTCAAGGACGACGCCACAGACAAAGAAATCAGGGAGGATGAGCTGTACAGGATGATAGAGAGCGACTTCAGGCCATTTGACTACACTGTGGCCGCTTACAAAAAGTAAGTCCTGCTCATGCACCGTCTCGTGCAGCATGTACTGACTCGGTCATTAACACAGGATCACGGAGGGAAGCGCGGAATGTGAGCCCGCCGCGGCAGGCGTGAATGGTCTACCCGACGCACAACAGCCACAAGCGCTAACCACGAATGATGCACGGCCGTTGTCACAGGCAACAGCCTCATCCAATACTTACCAGCCTGGAACAGGACAACCACTTGCACCCTCGCGGTCTTCAGATGCCAACAACAAGGGCCTTCACAACAGCAGGGAGCGCAAGGGCGGCCCTGGGCGCCCACCGCCCTTGCCCCCATACCCAAGCTCATATACGAACTCGAAACACGGAAAGCCGGTAGGGCCCAAAGGCATCTTCGTCGAAAGCCCGACTGGCGGGGTTCAAGTAACGCTTGACGGTGGTGGCAGCTGGTCTGACCTGGCGCGACAAGATGCCACACTTCCTGCCGACGCTGCCGGTGCGGGACAGGAGGGCGGCAAGGTCGAGGCTAGCTCAGGCGGCGTTTTTGGTTTCCTGAGTAGGAAGAAGGGAAGAGGCAATAGCCCAAAGCCGAAGGAAAGGGGAGTACTCGGGAAAGAGGGCGCTCGAGTTGTCATCGGTTAGGCACAGTTCGAATCGTCGAGCATGACTGGCCGGGTTATGGTTGCAGAGGACCAGGAACAGGAAAGCTACCGGACCACCAGAACCCTCTAGTCCGACTCGATGGCTAGGAAGACGGTTCAGCCAGATGACCGAAATCGTCGAGAGCTGGCCCTGCTCCGGATGGGATTACCGATGATGATCCAATCGTCATCGCAACATTGTGGTCCCTACTTCTGGAGCGCCGCGCGAGAATCCGATGCGCCAGAAGGCGATGAGCAGCCGAAAGTTCTACAAGCCGGTGGTGGTTAGCAGGGGGGACCGACGGCCCACCCAGGACGGACCTCTCACAGGGCGGATATTTTTTTGAACAAAGAACGGCGGGGTTGCGCATCGGTTGTCAAAAGGCGGCACAGAAGTTGCAGATGGGTACCTTGACCGGATTGTGGGCGGCAGTGCCCTATTGCCCTATTTTCGATTCGCGCCATGACACCCAGTCCGTGTGCGAATGTATTGTTCATGGGTCCATTGGCGTCTTTGATAGAGTGGGTTGGTAGGTGGATTGTATTGGTCGCAGTACAAGCTTGCATGAGGTTCCGGATTGGGAATCGTGGAGTCGTTTGGTGCATGAGCGAGTCGAGATAATGGTGTGCCGCCTATCATCTCCGTTCCCCTTTTTTCATCACTCTCCCGCATAACATTTTTTGTCAACATTAGCACTTACAAAGCATGGATATTTGAAGGCTCAGACAGCAGGCGAGACCAGTCCTTGAGACTCGTCAGTGTGGGATGACCTGTTAGTGGCATGGGTAGAGAGGGACAGAGAGAGATCATAAGTAGCGGAAATACCCAAATAGTTCGATCAGTAGATTTGGAAAAGACGTTTTTGCTGCGTGCTGCTAACGGAGGGGTCTCGGGACTTTCGGTATCCCACCCGGAAATTCATCAAAAGTGATATTGAATAAGCAAGTCCTCGTGGTTCGTAAACCCGTTCAGCATACCCACACAACAGTAGGGAGAGCCTTAGCCGTGAATACGAAACTTTCGAACCTGGGGTTCCCCAAGCCATGTCCCTATGTGTGTTCCTGTTAGGGGTGGGTGGAGTGGGGCTGGGGCTGATTGGCCCCTGCCGCTTGCCGCGATTGGGCTCGTTGGACCTGTGACGCCCTGCCGGCGCGGCCCTGGCAGCTCCAACGAGACAGTCTCAAACAATCACGCCGGCTCGCTCTCCCAGCACTTGTTAGATCATTCCTACACTATCGCATCCACTCAGTTGCATCAAACAAAGAGTCACTGGCCCCGGTTAGCCAAAGGGGAACAACAAGAGAGAAACACCCGGCCCTCGCACGACCGCCTGACACACAACGATCGAGATGGATCTGGCCTACGACCACATCGTCGAGGAGTCGCTGCCCAAAGAGGAGGATGGCAAGCGCAACAAGACCCCCGGAAGTGCCGAGCAGACGCAAAACAGCCTGAACGCCGAGTTCCAGGATGCCTACAAGGCCTTCTCCGCAAGCCCGTGGGGCGCGAAGCTCGGCGGGTTCTTTGGGAACGTGGTTAAGCAGGTACGTCTCGCGGGGAAGGAAAGGCCCAAGGGAGGGGAGCGCGAAAGAGTCTTGAGGTACTGACTGGTCATCTGCACAATCACAGGGCGAGACCGTGTACCAGGGAGCACAAAAGGAACTCACTGCGGTGGGGAGCGAGGCCCAGCGCGGGTTCACGGGGCTGACCAACGCCGTCATCAGCCGGACAAGGGGCCTGTCGCTGGCCGGCGGGGCCGAGTCCGGGGCCGCGGCCGGGGAGCAGGAGAAGAAGCAGCATGTCGAAGGGGAAAGTTCCGGCGACAAGACCAAGGAGCTGAGCACGGACGAGGCCATCAAGGAGTCGGAGAACGTGCTCTCGCGGCTGCGGTCCGAGGCGGCCAAGCGGCTCAAGGACATACAGAAGGCCGAGGACGCGGCGGACGAGGCGCTGCTGCGGTTCGGCACCAACATCAGCGCGTTCCTGCGGGACGCAGTGAGCATTGCGCCGCCCTCGGGCGCCGACGGCGGCAACAACAGCAGCGGCGGGCCGGGCGGCGACAGCACGGTGCTGTTCGAGAGCAAGGACGCCGCGGGCAAGAGGGTCATCCACACGAGCCGGTTCGACGCGCAGCTGCACGTCATCCACACGTCGACCGAGAGCTTCACCAAGGACCCGGCGACGGGCGACTGGGACACGTGGGGCGCCGAGTTCGACATCAAGGGGAAGACCGAGGACGTCAGCAGGGACCTGGAGAAGTACCCGGAGCTGCGGGCGACCATGGAGAAGCTCGTGCCCGAGACGATACCGTATGAGGACTTCTGGAAGAGGTACTACTTCCTGAGGCACGGCATTGACCTCGCAGAGGAGAGGAGGAAGGAGCTCTTGAAGGGTATGTGTTGGATGAGTCCCTTGCCTTTGGTCTCTTGTTCATTGCAACATGGTATAATCTATGCTAACAAGCCTGCGTCCAGCCGCATCTGCCGAGGAGGAAGTCGGCTGGGACGAGGACTCGGACGACGAGGCCGCCGGCCCAAGCAAATCGGACGAGCCCAAGAGGCCCGGCTCGACCGGGTCCTCCACCACCATCCACCCTCCCACAAAGCCTGCCGAGAAGGCGCCCGCCGCCCTCCTGAAGCCGAACGAGTCCCGCAAGTCCAACGACGAGAGGTCGCAGCCCGACAGCGAGACGAGTTACGACATGGTCGGGGCCGCGTCCGGCAACCCGAGCAACGCGCCCAACAGCCCGAGGGAAGGCCGCAAGGCTGATGATGACAGCGACGAGGACTGGGAGTAATTGTTGATGCCGTGGTTCTGTCTTGATCTGGGTTTTTTATTGTTTCCGTACGGCTTTTTTGCGTGGTATTCGTCTCATCCTCTGGGTTGGAGGCGCCTGGCGTTATTGAAGGAGACGACGCCTGGGAGGCACGTACTCAGCCGGTCTCCCCGAGGTCTTGGTCATCTCTCTTTTTCTCTGTCTCTCTTCCTCTTCCTGTAGTCCGGTGTGACGACCTAATCGCAGGGTATCAAGATGAAATTTCACATTTTCGAATAGTGTCGAGGTCTTTCCCCTCTTGTAGCCGTAGCAGAAGGGGGCCCGCACGCCCAATCCGCACACATACCCAAAAAGCCCCAGAAGCCCGGGCCCAATCACCTCTTCCTGGAGACCTTGGTGAAGCCGTCGTCGTCGACCTCTGGCGGCGCCTTCTCCTTCTTTGGCTGCGCGGCCTCGACCAGCGGCGGCGCCTCGTCCATATCGTCGTCCGACCCGTCGTCCTGGTCGTCGTCGTCGTCCTCCCAGTCGGTCTCGCCGTCCTGGTCCTCGCCGTGCTTGAACTGCACCTTCTCGCCCTTGCGGGCCTGCCAGCGCGCCAGCAGGCGGTCGACCTCTTCAAAGTTGCCCCGCGCGCACTGGCCCCGCAGCCGCACGATCTCGACGGCCACGTCGTAGGCCGTGTCGTCGTCGACGTTGACCTCGAACTCGTCCAGCATCACCTGCAGGATCAGCTCCTCCAGGTACTCGGCGTCGGGCTCCTCCTTGTCGCCCTGCTGGGCTTGTGCCTGTTGGGATGTCGCTGTCGCGCCGTTTGCGGTTGTCGACGAGCTCGTGTAGGGGGGGAACTGGTCGGCCACCTCGCCTGCGAACCAGTCGCGCTTGTCGGATGAGTCCTCGCCGCCCCAGTTGTTTTGCACGGCGAGCGTGAGGGCGGGCCACAGGTTCAGGGAGAGGGCCACGCCCTGCTCGAAGCGGGCTTGGCGGGTGTCTGTTTGAGTTGCGTGGGCTGGTTAGCTGGGTGCTTTTAAGGCGTGCCGTCCCAAAGGTTACGATAGATGCGACGGACCTGTAGACACCTCGGCTGATGCGCTGGACGCCATTGTGGGTAAAGAGCGATGGTTGGTACTTCTGAGCAGCTCGAGGGAAAATCCGATGAAGTCTGTGTTCACGAATTGTCACAGCATTCGGTATTGCAGTCAGAATAGAATGTCAATTCGGTCTCAGAGGTAGGTAGGCGGCGATGTTGACAAGCAACAATTGGATCTAGCACTTTAAAAATTTCACAAGCTTGTCCCTGCTCGCGAGCCCCCAGGCCTGGATCCCTACGGCGTACCCCTCTGCGATAAGCCCTGTCTTCTTATCGGGACACTGTCAAAACTGCACGCCACCACTAGGCCGGAAGTCGGTGCTAAATTTCAGGGACCATCGCGCCTGGTGAGGATGACCTCATAACAAATATCACGCCCTGCCGAGGACACGAAGCGCTAAATGGTGCTGGACAACACGCGATGGTATAATACTGTACGATATACTGCTTGCATGTCTGCCGAAGGGTCTCGTAATTTCGAGACAGCGCCGACACGGGTCAATGGCACCTTTTCACGGACTCGGACTCGGCCTCAAGAGTGCCGTGCGTGCTGTATTAAACTTTGAACAAACAATGGCAGGCTTGGCTGGGAATGCGCCAAATTGGGCATGGGAGATTGAGGATGGGCAAATGCGTCTTGGAGGCGCATCCTGCCAGGAACAGTGCAGACGTGGGATGATCAGGCCTCCCCACTCGACCATCGCGAACGGAGAGATCCAGGCCCGAGTCCGAGATTGACCGTCCGGGGGTCCCGGCCGTCCGGGAGGGCGCTATTCCTGGACGGCGTGACGATTTGGCTGTTGGCTGGACTCTACAGTAGAGAGCCTCAACGGCCAAGCACCTCACGCAGGGTTCAGCACCGTCGAGCGCGGTCAGAGTCAGGCGGCCAAGCAGTTAACCAGTCAGTCACGAAGTTCGGCCTCGATGACCGTGGGGCAAGTGAATAGATACACGAATATGCACAATAGGCCCTGAGTCAGCAGTGACCGGGGGTGGTAAGGAAAACAGACGCTTCTGAGGGGTAACAGTCGCATAGGCTGGCACTTTCGGAGTTGAAGACTTAACTCCTAATGGCGAGCGGAGGACAAAAACGGTTTAGTTAGAACGCTTTAGCCTAGAACGGACGGTAGATCCATCTCACCCCAGGCACTATGGAACTGGCAGTCCGACGGTCTTGTCTTCTGGCGCAACGCGTACCGTCGCATGCGCATATCTAGATCTGCCAAGCATGGATAACAAATGCAGGCAGAGGGGGGGGGATGAGGTGGGTGATGGTGTGATATACTGTGTAAGCTCCGGCCTCTGCCTCTCTCATCCGGCTTCTACTGCAGCAAAGACTGGGGAACCAGGGTGGTTGGGAGTCATACCGGGAGAGAATAAGTCGTCGGCTGTCGTCAGTCTTGCTTGGGCTGTATGGAATCAGGGTTGCCCTGTGCTGAACTTGCACAGATTCTTTCGATGGACCCGGTTGGCTGCCGTTACTGGCAAGACTGGGTACTCCGTACCGTGCAGGGGCCCGCTATGCCCTGCACGGCAAGGCCTGCAAGGGTGATACACCCAAGCATCAAGCATCAGGCCCAGGCCCCCAGGCTCCGAGCCCCAAAGCCGCAAGCTGCAGCCCCCCAGAGGCAGAGCGACCGTGGGACTGGGCCGTGTCGTCAGGCGACGAGTCGCATGTGGTCTTTGTATCTCCCCATCGCATACAGACGGTGCTGACAAATTCAAAATCGGCTTCCACGCCCCTCCATCGAGACGGAGCCAGAAGGAGGGGAGGCGAGCGAGCCAGCCTCCGTCTCTTTCCATCCCCGCCGTCCACCCACCCCCAAATTCCAATCCAATGCGATCAGTCAATCCAGAATCCTCCTGAAATCCTGCCCTTAGTTCTTATGTCCTGCGTGTACTGCGTGTACTGTGTCCACGTCCACCGGTACCAGCGAAAAGGAAACTTCTAGTTGCCCTCAGTGTCAGCAGCCAGCCACACCAGGCAGCGGACGACGTCTTGACACATCTCGTCTCACCGTCCACCCAGTGCCTCCATCTCCGTCCCCCACGGTCAGCTCAGGGACAGGACCGTGTGCAGAGAGCCTCGGACAGACTTTCGCCTCTCCCCCTTCCCATCCCCCATTCCCACCCGCGCCCTGCGTTATACCTGCATCCGCAGATGGACCCTGCTCGGACAACAACTTGACCCGGCTTAGATCGATTGTGAACCACATCCACCTGTATCCCGTCTCAGCCCGCCTGGCCTTGTATCCTGTATCCGTTTCTGAGCCCTGTGTCCTACGCCTGACGCCCTGGGCCTGGACCCCTCCGTCTCTCTGCTAGCCCGTCACATCACGCCGCCGACCGCACAGAGAGCCCCTCCGTTGGTGCTGACCGTCCAATCTCCCCTCCGTTTACGCCCCAGAGCCCAGGACTTTGTTCACCGGTTCAACCGTGCCCACCTTTTCGTATTCTCTTCTCTGAGTATCACTTCCACGTCATTCTTCCACACACGACTCTCCCATCCACAGCCAAGGGGATACTCGACTGGACAACATATCGCCCTTGTCAGGTTTCGACGTCGCCTGCTTGACTGGAGCGTCCTGCCTACTGTCCTCACTGCGGACCCTCATACAGTGTCAAACCCCATATCGCTTGCGCCCTGCGCCGGAGCTAAGCGCAGAGCCCAGAGTCCAGACTACTGTGGCACGCCAGTGGCGAATTCCTACCCCCAAACCAGAGAACGGGGAAGACCACCACTTCACCACCAGCAGTTATCTCGACTCCCCCTACTCCACCCAGCCCAACCAAGTCTAACCTCACCCTGAGCTGGCTCTCGTCGCTGTCGTCCACAGCCTACGTTCGTCATGGCATCCACGGGCAACCCGCACGACTTCGTTCTCACCCCTCAGCAGCAGAGTCTGCTCTATGCTGCCCTCAACTCCAACAAGCAGCCCATGCCTGGCAATGTGAACATGTCCCCGGCATCCTTTGGCAACTCGCCGACCCAGAGGACTGACATCAATGCCTTCGACACGAGTCCTTTCCTCGACTATGAATATGACATCAATGGAGACTCCAGCTTTGATTTCAGCTTTGCTGATGGGTCCAACGCCAAGATGATTGGCGACCTGCCCGGAGCGCCCGGCAGCGACCAGTCCGGCTCCGAGAATAATGATACCGAGAAGAGGAGCCTCCCCGAGGATGAGAATGACGATGAAGGAGGCGATGCCAAGAGGCAGGAGACTGGAGAGAAGGTTTCTAAGAAACCCGGACGCAAGCCTCTTACCACTGAGCCTACCTCGGTGAGTCCGGCCACGCGCAATGCAAATGCAAACCATGACCCCACTTGACATGTACTGACAATGCTTAATTGTATAGAAGCGCAAGGCACAGAACAGGGCTGCGCAGCGCGCATTCCGAGAGCGCAAGGAACAGCACCTCAAGAACCTTGAGACCAAGGTCGAGGAGCTGGAGAAGGCATCAGCGCAGTCCAACCATGAGAACAGCAAACTGCGATCCCAGGTCGAGAAAATGACCAATGAGTTAAGCGAGTATAAGAAGAGGCTTTCTCTGATGGTCAACAACCGTGCCCCTAGCATGTCTAACGGCCCACGGCCTACATTCGGCCATGCCGTTATCAACAACTTGAACGACGTCAACTTCCAGTTCGAGTTCCCCAAGTTTGGCCAGCTTCCTGGTCCTTCGCCAGCTGCGTCTCATCCCGCCTCCGCAACTGGTCGTACATCCAACTCACAGTCGCCTCGCAACACCCGCAGCCCCAGCGACCAGACAAGCCCCATGGACCAGTCTGTACGTCACGGCTCGATGGGCTCCAAGTCAACAAACGGCCTTGATACCCAGGCCAAGGAGGATCTAGCCAACTTCTCCGGAATCTTCAGTCCTCCCTTGACCAACAACAACGTGGCGTCTGCAGGCCGTAGCAGGGCAGAGTCTAGCAACAGTGGTGCGGCGACTACGACTTCATCGCCATCGGCCTCGTCAAACTCCCATGGCGGCCCAAGCTCCTCCTGCGGGACCTCTCCCGAGCCATTCACTCAGTCCCCGATGGGCTTCAAGCCAGTTGATACCCTGACCACCATTGGTGAGGAGAAGCATCCCTTCGGCAACATGAACCAAGGTAAGAACCAACGCGTGCATTGCCCTGGGTCTCAAGCAAGACGAAGCAGAACAACTTCTCAGGAGGCTCGACCAACCCCGTCTTGTAGTAGCGAAGCTAACAAGTACTAGACTTCAGCCAATTCGCCAGTTTCGACGTGAATGATATGAACAACTTCATGGCATCATCCAACAACTTCCAGTTTGACCCACAGTTGTTCGGCGGCTACCGTGAGCCCCAAGAGAACGTGCTGGGCACTGGCCTTGACGACACATTCTTCAATGATGCGTTTGACGTTGACTTCACGACGCCTTACTTCGCACCTAGCCCTGCGCAAAAGAAGGATGATCTCATGTCAAGAATTGATGCCGCCAAGAACGACGATGCGACCGAGCTGGTTCAGACCACAGACGGTCAGCTCCTGACCTGCAACAAGATCTGGTACGTTGACGAACGGGATTCTCAGCACTCTGGCTACAAATTTTCTAACAACATCTACAGGGAGAAACTACAGAGTTGCCCGAAGGTTCAAAACGGCGATTTCGACCTCGACGGTCTGTGTTCTGATCTCCAGAAGAAGGCCAAGTGCTCTGGCTCCGGTGCAGTTGTCGACGAGACGACTTTTAAGAAGGTGATGCAGAAGTATTTGGGCAAGACCGACAAGGAAATGGAAGAAGGCACCTGCCCAAGTGAGCTCAAGACGGAGCAACATGCCGGCCAAGCCGGCCAACTCTCCGCTTGATGGACTTGATCGGCATCCCAAGAATAACTTCAAGACACGCAAGCACTCGCATTAAACCGGCAGACAGGCACGGCATGGAGTGGGCATTGGCTGGACGGCTCTTGCCAGAATGGCGCAACGGTAATTTGCAACACCCAAGGAGGGTTTCAAAAGGGGGATGGTTTTGGTTTTCCACTATCGGATCGGCGTTGTTCAGTTACAGGGTTTGAGGCTCCGGCCCCCCTAGCATTGATGGATATCAGCCTGGCAAAGGGCCGAACCGGGTCACGAGGCGTAACGCTCACTGAGAAAGATGTGCTGGGAGATGATCTCAGGGCTGGTTGTCTTCAGGTTGCGACGAGTTTGAGCTGTTCAGTTAGTGCGATATCTGATGGTTGAATTTTGATGATTCCACCCACTGTATACTCTCCCATCAATTAGTCTAACATGTTTTTGTACTGTGTCTGAGACCACCAGGTCAGTTGTTGCAACCACAATGGCTTTGGTGATATCTTGAACGGAACTGGCGTGCTCACCCACTCACACTTGCACAGCTGCACCTCATGCTTTGACACCGACACGAGGAACAACGCAGCAAGCTACTCTCTGCCCACCGATTGTTGACAGCCATTTGCGCAGGCACCGTTCGTCGACGCCACGTTCGCCCCCACGATCCTGGGCGCCACACACCTTCAGAGCCGGAAAACACACCCATCCCTCGGGAGCTCCCGCCCCATGTTGCTCCCGTCGATCTCGACCTAGTCTATGACGACGTTGCTGTCGAAAATCTACAAATCCCGGCAGCAGTTGGTCCCAGAGTTTGCAACGCCGAATACCTGGTCAAAGAGCATCAGCGATCTGCCGGGAGAGTAAATCGGCAATTTGTTTTGCCATCTACTCCAAGCTAGTGTTGGGATGTGACGTCTCTGGTCGCCGCATCGTCCCCGCGGGACTATCTATACCTAGCTGCCATATATTTGGAGTAGGGCACTGCCGCCCGCATATGCTCGATTCCATGAATTCAAGTTCTTATCTTACTGTGTGATCACGCCAGCTTCGCATTCACGACTAGGTGTATTTTCAACGCACCAGCAACTTCACACCAGCAGCGTCTTCCCCTACAACGCACATCTCAAGATGTCAGCCTCTCGCGTGCCCCTCTTTGACAAGACCCGCGCCTTGGGCGAGATCGCCCGGCCCCGCCGGCCCCGCGTGATCGTCACGGGCGGCTCGGGCAAGCTCGGCCGGTCAGTACACTTTTCTCTTGCAACGGATCCCCGACTTTCATGTTTTGGAAGGTTCTAGAATGAAACACTTTAGGATCCGTAGCAGGACTAACGCCACCATTCAGCGCCGTGGTGAACCTGCTCTCGGAGTCGTGGGAGGTGATCTCGGCGGACATCAGGCGGCCCCCCGCGGCATCCGAGGACGGAAAGTCCGGGCTGGGCGGGGCGTACCGCCTCGTCGAGGTCGACCTGGAGGACATGGGCGCGGTGCTCGAGACCTTCATCTCGACCGACATGGCCTACGGCAGCGTGGGCGGCCCCGGCGTCGACGCCGTCGTGCACCTGGCCGCGCTGCCGAGCCCCGGGCAGACAAACTCGAGCCGCCAGTTCCGCACCAACACCATGAGCACGTACAACGTGCTCGAGGCGGCGCGCAAGCTCGGCATCCGCAACGTCGTGCTCGCCAGCTCCGAGACGCTCATCGGCATCCCGCTCGCCGAGGACGGCGGCGGCCACGAGCCGTCCAGTCTGCCCATCACCGAGGACCACGAGCGGCGGCCCGAGAGCGCGTACTCGCTCAGCAAGCTCGTGGGTGAGGTGCTCGCCGAGCAGTACGTGCGGTGGGACCCGGAGCTGAAGGTCGTGTCGCTGCGCTTCAGCAACGTCATGAGCCCGGCCGACTACCTCGACTTCGAGGGCTGGCAGGACGAGCCGGCCAAGAGGAGCTGGAACGCGTGGGGGTACATCGACGCGCGGGACGGCGCGCAGGCCGTGGCGAAGAGCCTCGAGCGCGAGGGGGCGGGACACCACCAGTACCTCATTGCTGCCTCTGACACGTGCATGCTGACCAAAAATTTGGACCTCGTCAAGGCTTGCTTCCCGAATATCAAGTACACGCCTACTGCGGGGGAGAATGACTCGCTCTTGAGTATTGAGAAGGCAAGGAAGGAGCTGGGGTATGATCCGAAGTATACTTGGGAGGCTCAGGTCAAGAAGTCAAATTGATGGGTGTTGGTAGAGCATTAAGTGACCACGGGGCTTTGGTGTCTTTGCGCTTGTCTCAGAATGGAGGACGGAGTGTGCTCTGGAAGTCTTCAATGCTGTTGTCGAAATGTAGGACATTCAAAAGTGCAAAAGTTGCGCGAGATAGAAAAAGAAAATACGTCACATTTTATTAAGCTCAGCATTGATTGTGTCGGCTTGGGCAATGCTACAAGCTAGTTGATGTTCATTCATAAACACATTTCTGTCCTACTCCAGATGTGCTCTTTCCAGTGGTGCGGAAATTGTTGCCCTCTACAACTTCCCCGGGGCAAGACTCGGCTGTGCCGGGATTTATCCTTCCCAGGGTAAACCAGGCTTCCCATAGGGGTTGAAACATTTGTGGGATGATTTCAGTACACACAAAAAGAGCAGTTGATACAAAGGGTATCACTTGAAAAGCTGCAGAGTAACTCGATGAAACTCAGCGTATCGATTACATCGCACACGAAATCCTGGAGGCTCGAGCCAGCCCCCTTTGAGGGCTCACCGAAATGTCTCTTGCCAGCCTCAGTTCGAAGACAGGCCACTTTCACTTGGCACGATTTCTATCTCAAGCTCTGCCCTTGTGTTGACTCCCCAAGCTCGTCAACTACAGTGACAGCGCAGGTGGCTCCCAGCTTGAGCAACGGTGCCAAATAACAGGTTAATCAAAATGATCATAAGATCTTCCAGTCATGTTGTAGATCTCCAAAATATGCTTACAGTATAACATGTATGATCGACAGACCCCAGACTTTCATCAGGTGGCATTGAGCCTCACTCATGCTCAAGCAGGGTATGACATGGAGCCGTACTACGCTGAAATTCTCACCTGAACTCTGACAGTCAACATCTGGTTCAAGTTCCAGATGAATGTTCGGAAAGGCCCGCGGAAATTGTAGACCTTCACTGAGCCAAGGTGGAGAAGACCGTTTCAGTAGATCTCCTGGTCTCAAGTTGCTCTGTTTAGGCACGCCAAGCTCCACAACCCATCGGCGCAGGCCAGGGCAGGCTTGTCAACAGACTCAGATAGGTCACATTGCTCACGAGTTCTGCGACATCAGAAACTATCAGGAGTAGACAGTGGCTTGAATTTGAAGTGAGAAGGCCATTTGCTGAGTTTACAGGCGTGACTATATAATCGCACATCGTCGCCAATCTCTTGTTCTCAAATCAATAGCCCACGCCACCATATTCAATTCTATTTCATACTCATCATTTTCAAAAAGCCTGAGTACTTACAAGAAAAGAATTGCCGACCATCAGTTATATATTTCCCACCACCCCAATCAACAACCATGCAGCTCTCCAAGAACCTCAGCCTCCTCACCCTGGCGGCCCTGGTCGCCCTGGGCATGGCAGCACCCCAGCAGAGAAACGGCAATAACAACAACAACAATGACGACGAAACCTCTGCAGTGGACGAATTCTTCAACAGCTTCAACCAAGGAGGCTCAGACGCCGGGGGTCAGAGCGAGGGCGACGCCGCGGCCGCAGCGAGCGGCGCCACGCAGCCCGGCGACGATGTCACGCAGGGCTTCAGCGCTGAGACACAGGCCGAGGTCGACAGCGGCGAGCTCACGTGCCAGCTGAATAGCAACAGGCAGGTTGTCTGCTCTGATATTTCTGGGGCTAGCAATATCATACGTAAGTTGGGGTGAAAACAAGAGAAAAGAAAGACGTGCTGTCTTGCCGAATGCTAACTGGGGCTTTTTCTATAGCATGAACCATTTTTTTATTTACTTTTACACGGAGTTTGAGGTTTGGAGTAGTAATTTAAAGTGTTGTGCTGAGGTCGAAGCCGCAAGAATGATCTGGAAGGGAGTAACATGTGAAGTTGTCTAGACTTGAGCTGGCAGGCTGGTGACATCTGCATATAACTATTGGACCTCAATAGAAGTCGGGCTTCTTGACAGCCTCAAAACTTGACATCGTTCCAGGGCCTCGAATTGGATTCTATTTCCGTGGAAAATACGCGAAAAGGGTTGAGTGAGGCAAATCCTGGCAATCCTCATTGCCAGGCGTAAGATGGAGTTACGAGAGATGCAACGAGGTCCCCTTTTGGCCAAAGGAACTGGCAACAGAAACGGTTTTGGGATTCAAAGGTTCAAGACTCTGGCGCGCCACAAGGATCAAGGAGGTATTGGCAATCATTTGCCTTACACTAATACATAAAGTGCGCATGCGTGGCACTGAGTACGTTGGATATCATTAGCTTCACTCTCAGAACGTCTAATCTGTCAAGCCCAGACCATTCCTCCCTATCCAGAGGACCCTAATCATCGTTCCGTGCTCTCGAACCCTGAACGCCAAACCGAATGTTCACAACCATCACTGCTCGCACGCTCAGCGCCTCGCCTTCTTAGCTGTTCTCGGCGCGGGGTCCTCAGGGGCCTTCTTCTTGCCAAGCCTCGCAGCGGCAGCCTGGAAGGCCGCCTCGTCAGGTTCCTCCTCGGCGGCCTTCTTCTTCTTGCCCTTGGCCGACTTCTTGGACGACCCGCCGCCGTACTTCTCCGCCAGGTGGTCGAAGAAGTCCTCTCCGCGGTCCTTCTGCCTGCTGCTGATCAGGGCGGCCAGGGCGTCCTCCGGGTTCTCCTTGCCCTTCGACGACTTGCATTTTCCCTTGGCGCCCTTCTTGTCGCCGAACAGCTTGTCGTGCACGCCGAGCTCCTTCGCGTAGTCCTCCGCCTCGCGGTTCTCGCCCTGCGCGGCCTTGACCCGCGCCTGCTTGGACTTGGCGGTCTCCTTGGTGTACGCCTCGTACTCCATGAATTCGCCGCCCTCGATGCCCTCGTCAATGATGCGCCGGAAGCGCTCGTCGTCCACCAGGACGTCGCTCAGCATGACTGTCTCGTACACGCCGTCCATGTTGCCCCTGTGCTGCTCGTATGCGATGAAGATGTCGTCCCTCTCCTCGTCGCTCCCCTTGTACTTTGCGGCGAACTTGTTGATGGCATCTTCGCTTATGGCCTCTTGAAACTGCTCGCGGTAGAAGTCGGACCAGTTGAAGCCTTCCGAGTCGACTATGGACTCGGAGGTGGAGCCGGTGGCGTCGTAGCGCTTGCGCCGGGCCGGGTCGGAGAGGATGGCGTAGGCGAAGGCGATGCTTTGGAAGGCGGACGTGGCCTCGTCTTTCTGGTCTTCGGGTACCTTGTCTGTATGATGGAATCGGATTATGAGTACCAAATGATAGCAGTGTGCGAAATAACACGGCTTGGGTGTATCTCGGTCAGGATTGTAAAGACAGCCAAACTTGACGTACCAGGATGAGTCCTGAGGGAAGCCTTGCGGTAGGCTTGCTTGATTTGGTCGGGTGTCGCGGTGCGATCGAGGTCGAGCACCTCATAAGGGTCAATCACTGGTGGCTCGGGAGCCATGCTGTCCTCGCTGTCAGACATTTTGATACAAGAATGTTTGAGACGCAGAGTGTAGTTGCAGAAAGCATGTGCTTCAGGCCCTTGGGAGACGCGACTCGACGCGCTGCACTGCACTACGGTCCAGGGGTCCAAATGGGAGTGGAGCCGCCGTACGTCAAAGGTGGGGCCTGCTTTTTGGCCGAGCTCGGCAGCGAACCTTGGGTTGACTGCAGCTTGCCCAGCAGGCCAGGCCACCTGCAGAGCCTCAGTGTCACTCGTCCCGCTTTGTTTCGACTTCAGCGCATGCTCAGAAGATATTGGAATTTCTACGACTACACAATCCTGGAACAATGGCCACCATGTCTGACATCCAACCGAATGACCACCGTGCCTACATGGAACTTGCGCTCAGCCTGGCAAAGAAATCCCCTCCCAAGCCCACAAATTACAGAGTGGGAGCTGTGGTGGTCGACCAAACTACCAACGAGATCCTGGCACATGGGTACACCTTGGAGCTGGAGGGCAACACACACGCAGAACAGTGCTGTCTGATCAAACTGGCAGAGGCTCACGGCGTCTCTGAGGAGAACCTTCCTCAAGTGCTACCCAAAAACCTGGCCCTTTATACCACGGTGGAGCCATGCTCGAAACGCCTCAGCGGCAACATGCCCTGTGCTGAGAGGATCCTTCGCCTGGCCGGGATCATAAAGACCGTCTATGTTGGTGTCATGGAGCCAAAGAAATTTGTCGCAGACAACACAGGCCGAGAGGCCCTGGAGAAGGCTGGCATCGAGTTTGTCCATGTTGAGGGAATGGAGGACGAAATACTCAACGTTGCCAAAGCTGGGCATGAAACTTCAAATTAGAGAGGCCAGCATTCGGCTGTGATTACTGATCCGCCTACCTGGCGGCGACAGATCTCTCCCAAGACTGTTGCGCCCTAGTATGGGATGTCCATCGTCTACAGCAGTCTCGGATACTGTTTGGCCTTCTCAGCAGTTGAGCCACGATTCTGAACCAGTGTACGACGGTACATGCTGAGGTCCAACATCAATGGTGTGGAACCTGGGAGAAGACACGACGGGCGTGATTTCCTCGCAAGGGCAACCAATTATCTTAGAACAGAACCGCAGCGGTGTACGGAACCTGAAAATCAAGGATCTGCGCATCTGAGAGAGGAACCCCAATCATCAAACATATCGCACACGGACGAATCTCATTCCTCCCAGGTCTAGTCCCACAGAAATCCTCTTTGAACGACACCCGCCAAATTCACGGAGCCAAAAACCGGAGATGAATGACTTGATTCATCCTCAATACCCTCCCTCATCAAGTAATCGTCGGCCTGCGCAACGGGTAGTACGTCTACCTTGTCAAGGTGTGATCAACGACCGCTCTATCCATGGGCCTACCACGCGAACAGGCAGCAAAGCAGCCGAACTGTGGCCTATCCTCATGCCGGAATAAATCCAGATAGGACTGGACCAGGTGAAGAAGGCAAACACCCAAAGATATCCCAGAACATAGCGGAGACGCTCAGGCAGCAAGGCTATGGCCACAGGCCCAAGGGTATCCTCCAGCATGATGAAGGCAGCATGCAGAAGGAAGAAGATCACGGCTCCATTCTCGGCGTCTGTTACGCCCATCAAACCGTCAGCGTGGTGGTGGATTAAGCCAGAAATGAGAAAAGCTATGCCCAGGCGCGTGTACCGAGAGACCGCTGAGTGCCGCGACACGAACGGGAGGGTGTGGTCAACGATCAGACTGGCATGACCTGTTAAAAAGCATCGGAACATCTGATGCCAGGAAACACTACCAGTGGCCATGTCAGCGGTGTATATTCAGGATCAATCGCCAATTGTCAAGTGGAACTTACCCCCAAAAGCGACGGATGGAATATGCTTCCAAAAACGACCCATACAAAGGAGGGCAGTCTGCAGGACTGCTCAGGCCCAATAACACAGCAACGACAGCTCCCACATTGTTCATGAATAGGTTGAGAATGCCAGTTGTAAGCCAGTATCCGACGACCGTGCCTGAACGAAAGGCGATATCCTCAGTACTCAAGCTCCGCAAAGAGAAAAGAGCGGCCTTGTCTGCTCGCACCATATGTTGCTCTGGCGGTGGCATTGAGACCACGGCATCAACGAACAAATAGGCCAGGATCGTAATGGCAACGCGCCTGAGGACGAACCCGGCGCTACTCTGCGTCTGCAGGCCGGCTGACGACGGGATATTCTTCACCTGCCAGGGGGTCCCAACTCGTCGAATATTCCATAAGAGGCCCACCGCCGTCATGGCATCTCGAAACATGCCCGGACTTGATTGGCGGATGCTTGGAAGTTGGGCAGCGCGCACGCGGGAAACCAGAGCGAGGTCTGAGGCGCTGAGAAACTGGACCCAAAGCAGCGAGGCTACTGTTGCGGCCCAGTGCGGCCTCCCGTTCCTGAGACACACGGGAACAACCAGGTTCTCCATCCACACGGTTGTCGCGCCCAAGACGACAAGCCCGGCAGCTCGTTTGCCTGTTGACCGTGGTGCCGTGCTGTGGATCAGGCGGGCGAACAGGGCGAGGAAAGCCGCCTCAGTGCAGAAAAAGCCGAGCACCGGGTGGAATACACTAGCTGGCAGGTCGAGCGTCATTCTGTTGGTATTTAGACTTGTGTCAATGACAAACGGTTGTGACTCGTGGAGGCTGTCTACTAAGATAGCAACCCCAGAAATTGAGGACAACACGGGAAGCGTTCAACCAACTGGGAATTTCAAGGAAAAAGACCGAAAAGATGTCTGGTCGAAACTGTGATAGTTTTCATGAGAGTAGATTTGGCCCCACGTTTTGAGAGGAAAAGACTGAAGTCGTAGGTGGTAACAGTGAGCCTGGGTATCTTGCTGTTGGTGATCCTGTTGAGCCGCAGCCAATCATATTTTAGTGTAGCTTAGAGCCTCCTCCACTTGGCGGGTTACCTTGTCCAGAATCCACTCGGATTACGCGACGGAGGCAATAGTTACATCCCGGGACCGGAAATTTAGCATCTCTCAGCAGGAAACAGATCACTTGCTATAATCTCCTTGGACTAGTATCTTCTAGAGGAGGTGGATCACAAACAGAAAGTGGCGGCCGAGCTAAAAACAGAAGCAGGTCCACCCCAGTGTTGGACACTGCTCTCGCATGAAGCCTTCCTCAATGGCAAGTCTGTTAACGTTGTGAAAATGTCATAGGAATAGCGGGCTGAAAAGTCTAAGATATGTCTGTGATGATTTCTTCCGGAATCATTTAGTCCGCTCTGGTTCAAACACCTAAAATGTGCCAGCATACCGGCTTCATTTCCCAACCAACACCAGCATTGCTGTCTTCAACATTCAATATGAAATTGACCCCTGCTTAGAAGTGACTAGAATCACATTCTCCGGTACTCTTCCTCGAATAACGTTCTGCACAGTGACATATAAATTGTCAGTGACTGCTGGAGACCTAATTAGATGTAGCCCAAAATCAGCCAAATAAGCATACTCATATCACACTGTGAATCAACAACCAAGACTTTAATACAAATTGTACGTCTTGTTCATGTTTGCAAGCAAAGATTATTCTAGTCTGTACACAATACAGACATCTCAGCTGCTGTGAAACTTCGTTCTCCTCCAACAATCTGAATTTTATCAATCTTGAAAATAACCCATCAAAGGCCCCATGTCAAAACAAACGAGAAAGCATGGGAGACAGCAACTGTACATCGAGGAAATGCCCCCAGAGCCTGCCGAGGACCCGCATCTCACCATTCATAGACAAAAGCACGAGGTCGGTACCTACATGAGGATGCCTCCTGAGTCATTTACCTTGAGAAGTCTGGTTGAAGCAGCTAACTTAGCTCCAAAGGAATACCTCCAGGAATACTCGGACTACAACGAGGCGGAACATACCCAGACACACAGGCAACCATGGTTCCCACAACGGTGGCAAGGACCAAACCTCCCACAACATGGTGAGTCATCAAGATACAACAATGCATCACTTCCTCAGCACACCCCGCAGCCAGCCATGCTGCACGGAGGGAATGGGGCATATTTCCCGACTCAACCGCCTGGAGTGTATCGCCAAGGATCATACCCTCAAGCAGAATACGCTCAATCACACAACCCTTTTGGCTATGCCCCACCGGGGAACCGGCCATGGTCTCATATGTAGGTCTTTGGCAGAAGTATACTTGCAGCTTTTCTAACTCCTTCTTCCAGTCCTGTGGATGATTTCGGCATGTCTCGACAGGATCTAAGATACGAACGTGGCGAAGTTTGGCTCGTCGAAGACCCCTATTTAGAGCGTCCTCCAACGCCGATTCCTTACAATGAGATGTATCCGACCCCTACACCTGTTTCGAGCAAGTTTCACGCACCTCCCAAGCCAAGTCGTGGTAACAGGCGCGCACGCGCTTATTATGAATACTCCACAAAATCCAGCGCCATAAACCAGCCCAAGAAGAGGTCATCTGCGACTCGAAAAGTCACAACAGCAGACATGAAGCGGTACAAAATTCGCAGCGGTTACAACTGCAGAAACTGGGATCCAGACGAACGACCGATACTTCTCTTGGGCTCTGTCTTCGACGGCAACTCACTTGGAAAGTGGATTTATGACTGGACTGTGCATACATGTGGTGAATCAACCCCCATATCAGAAATTGCAGGTGACCTATGGCTTCTTTTGATCCAATTAGTTGGCAAAATCAAGAGAACTGAGGAATTCTTGGAATTTTTCGTTCAATTGACGGAGATCCCGAGCGTGGAACAAGGTAATGATGTGGACATGTTGGAGGATTTTGTGGAATCGGGGAAGCGAATTTTGAACAGATTGGAACGGCTTCTGAGAAAGTGCCAGAAGCGCATGCTTAAGGTACGCAACGGCGAGGCTCAACTGGTCGCGAGGGCTGCTGAGCGCTTTGTGAATGCGTTCTTCGGTCGCGATGATTATTTGGAGAACACGGAGAAGATCACACAGAGAATACGGCTGTGGAATTTACGGTGGGACGCGAATTGCGAGGATGTTGTGGCTGGTCGCAAGGAGTATGAAGCCAATCGGTGATGAGCTGGCCATTTGGCAAACGTTTGCCTGGTCAGGCCGGAGGAGTTGCTTTCGGAATTAACAGCGCGATGAGTTACAATTCAAAGCTTTGGAGAGATATTGACTGGTAGTCCTGCTCCTGAATCAAAGATTTGAATTTCGAAAACATACCAACCAAGTATGCCCAGGCTTGCTGTCATCTGCACCGGGATAGTGATACCTATTTTAGGCATCCATCCACCTGGGCACATGAGAAGCTATCACCAACCCCTCTGAAGCCCTCCGAAAATCTCAACAAGTCGAAATGTATCAGCCTGATCTGGAGTCTATCTATGAATATATATCACTCCCTCACCTCCAATCCCCGAGAATGGTCTCTCACCAATGCACCTGCGCATACCCCACTCCATCCTCCCACGAGGTCTGTCATTCGGATCGGTCGATGCCAAAAAGCTCAAACAGATTTCTTTGAGATGCTCAACTGATTGGGTTGCTATCAATTGGAGCCACTGCGTGAATGCCCTCGCGCGGGGGGGGGGGGGGAGGGCATGGTTGGAAGATGGTCAGAGTAAGGACGATGACCTGGAGTACGAGCATCCGGAAGAAATGCGAGATCATGCGGCTCAGGCTGGCTGGGATGCTAATGGTGTCTGGCTTAATGCCTAACATTAAGAAGTATGCATTTGCCCACATCGCAGCTAAACCGGATGATGAGATGCGGGGACCTTTCAGACCTGGTACAGAGCATGCTTGACACGCTCAATAATACAAAAGACCAGAAACGGCCGTCCAAAACGTTTATCACCTCACTGTCCATGTCTGACACGGGTTTCACTTACCTGGCGAGTCTTTCTGCCTCCAACATCATATGGAACACAAGCCCTACCAGTAGAGTAAGACAAAATCAGGAGTCGTTGTGATTTTCCCTGCTTGCTTCTCGCTTGCTCTGGATTTAACGACGAGCGCCTGGAGAATCGAGATTTTTGTTGCCTCTGCGGCGTACTTGAGTTGATACTCCATCTGCTAGTATTCTGTTCGTGCTAACTTCAGCTCCTAGATTTGCCGCTGTGAATGTGGTGTTCGAGAACTGTGCCGAGGACTCTGGCTTTTATACATTAATGCAATCCACACTTTCAGAAATACAGAGCACACAACTCTGTAGATACCTGGGGATCTTGAGAACCCGGTACAGCACAGCAGAGCCCTACTGTGGATTGTGCATAAATTTAAACTACATCTACCAGCTCTTGCGGGTTTAAAAGGAACCCACTCACTGCCTCAAATATTGCTTCTCGCCATTCCACGGACGGCAGGCAATAAAGTTCGGCCATTGGACCACCATGCATCAGCCTGAGCCGGAATGGTTTGCAGCCATGATGCGTGCGCTCATCTAGTCCCGAATTTTATTGCTCTCCAGCGCATGGCAAAGATCAGGCATGTCGACTAGCACGATCCAAGGAGACCTTGCTGCAACAGTAAGTTCCTTAGGCGCCCCTGATGATCATGATCGTGGGAGCCAAGAACGAAACTCCCTGAATCCTCGCGCGATTTTGTCGATCGTACTGGCCCCTGCACCATGTATAGACGGCTCACGGACAGTGTGCGGCGCTTCTGGTCAATGCGGGGGTCGTTCAACACTAATCAGCCTTTTTCTCCTCCGCCGGAAGTAAACTTAATCTTCATACTCCGGTTTAAATCATTTGCCTTACATTATCATTCCAAGGTTGATACCGTCAAATAGGTATTATAGAATCCATAATTGTATTACTCGAAAACTGTGGTATCGCCTTGGGTCATCTTTAGAAACTGAACTACTGGATTGATAGTTGGGTCACTAATAACTAGCGAATAACTGGTGTTATATTATACCTTGCTTCTCTTTCTGTCTTTATGCCTAATTGATATGCTGAGTACTTTCTCGAGTGCTTCATTCTCGCAATAGGCTCTCTGTCCCTCACTGAATCCATGCGAATATCTCTAGTCGATAACAGTTTTGACTAATTGTGTCTTTTATGATTACTGATCTTCGGGTCTAGCATTTGAGCAACGCCTGACAATATCGCCTTGCGGTCCCATGGACAAATACAGCAGCGCGCTAACAAGTAATCATCCCGACAGCTTCCTGAGTTCAAAATGAGAATCTACATAATCTTGATGTTTTTAATTGATGTGATATAGGCATCAAGACCGCTGATACAAGAGATTTGAAAATACCGCCGTGGAGGCTGGGAAGTGTGGTGATGAAGTAGAAGTAAATAGCTACAATTACCTGGGGGTCCAGAAACGGAGCGTTGAGTAATCAGACACAGGCAGTATGTGCCTGACAAATACTTGCATACTGCTCATCGAATCCCCGTCCAAGCAGAAAGCTTGATAGTAGTATATACCCACCCTACTACTAATTCAACTGTTTTACTTCAATCACGTACGGGTATAAAACCTTCTTTCACCACGCCCCATGACTATCTAGGCACATTAGATTAAAGCAGCCTACATCACAAAGTGCTGGAAAAGTATCTGTTGCTTGCTACCCTTCTAAATTTTCCATTACAAACCCATTATCCTTCAACAAACTCCCATTCCGCATCATGGCGTCTTTGAAAGAGATCCTGGTGATCGGCGGCACAGGTGCTCAAGGTATTCCTGTAGTCAAAGGTAAGAGACATACCACGATTGATCCAAAGGCCACCTTTACTCACTACGTTGCGTATAGCCCTTGCTCAGAGCGGCCGGTACTCTGTGCGAGTTTTGACTCGGGATCCTGAATCAGCCCGTTCAAAGGAGCTTGTCGCTCTTGGAAACGTGACCCTTTTCCAAGGCCACCAAGACAATACGGAAGACCTTCGCAAAGCTTTCCGTGGTGTCTATGGCGCCTGGGTCAACACGGACGGCTTTACCTTGGGAGAGAAGAACGAGATCTTCTACGGCATCAGATCGTACGAGATTGCCAGAGCTGCAGGTTTGCAGCATTTTATCTGGGCAAACACCGAGTATACCCTCAAGAATGGCAATTGGGACGAGGATTATCATTGCGGTCATATGAGCGCCAAGGGAAGAGTGGGGGAATTTATTCTCTCTCAGGGCCAGGTGGGGATGACGACCTCGCTGTTCACGACTGGACCGTACATGGACGCACTCCACGGCGGTTTGTTCACACCTTTCGAACAGGAGGATGGTAGTTACCTGTTTATCAACCCCGCAAGTACGCTTTTCACCCTCTTTTGCCCAAAATATCTCCGTCTTGTGAATGTGAGGCTGATTTGACATAGAGGAGGGGAGGATCCCCATGATCGTTCTTCAAGACGTTGGGGTCTATAACCTCTGGCTTTTTGACAACCCATCTGAGGCTGCTGGACTTAATCTCTCCGTTGTCACTGAGCAGATTTCATTTGCAGAAGTCGCAGAGACCTTCACCAGAGTTACGGGCAAGCCAAGTGCGTACAAGTATATGTCCACCGCGGAATATGGCAAAATGACCGATCCATACCCCAACGCCTTGATCAACTGGAACCTTGGCCCAGATGCGCCACGGGACGAATCGACCATGCTGTGGTCGCAAAACTTCGCTGCATTCTGGCGCTATTGGAGATCAAACGTTACGGCTCCACGAGACCTGGAGCTGCTGGATCGCATCCACCCTAGCCGCATCAGGAGTCTGGAGGAATGGATGAAGTTGGTGAAGTATGATGGGAAGCGAAGGCCCGTGCTGAAGATGGTTGAAGACTGGGACAAGAGGAAAGGTAACTTCAACCTTGGAAAGTAGCCCCTTCGAAAGACCATATCATTGCGAACATGTAGCGATCTATAGGTAGCTCAAGTACTGCGGTAGCCGCCAGTCATACACAATATGCAACTCAGTAGTTACTGTGAATTTACGAGTGTATTACGATAGGTGACCTTAATTATTAGGAAAAATGGAGAGTATTCAGTTCAGCAGTTCGATGGGAAGTATAAAGTGAGACGCCTTAGTGCCGCCTGGGCTTCTGCATCGTAGACCACATCTTAGGAGCCAAGCGGCTTGCAGCTCTGGAAGGACGGCCCACCATGGTAGTAAGCCCAGCCACGGCCGTCTGGTCTATTAGGTGACTTGGAAACCGTCCGCGCTCACAAATATATGCAGTTCCCCGGACAAGCCTCCAGCAATGCTAAGAAGCCCGAGCTGCATGTACCTCTCCCTTCGAGGGCTGTTTGCCAGTCAACAACTCGTATTCTGGGAGTGGCTTTGACAGGGTTTATATATTCCGTGCCATCTTCTGTGAGCCCTGTCATTCGCCAAACCTGGTATTTGGACCAAGGGGCCTGAGACGTGTACGCAGAGGATGGCGGCCATCCAGCCGGTGTATCCGTCTAGAGGCGGCGATGAGCTTCACCTCGAGCGCAGTCTCTGCTGGGGGCAGAGCCGCCTCACGTTGTACTAAGACCCTTGCTGGCGTCGGTCTACAAACCGGAAACATTGCTCGGATTGCTGTGTTCTGAGCAACATCCAGCATATTTAGGCGCCCTGAATGCCGTCTGAGATGCTACACCCGTTTTGACAAGAGCTTTTGACGGCTACCATGCCTCCGAGACGTAGAATCGTATAGGAATGATGCACTCAAGGTCTGCTTGACGAAGCAGGTGCGCTGGAGCGTCCCTGACAGTGTTGGCGAGAGAATGCAGTCCGTAAGCTGCTTGCAAGGCTTGAGCTGTGGCTCCGGAACGTAAGTTGTCCATCACCCTGCCCGTCTAGTCTTAGTAGAGAGCTGTCTTTCCCGATCTGATGCACGGGTGAAGGGAGTTTGTTTCAGCTGGGTGACCGCATGTGAGCTGGAAGATTGCTTCAATGACTTTCTCTTCTCTTTCCCGCGAGGTGAAGTAATTTTGACTTCTCGGTATAATGCCCTCAGCACCCTATTCAAGCTTCTCTGTACGGAGTAGTCCTGGACAAGCAGGTCGTAGTTGTCTTCGAGTGATAGTCCGTTCACAAGATGCTGCAAGCAACCGTGAATATGCTAGCAGAGCCGTACCATCAGCGTAGCCGAAGCGGGAACGTCTGCTGTCTGGCTATTTTGGGCTCAGTTTGAACAAAGGCTCGATGTAGAGCGTGAAAAGAATTGAAGACACGGGGCATCCCCATGGCAGACCACATTCTGGGTTGAATAGTTTCCCTGTCTTCCCCAGCGGGCCAAGTTCTCGGGCCATCTTTGGTCGCTGAGTCGTTACACTAGTCTTCCAGGGAGAACACTATCAAGGAAACGCCTGGTGCTAAGTTTGTGTGCAAATAATTTTCTCACGGGTATGGGATTCGTTCATTAAAATCCCAAGATGGTGAACTGATCAATGGAAGCTTCCGGGCGGGAGCCGTTGTGGACATTCAGCGCCATGCCAAGCGGGGCTACCCCTGCCACACACGCACTGTACCTCAGCTACCCTTGGACATTGAGATGGCTTCCACTAAGCTGCATGGGGCAGTTCTCTGTGACGTCGTCCAAAACCGCGGCATCATTCCGATCCGACGTTGGAGGCTGGAAGGTTGTCTTTCACCACCACTCATCTTACGATACATTTTAAGTTTTCATAAAACCGAACAGCAATCCATCGCAGGCCAACCACAGTAGAGCTCAGATTGTATCGAGGAATACAATGGTCATTGGCGCAGACTCATCCAAGGCTGGAGTTGTTAACTTGAAGGACCGAACCGCCTGGAGAAGCGCATTGGCATCTCCACGACCAGTTCTGGCTCATCTCAACGGTGACACAACATGGCTGCTTCAACTTCCGGTCCCAGCTTCTATAACAGGCGCATCTACAGGAGTAAAATCCAAGACGAAGAAGACAGCTCGGCGCCCGCGATTTAACGTCCTGATCGACCCTTGGCTGCAAGGTTCACAAAGCGATGTCGCCTCATGGTTCTCTACACAGTGGCACGTGGTGGAGCCGGCCGTTCAAACAACACAGGAGCTTGAAGAAGTGCTGGCCGACCTAGGAGATGGCAAGGCAGGCGCTGACACCACCCAGATCGACTGTGTGGTCATATCGCATGAGTTCACAGACCACTGCCATCAGGCGACACTGATGGAGCTGCCTAGGGGCGTGCCGATAGTGGCTACAGAAAAGGCCGCAGAGCTGATACTCTCCTGGGGGCATTTTGACACTGTAATCACCACGCCTGGGTTCTCGTCTGCGACAGCAGACTGGCACGAGGTACTGGTGGACCAGACAGGGACGCTGCCGCCATGGCTCGGAATTGGCCGCGTGATCACTGAGGGAAACGCACTGTATTATCACTCAGCGGTGATAATAGCCTTCGATTTGGAATACAGTCTCAACAAGCGAGCGACGCGGTCAAAGGACACGGCGCCACAGAAACAGTCGGAAGCGGTGATATACTCGCCTCACGGAATCAAAGGGCCTGACCTGGAATGCGTCAGGGCTGCGGGCATCAAGACCCTCGCCCTGCTGCATGGCCTGGATGATGTCCGCATTTGGATGACGGCACAGCTGAATTTAGGTGCGCTGAATGGCATCCAAGCAGTGCGAGCCAGTGATGCGAAGTACTGGGTAGCGACGCACGATGAGGTGAAGAAAGGAGGTGGGTTCATTTCGTGGCTGCTGCAGCGGACGACTTATTCCCTGCGAGATGCTGTCGAGGCCGAGAAGGCCAAAATGCAGGACTCGGAGGGAGTTAAGAGCCCGGATTATGAGTTTGTCGAGCTGGGCTCAGGGGACGGACTGATCTTGACGTAAAGCACCAGAGATGACGAGGACCAATGGGTAGTGCAAAGTTTTCTGAGAAAAATCAACAAACCATGCATTTGTGAAAGAACAATGGGCTAGGCACGCTCATGGAGAAACGTGTGCCGTGACGTGACGGTTCTTCGATTTGGATGCGGACATGCCAGAACCAGCACAGGAGTCATGTCTGCAAACGGGCATTGTCGACGCTGCTGTCAGCCCTCCGATACTAGAATTCAAGAACGATTTTGGCCATTTTCGATGCTGAGTATACTGAATGTGTGATCAAACTGACGTTAGCATCTACTGCTGCAGCTGTGACCGTCGAAAGGAGAGAATGCGGTGTCGATGTGGTGCTTTCGACGGAGTCACTCTGCTCTCTCGGGCAATGTACCTTGGTAACGGGCCTTACATAATCGGCCCAGCCAGCCAGCGCAGCCGCGGTCAGCTCAGGTCAGGCCAACCCCTGTAGGTTGCAGCTTCCCGGTCTTGGTGGCGTGTCGGACTTCGTGAGTTCGACAATTTTTCTTGCTGGTTGCGGGGAGGGCAGAAAAATCCAGCTCGGGCAGCTCCCACTGCATGACAAGGCCCCAAAGCCCAGGCCCCCCCAAGGCAAGGCAACGCAAGGCTGATGCTGCCTTCCTCGAACACTTCTCTTCTCGAGGAGCAGCTGAGATATCCAGATCCAGACAGAAAGGCAAACACGGGCAACGGCATCTCTATTCATACGGCATCGGAGCTGGAAGAAGGCTCATTATCCATCGCCATCCTCGCCCTTTTGTGGTTCATTTATTCGGCTGCCCTTCGTTCCCCGACGACTTCCAAAAGCTGCCCCTCCCCCTCCGGCCGACCGACCGACCGTATTTTTGCCTCCGGTGACGGACAACCCCAGCTACGACGACTGTTCCTGCTCACGTCGCCCTGACTCTATTTCCAGCCTGGCTGATCGACCTGGTTGCTGATGTGTCTTGACCAGTCCTGCTGTCATTCCTTTCCCCCACCTCCGCCTCCTCGTCAGGGCCTGATTCCCTGTCTCTGAACCCCGTCGTCGTCGCAACCCTCTGCCGACGGGTTTCTAATCAGGCCCTGCAGCCCCCTCTACGTCAGCAGTCCGCCTTGTCTCAGACATCCATTCACCCATCTATCGGTCAATCCGTTTGGCAATGGCGTCTACAAACGCCCCGCTGCCTGCGCGGTCTACCACCACCCTCGCCAACCCCCCCGTGGTGAGGAAGGCCGCTGCCTCGCAGCCGGTCCTTCGCAAACGCGTCGAGCCCGCCATCCCTCTACCTTATCTCCAGCGTCGACCCAAGAAATCAACCGCTTCAACCCAGCAGCCCTCCCCCCTGCGAACAAGCAGTGAAGACGCAGCTCCGAGCCCAACCAAAGAGCGGCCCCCGGCCGAGGTGGAAGAAGTGAAAGCCAACGCAGACGACCACAAACAGGCTGCCAACGGCCTGCCTGCGCAAACAGTCGACCGAAAAGGAACCGACGAGGCGAACCACGACGCCGTCCCACATCCCCAGGAGCCCAAGCCAGCATCGGCTGGTTCTTCTACACAAGACGCCGTCGTGTCTCCACTAGCCGCCGGAGAACTGACGCCCCCAGGTAAGAATGCATGGCAGAGATATAAATCAGGCTCGTTCTCACATCTTCTTCCAGAAACCGCCCCGAGCGCTCCCTCGTCGGTCTCTTATCCTCCTCCGACCATGTCGCCTGCCCCGTACAACGGCGTGCCTCCGCCCTTTCCGCCAGCCGAAGCCCATCCTGCCCAATTCCGAGGCCCTGTTCCCGAGCCCATCCACCTGCCCCAGATGAACCTCACACACCGGGCTGTGCACCAGCACCACCCCAGCAATGGAAGCCTGGTCTTTGGCGGTTTCCCCGGATCCAACACACCGTCGCCCGGCCCCAACTCTGGAGGTGCCTTCCCTCCTCCGGTGACCATGGCTCGCGAGCAGATGCCGTTGCCTGGGGTTGATGCGTTTGGCCGACCAATTCTTTCAGCTGCGCCCAACGATAGCATTGTGCAGGTTCCCATGAACCATGGTCCCATGACTCCACACAGCTTCCACGAGTCTCAGTCCTCACGAACGGCAGACGAAATCGGCGCTACAATGCCATTCATGAATGGCCACAATGGGATGGAGTTCAGGGGCCCTAGGCCTCCTCCCGGCATCGCTAGACCTCCTCCACCAAGCAACCAACCGCAATTCAACGCCGAAGGTCTCGAAATTGCCGATGCCATGATATTCACGGACCGGATAAACGACATGTTTGCGAAACCCGCCTTCGCTGATTGTGACGTTTTCCTGGTTCTGCCTGATCGCCTGACGTCGGTCAACTCGCAACACCCTGGGCAGCTTGATGCGCCTTTGCGAATGCCGGCTCACAAGCTCATTCTGTCGATGAACCCGATACTTGCGGGTCTCATGCAGAGGCAGGCAGAACAGCAGGATGCCCTTCGTCATGGCCTTCATGAGCTCCGCATCGCCTCGGACGACCCCTACCTGCGGGCTGACTCCATGTGGAGAGCAATCAAGCACGTGTATGGCTTCCGTTACGTCCCTATGGGAAAGATCGCACCCGACAATTCGGACACTGAGAAGTTCCATTTTGTGCTGGGCTACGCTGCCGCCGGTGCGCTGTTGGAGATGCCTCACATCTCGATCAATGCCATGGGTGAGGCATCAAAGCTGCTGAGCTGGGACACGGTTGAGAAGGGCGTTGAGTTCGCGTTGCGCGATTCGGTCATGATCCTGAACAGGATGGACCCTCTCCACGGCCGCCTCTTCCCGTTCCAGTACAGGCACGGCATCTACGTGAACGAGCTTGTGGAGAAGATCATGATGTTCATCATCACCCACTTCCCCAATAACTTTACCTTGGACACGACAGTAAATGATACACGGTACGCTCGTCTGCCGCCCACCTTGGCTGCTCGAGACACAGCAGGACCAGACATTGTGAACGGCATTCGGGCGCCGCCGCAAATTTCCTCGAGAAAATCCATGCCGCGATTCGGAGACCTCGACCCCGATGAGAATGACGCCGACGGTCAAGCCGTGTTGCACCACGAGCCTTTCCAGCATGCGGCTGCGCTGTCTCGGATTCTGCTCAACCTACCTTTCGAGATGGTGAAGTTCTTGCTCGAGAGCAACGTCATTGGAGGTGTTTCGGGCTGGCAGACAGCGCAAGACCGACGCCGAGCTCTCCCTCACGTGGTTGCAGCACGCGAGAACCGCCGCCTGCGCTTTGTGTCAGAGTTTATGGCTGGCCGCCACCAAGGCCCGGACCCTGGAGCGGCCCTGCGGAGCCAGGAACCTCAGCTGCTCGAGGGAGTTTGGAACAGCGTCTGCTGGAGGGAGCAGTGCGTGCCCAACGGCGATGCTCCCGTCATCGAGCGGGCGTGGGAACCCTTTGGGGACGGCAGGTAGTACCGACTGTCGCGGCGGTTATGGCCTGAACTTGAGCCTACGTCGCCTGTTTTGGAGTATCTGCGAACGAACTTGATGATATGAAGTTGGACGGATGGACGATATTGCACGGCAAGTATGAGGGTGGGAGGAGCGGTGACAGGGCTTGGTTTTGCACGGCGTCTTCAAAAAGCGTTTCTTGGCAGATTCGGCGGGTCAGGCCGCTGTCTTGGTTTAGGGTTGGCGGAAAAGAAAAATGGGCACGGCACAAAAGCAAAAAGCATTGCGACGGGTGTTGGAGTCAAGTGTTGTATTGAATTCGGTCTTGACGCGCAGAAATGGAGGCGGAGGAGTCGTCACTGACACTCAAGGATGATTGATTGTGTTGTTGTGTTGGGGGTTTAATCAGCAGTATCTTGCCACTTCGAGCGAGGCATCCAGGAAGCCCGGCTGTCCCAAGCAGGCAGGCATACATACAGATACATACATACAGATGCAGGGGTACCAGCGGCATTATTGACTGCAGCGGACACGTGTGCCGCTGCGAGGTCACGGTGAGGTCAGCTCGAGGAGGTCCGGCCAAGTGTCGTAAACCCGAGGGTCCTTTACTTTTGGGCATTTGGCATTTGGCAATTGTCTTTAATAGGAGATACCAGATAGTTTCAGCCTGGGTTTCAGAGAAGCAAGGCAATCTTTGTATCATCGCGTGTTGGTCATCTTGGTCTGGACAGCACAATGTTGAGCCAAGTACTGTCGAGATTGTATGATCGGAGCAGACCAGTTCGCCCGGATGCTGTGCCGAGGAAGGAGACGGTATAGGCAAGAAGCGGGTCATTGACAAGATCCTGCCAATGCTCGTGATCTGCCTGGGCCGTGAGTGACCACGCTCGTGTGGCCGTATTGATATGTTGGACCGAAATGATGTCGGGAATCGCGTCCGGGCCCAAGATTTAAGAATTATGCATCGCGAAGGGAGTGTGGGGATGGACATGGGGAGGGGACCCTGCAGACACTTTGAGGAACGTTGAGGAACGCCGTTGCCATTGGGCCACGGCGACAGCTCTGTGGGGCCCGCCAGCTCGCAAGGGGGAGCTCCCTTGACCAGGACTGGGGGCTGAACGAACGACCCGTGGAACGAACGCGCCTGCAAGTCCGCGACTAAGCAGGGAGCGTCGGCTGCTTGTCCACATGCAGAGCCGAGGCACGTGTAAATCCCAATCCCGTCCAGTGCTGTCGAGCCCAGTCGAATCTTGCAAGCTTGGGGAGAGAACCAGACGACGGTCCTACTAGTCCAACCCACCCACCCATTACATTGCCCAGCAAGCCCAGGACCCTACCGAGTCTATATACAGATCATCACACCACACGACCCCTTCTTATTGCCACGGCCTGACCGGACTGTCGGGGTATTCCCGTCCTCGCGACAAGACGCCGTCTCGTCTCGACCCCACCTATCGTAGATAAACGCGTCCTCCCTCGAGTTTAATTCTGGTATACAAGCCGTCTCTGGCGGCGACCATCGCATTCCGAAGGAGCACCGAGCGTAAGCACTTCTCTCTTGACTTGAATATCCATTGAACGAAACACCCGTGGCAAGGCCCAGCTCGGTCATCAGGGGAATGAAGCAACCAAGGAGGGCAGATCGAAGCAGGACAGCACAGGCATCGCCTCTAACACAGCCATCATTCAGCAATACTACGTCCCGACGACCACCATCAAGCCCGGAAGCCCCAAGCTGACTGTCTCGTCCAGCTTCAAGGACTTCCGAACCTCCATATACGCATCGCGGACCACCCGTTCCCCAACTTCTCCCAGATCCGATAGGTCTATGTCCTCCTCATCCAGCGGCCGAGGCCAGGGAGGCCCCTCCTCATCGCCAGCTCCTCTCTCGGCCAAGGCCACCAACGACCCAGTCCTCCGCAACACACTTCGGTACACGATCTCGGCTCGCGAATACGCCCTCCTCCACCGATATGTCTTGTCCAAGTCACGCCAGCTCAAGAGGCGCGTGCCCACGGTCGAGACCGTCAACCGCATCATGAACGGCGACGCGGGAAGCAGCGGCGACAGGAAGGGCAAGGAAAAGGCCATCGAGGGCGCGCCCGCGGTGGACATGAGCGTCGCAGACGTGGGCAGCACGAGCGCGGGGGTGAATGCCGGGGCTGGCGCCATCCTGGGCGCCGACGACTACAACGCGCGCGCCGTGCGGCACTCCATTCGCGTCTTTGCCACCACCGCTGTTGCGTTGAAGGCCTGGGGGGTCATCGCGACGAGGTTCATGGGCCAGAAGCAGGACCCGAAGCTCAAGAAGCAGCCGCTCTACAAGTCGCCCGTCTTCCGGCTGTCACTGTCGCTGAGCAGCATCCTGCTCTTGTACAGGCTCCTGTTCCGCTTCTTCACCAGGTTGAGGCTGCACATCCTCGAGGCCTCTGCGGAGCCGTTCAGGAAGAGGAACCCGAGGACCGCGAACACCCTCACCTCGCCGTATGCGCCTGCGGTTGGTGCATCTCTGGCGGGCCTGGCGCTGGGTATATATCCGGCGGAACAGCTTCGCGTTACCATCGCCATTTATGCCATGTTCCGGGCGTTGGAGTTCAGTTGGAATTTTGCCGAAGATGGAGGGTTGGTATGGGGGAGAGAAAAGAACGGCCGGATGAAAAAGAGGCCGTGGTGGTTCGGCAGCTGGCTGGTTCAGCCTTTCGCGTTTGGCCAGCTCCTGCACTCGTTCGTCTTTGATCTGGACTGCTTTCCTACGGCCTACGGCGATTTCATCATGAAGAACTCATCGGCATACCTGCACAAGCGACCCGATGACTACCCTGCCGGCTTGAAGTGGCCGGGCACGCGGGAGGTGGTAGACAGTATGGGTCAGATGGCTCGACTTAATTGGCCGTAAGTCACTCTCCTCTCCGTCAGTGTGATGCAGAACTAACGGTGCAACCAGGCCCTACATCTCACCAACTCTGTTCCCAAACAAGGAGGAGACCCTTCCGCCGACGCTCACGAACATCTCTCCCCTTACAGCCCCAGCACACCCTCTCATCACAGCATTGAGCTGTGCGACCCTGCACCCCCAGGACCCATCCTGCAGCCGAACGTTCCTGACCTTCTGGCTGCGCTCGTTCCCGCCCCTGACGCGCTTCTTCCTGCTCGTCTACTCGGCGTTCCTGGTCCCCAAGTACAAGGCGCTGTACAACTTCCCGTTCACGACGCTCAACAAGCTCGTCATGAACGCGCTGCGCATGAGCACCTTCGTGACGGGCTCCATCTCGACGGCGTGGGCGTCGATATGCTTCTTCCAGGCGTGGCTGCCGCGGTCCTTCCTGTCCACGCAGCGCTTCTTCCTCGGCGGGTTCCTGGCCGGCTTCTGGGCGTGGGTCGAGCGCCGCCACGGCCGGGGCGTGTTCCTGTACTCGGCGCGCGCCAGCGTCGACAGCCTGTGGAAGGTCGGCGTCAAGAGGCGCTGGTGGAAGGCCATGCGGGCGGGCGACGTGTGGGTGTTTGTCCTGGCCGTCATGATCACGGGCGCCGTGTACGAGAGGGACGCCAGGGCCATCCAGGAGGACAGCTGGAGGAAGGGGCTCAGCTGGGTCAGGGGCCAGGGGTTCCGCGACTGGGCGATCGAGGACCAGGACGTGCTCAGCGACGACGACGACGAGCAGCCCGAGGACCAGGATGGCCAGAGCGATGACGAGGGGCAGTTTGTCGAGAGCGTCGAGTTTGTGGAGCGCCCTGTTTAGGTGCGGGCGCTTTCTGACTTTCACGAGGTCGTTGTGGCGCGGTGAGCATGGTAATGAACAACTAGGGGTTGGGAGGGTGTGCCCGGCGACGGCGACGCGTGGATGGAAATGTGTATGGATTCATGGTTTATGAGCAACGAATGAACTACCTATTGGCTACTTTGATGTATTGTTTAGTACGATATTGTTTGAAGAGGAGCCCGAAGACCGAGTGCGGGTCAAATGAATGATAGTAACTAGGCTAGTCTTGGCAGTATGGCTGTGGCCGGGATGGAGCACCCTTAACAAGGTAACTTGCTTTTTCTACATTCAGAAGCTATCTGCAAAAGTTAAGACTCACTCAGAAAGGCCACCAACTCGACCCTCACAGTACATCCTAGAGAGCGGTTAGAGGTCTACATCTTGATACTGAGAATGACTATTTGCCAGCAGTTACAATTGGTAATGACTTTGCAAAATTCAAATAGTTTTGTGTAGCGTGTTAAATATTTGGCTATCTGGGATTGCTTATTGCTCCTTGTCACGCCACGCGCAAAGTTGCAGGATCAACTCTTTCTCAACACGATTTACCAGAATGCCCGCAGGAATTGCTCGACACCAACTTCGGCAAACGCCAGGCTGGCCAGATCGACCCAGCCGAGAAACTGTACGATGTGGGTAACATTATGAGCTGCTTGCTAAATTTGCCTCCTTCGATTTTGAAGTCTCCATCGAGGCTGATACTGCGTTGCATCTGACTTCATCCTTTCCCCCGAGTCGCCCTCCACACAAGGTGATTGTGAACACTGATAACTGACGGCCAGCGAGGTTTATTGACGTTTTAGGCTCGCAAATACTTTACGAAGCTGACGGTAGCCGTAAGTGGGCGCCCAGGGAGGCATCTCCTGGGATCTCGGGTCGGCCTTGGGGAAAGTCTTTACCAGAGCGAAGCTGGCTAGGTCGTAGTCGAACGCACCCTCACCGGTAGGCAGCGCGGGCTTGGAGAATTCGAAGGCGAATGCACCGTCGATTCCAGACTCGTGGAGCAGAGTCAACTGTTCAGCTAGGTAGTCCGCTTGCTCTCGCTCGCTGCGGATTGGCGTGACGCCGTCGGAGAATTTGGCGGAACCGTCCGGGTTAGAACCAACGATAACCGCAAAGCCCGCATCACCCAACTTTCCTGCGCCCTCATACTTGCAGCTTCCGAGTTCTGTAGCGACAATGCTCTTCCCTGCCGCCCGGTACTTGTCGAGTTTCGCCACGTATTCTTCTGCAGATTCTCCGTGCCGGTAGAAGTCCAAACCGATGATATCGAACGGGGTCCAGTCGACATCTTCCCAGAGGCCTGCCGAATACGTAATCTGGCCCGCAAATGATGCCCTGGCGACATCTGCGAGGTCTTTCAAGACCTTGTTGAGAAGTTCGGCTCTTCTGGCGAGCTCCGCCTTGCCCTCTGCGCCGTCGTTGAGACGCTTCGACAGCCATACACCTCGATCCTGCCACCCAGATCCAGGGTAAATGTCGGAGCTGAAAATAGACAGCTCGCACCCGACGACCATGATGATCTCAACGCCGTCCCGACGCAGCTGTTCCGCCATCTGCGCGGCTTCTTCGACATAGGCGCGGGTTGCGTCGGGCGTCGCGTGCATCAGCCACGGGTTGAAGAAGACCGCCAGCCCGTGCTCGTGAGCGATCCTTGAAGCTTGCTCAAGCCTCGAGAGCTCCTCGCCCTCCACACGTATGGACGTGGCATTGAGCTCATTTGCGATGGCCGCGATGTCATATCTCGCCAGTTCGGCACTCCAGGTGGGGACAGAAAGTGCCTCCGGGGTGAACCTGAGCCCGACATCGTAAATAACTCCGAGATGCTTCATGATGTTTCCGATCGAGCCAGTACGTTGCACGCGTGCATACACCGGGATTCAAACTTATGGAGGCAATAAGGCGCGGCTTGCAAAGATGCCCTCGTCAGCAACAGTTGGCAAGCCTTTGTTTATGTACTTAAGTATTTATACTGGGGTTCTTGGGTGGTTGATAGTTCCTTGGTTTGTTAATCAACGGCCTCGGCGCCGAGGTGGCCGAAGTGGCCGCGCCGAAATGGCCGAAGTCTACCGTGCCCGGCCCAGATCTCGGCCACCCCCTAATTCCGGCCGCCATCTTTTCATGATGTTATATGACTCTGCTCGCTGTTGGAATTCCCAAATTAGCTTACACTAGTATAGCCCGCTACTATCTTATTTTGTAACTATTGGAATCTCTTTTAAAGAACTTGAAAATCCGGACATGGTACCTCTAGAAATTCCGCCTCAATTAGCTGCGTTGCTTGTGTTGTTCCATTGCCACCAAACATTATAACCTATCCATTACCCTGCGAACCCGGAGTTTCATCAACATTACAGCCAATACCTCAAGCGCGGCAAGACTTCACACATTTTGCCCCATGAACCCGTGAAACCTGGTCCTCTGTACGGGGAGCAGGAAGACGGCCTGCCAGAGCTTGATGGTAAAAACTTCCGAATGTCCGCGGACTGCGCCACGGCCGCGACTAACCCGGAAACGATGAGAGAGGCTCCGGCGCCGTGGAATGACAGCGATAACACGAGATTTTGCATTCGCTGCCCGCGGATCTCCGTCCGAGGGTATTTCTGGTGGCACAAAAGCGTGTGCCGAAGGAAGCGGGCTGCTGCTGTCTGGGACGACTCGGTGCTGGCAGGTTGTACTTAAACGGTGCTTATCTTGAGAACCGGCGCGGGTTCTCTGATGTTATTTTGAACAACGTTTTCAGTGCGTCGCCAGGTTTGAAGTGAAAGGGACCTCAGGACGGGGAAGTGAGTGGTTGCGGGATTGTGTAGCGTCCGATGGGCCAGGATGAACACCTCACTAAGTAAGCTGAAGGTTCTGAGATAACTTGGTCGGTACACACTACATTCTATGATGGAGGGCTGCCTTCCATGGGCATGACACTTTGTGGTATTACTGGCTGAGGTACGATGATTTCCAGATCTCGGGAACAGCATGTAAGACTTTCAACTTCACACCTGGATAGCTTGAAACATCAGAAATTCTGGCATTTTGTATTATTGGACCGAGTAGATGGTTTTCAGTAGTGCTTTCTAACTATGTACACTATCTTCGATGCTGTCTATTGTTGATCTAGGGGCATTCCCAATCACAGTACCACCAGTACCAGTGTCAGCAAGTAAAACCTTCATTCCAAAAACTCCATTCATATCTACTGCTAGAATCCCAGGATAGTTCAGGGCACAGATGATCAAACATTCTCGTGATCCAGTAGTGCCATCCGTTCATGATCCTCAACCGGCTCAGTGTCTAGGTTGGGCTCCCCAGCAAGAGTCTCCTCTGCATATCGCACAACCATGTATGACAGCATACCCACGAGCAAGATCGCCCAACTCATAATTATGGCTTTAATTACCACAAATATGCCGGCGGATCGCTTGAGATCGGGTGTGTGGCCAGATATTGGTGCATCCGAGGAAACACTGTCGGAACTTGAGATGCTGCTTTCGCCACTGTCATGATGCGATGGATCCCATGGCAACGTTGTAATGCTAGGAGTGGGATGTGGCCTGGTTTCTGTCTCTAGAGTCTGAATGAGGGCCCAGCCAGGTAGGTGTTGTTGTGCAGATGACCATTTCGTGGCTTGTAAACTTGGGTTGCTCCTTGCGGTTCTTGATAGCGGTAATGATGGTGCTGTACCAGAGTGTGTGACGTTCATGGAGCTCGGAACCTGATGGTATAGCCCGGGGCCCGCTAATGTGAGCAGTGGGAGGAAAGCTACACAAAACGTGAGCATGAGAACTGAAGAAACAGAGTACAAAGTAGATCTGGGAGATAGATATGCCGATTTGGACTTTGCGAAAACCATGTTTCATAATTATTGCAATATCTCAGTGTATGGGACTTGATGGGATTTTAGGTGTACCTTTGCAAATCATGAGGCTCTGGTAGAGGTTGAGAAGCAGAAGATATACCTTGAATATGACTGCGAGACTTAGGTTGCCTTCTGAAGCTGGCATTGTCACTATTGGATGTATAATTACGGCTTCACCTAGTTAGTGAAATCATCTAATAAAATTGCTTCGGACCGCTCGTGAAGAAAAGAAACCAATGAGTTGCAAATTGGCCATAGTCACTTGAAACGAGTAGTTAGAGGAGATGAGCCTGGAATGCAGTGAGTGTACATATACTGTAGGAGACTGCTCTGTGGCTTCAGCTGAGTCTGTGTTTAAGAATCTTGAGTGTGAACTCTAGCTGGTGGTGTCGACACTGTCTTTGCGCTTGAGAAACAGCGGACCAAAAGAAGGCTCTCGCTGATCTATTTGATTGATTGGTTTCCATAGAAACATTTCAGATTTACGAGACGGTCTGATGAAAAGAAGTTGTCATTAGTTTGGAATTTGAGTAGACTAGATGTGCACGTTGTCGAAATTTTGCAGGACAAATTGTGGAAAGTAGGGGCCGACTAAGGTAAACATTCCATTTGCCAGATCCTCCATCATATGAGCATGAGTGATAGAAACGGGGAGGAACAGTGCCTATGGGCTTGACCTTTACAGAAGTCCCTCTACATGTGGAGTTAAGCTAGTGGATCTTTTGATGCAAACGAGCAAAGCAGAGGTACTCCAGTATCTATGCCAAAATTTAGGCTGCGGTATCTCGATTTCCCAGTGTCGTTCCTTCCTGTTGCCTTCTGAGGGTTGCTGTCCCTCCGCCCACCACACTCCCCTTCCTGACCAAGCAACCACTTTCTCGTCAAGCTCTCAGAAGTAAGGCACTGTCGAATACTGTAAGTTTCAATGCTCATCTTCCGTCCAACTGACCCAACATTGCTTTCTCCCTACCTTCCCAACCTACTGTCTCCACCTTTCAAAAGTCATCCTTCTCCCCTCATCAGCCACCTCACCTCTCAGGCAGGGCCCTCCTCCAAAGCAGTCTCGCCTCATCCTAATCTGACGCTCCATCTCAATCTGCAGCTGCCAATTGGCACCATGGATGGTGGCACGGTCAATCTCGACCCGGTCCTTCGCGCAAGGTTGACCGCCGCTTTGGAGCCACGCGGCGGCACTGCCACACAGTCAATCCTCGAGACCGCAGGTGAGCAACGTGGACTCAGTGTATGTTATTTAGCGCCTGTTGGGTATTGATAGAACAAGAAGCAGGAAAGACCACCCCCGCCAACCAAATCAAACAGAGTAAGAGAAAGCATGATGCACCGGTGAGTTCCATTCTGTCGTCTTTTACCAAGCCTGGTCTAACACGGAGCAGCAGGGAGTTCTCAGCACCAGAGACCGTGGTGCAGACAGAAAGACCTACATCGTGATCGACAGCGATGAAGATGATGACATCTCCACCACCGATCTTCCTCCTAAGCGTGCCCGGTTCACAAAGGCCACCCAATCCCATCCCAAGAACAACCCAGCGACTCAACGCACGGCACCTCAGCAGCTTGTGAACAAGCACCAGGCGAACGAACACCCAGCACCCCAGCAACCATCGACCCAGCAACAGTTGAACAAGCCCCCAGCAATCCCATTCCCCGTGAATGAGTACCCAGCATTCCAAGGCCCTGCACCCCAGCACCGGGCGTCCCAATACCCAGCGTCTCGGTTCCAGCACACAGAGACCCAGAAACCGGCACTCATTTCTCAGCAGATCCCACCAGCACCCCAGCAGAGGCTGCCTTCAGCCCCGCGGCCAACTTCACCTTTGCCTCTTCAGGATGCACATGAACAATCTCGACAGATAAATCGGATCTTGACGTGCCCTTCCGACGCATACTTCGACATACTGTCCCTAGCAAACCGTACGGACAGGGCTTCTCTGGTCGAAACAAGTTGGCTGGATTTGTCATACCTGTTGCACCCACGAAGATGTTCGCTTCCCGATTCTGTCAAGGCATTGTCTCGTGTCAATGACGCATACTCCTGGATTCAAAAACACCCTGGTTTGGCCCAACCTGTCCCACATTCACCACCTCCACCTGTGGCACAAGATGCGTCGAGTACCCCAAGAGCATCGCACTCCTCACCCAACCCCAGAGGACACACTATCATGCAGTCCCAGCAATCATGGGACAACCCTGGCACCGACATCATACCCCCACCCAGGACATTCCGTCCAAAGCCATCAGCTCATATCTATGTGAGCAACGGCAACCCGACAATCCGCCCGGTGGTGGGATGGCAGTTTTGGGAGCTCGGAGGAGAGACGCGGGTTTGGTGGGATGGCCGATGGCGAACCCTACTCCAGAGCCGTCCCAACTTCCGGGGCTTGTATGTTGACGAGAACCGCTGGATTATGCCCAGGATGAGCGGGAAAATAAGTTCGAGGCAGCAGCGGAGGATCGCAGAACAGGCAATGTTTGAGTTCAATTCCCATCCATAGCTAGCGGAGGCTCTAACGCTGCCTCCGAAAGGGCCGCACTTTTGAAAGGCATGTTTGCAGCCATGTGCTCGGGTCTATGGCCTACACGTACCTCGCTGTTCTTGAATCAAGTCCAACAAAGTTGAATGCGTGGGGAAAGATAGAAACAAAGACAATCAACGTGTTCCTCTCGGTGTCTGTTGTTCCATTACTTGGCAGCCCCCTACGTAGATTTGTTGGGTTCTGGAGGCAGTAAAGCTACGCATCCAGTGACACCTACCTAATACCTAGAACCATTCAAACAACCAGCTCTGATTATCACGTCCACCACATCCTGTAGACCGTACTCTCCTTCATGTCTTGTTTGTATTTTTTTTTTACTATTAAAAAGATTTTGATCTATTCCTTTCCCGATGGCCGCCGAACAAGTCGGAGTCACACACTGCATTGCGTATCAATGAAGTTGAGATCATAAAAGTTGGAGAGCCTGCTCCGCGACCTCCAAGATCACAGTAACCTCGATCCATTCAATGGCAAGAATCATGAATTCGAGACGGCAGAGTTCAAACTGACCTTGAACCCGTTGATATGGTCAATGAATACCCAGCTAAATACTCCCGAACGCTACGCTGGCCTGTCGAGTTATATCTCCTTTCTGCGGTGCGAATTGCTTACAGCAAACAGCAAGCTGATATTTTTGGTAACTGAAAATTAACAATCAACTGCCCAATGTGGGTTTTTTTCAGAGCTGCCACACCACGAAGATTGCCTCACCAGCCTGTTATTTACACAAAGTCACCTAATCAGTCATTTCGATTGCATCATCATCAATATTGCCCTGGGCCCTGAATTATTTGATAAAAACTATGGCGATCACACTAAATAGAGTGACGTTGAAGAAGAAGGCAGGGCTGAAATCATAGTATACCTATCCGGTATCCAAGTTAACATGTAAAGTCGACGGTTGCAGACTTATCAACATCGCTTGCCGCATCTCCACCGGACGTTCATAGCAACCAAAACATTCGCCGGCCACAATTGATCACCCCAACTCTTATCTGCGGGGAACTCTTGGTATCACACCATGGGGACAGCATATTTGTTCAACATACACCCGAAATCGGAGTAGGTAACATTGACATCACGAGCTGGCTTGCTTAGGACAGGATCTCCTCGAACGCCAAGAACAAGACCGGTTGATGTTAATGCATAAATACCCTACCACTCGATATCCCGATCCACCCCTTGCCGGTGCCAAAGAAATGAGTGCACAAAGCCCCCTCACCTCTGGAGCAGCAGACATGAGCGTCCAAAGCAGCCCCCCAAACATCGCCGTCGTCGGCGGCGGTATCGTCGGCGCCTCCATCGCCTGGCACCTCTCCCACGAGGCGAACGTCACCATCGTGGCCGAAGACATTGGCGGCACGGCGACGCCCAACTCCTTTGCCTGGCTCAACGCGGCCGCCGGCAACCCCAAGTTCTACTACGACTTCAGGCACCGATCGATGGAGAGGTGGAGGGAGATGGCCGCCGAGCTGCCCGACCTCCCTGTCCACTGGGGCGGGTCGCTCAACTGGAACATGTCGCCCGACGAGCTCGAGGCGTACCTCGACGAGCACTCGGCCTGGGGATACGACATCGTCCGCGTGAACAAGACCGAGATTCAGCAGCGCGAGCCCGCCCTGCAGGACGGCGTGCTGCCCGAGTGGGGGCTCTACGTCGCCGAGGAGGGCGCCGTCGAGGCCCACATTGCGGCGCGCCAGCTCATCGCCGACGCGGAGGCCAGGGGCGCCAAGCTCCTGAACGACAAGGTCACAAGCTTCCTAAAGCAGGACGGCCGCATATCGGGCGTCGTCACGGCCGGCGGCGTGGAGGCCCAAGCCGACCACGTCGTCCTCGCGGCGGGCGTGGGCAGCGTGGCGCTCCTGGCCGCCGAGAACGTCACTCTGCCGGTGACGGGCGTGGCCGGCATGCTGGTCAACTCGAAGCCGACCGAGGCGAGGCTGCTGAACGGCATCGTCAACGCGGAGCAGCTGCACCTGCGGCAGACGCAGGACGGCCGCATCCGGTCCGGCTCCGAGTTCTCGGGAGGGAACCCCGGCGACGACCCGCAGAAGACGGCCGAGGAGCTGTTCGGCAGGGTTCAGGCGGCGGTGGTCGGGGGCGACGAGCTGGTGTTTGATTATTACACCGTGGGGTACAGGCCGACGCCGGAGGATGGCTTGCCGATTCTTGGGTCGACGGGGCTGGACGGCCTTACTGTTGCTGTTATGCACTCCGGGGTTACGAACGCGGCCATCGTGGGGAAATTGTTGAGCGAGCAGATTCTCACCGGCGTCAGTGATCCAGCGCTGTCGAATTTTGAGCTTGGCCGATTCTCTTAAAATCGTGTAGATAAATACCACATTTACATATCTGGGAAAAAAGTCTGTTCCATTTAACCTAGAGTTTTCAGTGTAAATCGTCCTTGGTTATCCTGATACAGCGCCTCGCGCGCACCGGGAAGATCTCAAGCTGTATTGTTAGAATGTAGGTCTTCCTTAAACTTGGATCGTTGCAAGCCCACGATTGTTTCGAACAGTTCATTTCGCCTTTCTGCAACTTGTGCGAGACACCATATCATTCTATATTCAGGGCCCACATGGAAGGTTTGGTGACTACACTATTCAATTACATTTTCAATAAGATCGCAAGCTTGTGACTGCCATCAGCAACGACGCTTTTCATTCCCAACACCACATCACTGATCAATAGGAATATAGAACCCGAAACCGTGATCCCAAATCCCGACCCATGCGTCACCCCATGGCAGGGCCTTACCATTAAGCTTTGCGCTCTTGCTATAGAATCCGTCTCGTATCGGACGCCCGGATATTTCGACCAGTTTGAAGTTAAGTAGTGCCACCTGCATCACTTGATTGGCTATTCTTCCTGCACTTTCCAACACCTTCAGGAGCATTTTGGCTCTCCGAAGTGACAGGCGCGAGCAGAACATCACCAGGCAAGGAGCCGCATTTGGTTGTTGAAACTGTCTGTAAATCCTGGATCGATTCGGCCCCTTTAGTCTTGAGAGTGTCATCTGACAATTCCTGTGGTCTCGAAAGTCTTCGATGTTTCGGATCTGAGAGATCCAAAGGCTCAACGTCTGCATGCTCTTCGGTGAATGGAATGTATTGATCGCATCCCTCCCACTGACCTATACCGAGCTCTTCGAAGGCCAGCCTTTGCAGTTGAAGACAGCTATTGCTGTTCCACTCAGCAAGCGGATACCGAAGATTACCGAGCCACCTCTGGAGCAAGCGGCACAGGGACTCGAGGGACAAGGAGAAGATGATTAGAAGCAGGCCGACTGCAAACACAAGTGACATCCAAAGAACGCTAAAAGAAACGAAAGCCGCGCTCTTTATTTTCTGTAGTGACACAAATAGCGTACATGATCTGTGTCAGAATGCAACCATGATGAGATGTTCGTACCTGACTCTGGCATATTTTCAACTCGGAGGTCGAATTTGGACGACGAGCGGCCGTTTCAGTCAAGTTGGGAAGATAGCCCGCGGCGGTAAGGACAGGAATGTACTGAAGAAATGCCGATGCGATGTTAAACCAATGTTCAACATCGTTCTCCCACTGGCACTGATCCACTGGCAAGACACCTTGGAGGCCCAACTGGAGCCTATTTCTTGATTGCAGAGAGTGGCTGCCCAGCCCGAAGACAATATCTCGAGGCTGAGAGAAGGCAAAGAGATAATCCTCAAGCCAATTGATCAGGTTATGTTCTTCGTGATAGGTCAAGACCCTGTGTGCCTCTTCCCTATATCCAAACACACATATAGGCGCACTGCAAGACTTTTCGTTAGGCAAACTCGGGTTGCAAATTCGATATTGGACCTGGCATGCTAATGGAGGCACCGGTTTGTCTGCTGCATACATGGTCTTTGCTGGCATGCCAGGTCCACTTGAAACCTCCCATGCCGGCCTGGTCGCATGATACCACGGGTCGAGTGTTTCTTCTTCGAAGACAATCATGTTCAATCCTAAGAACACAAGATTTGTATCTGCAATCTTCGACCCCAGCTCGTCGATAGGGCGAAACCCAAAACCGTCTATAGCGAAAGAGCCGTTTTTAAAGGCCGCTATCTCTGCACTTGAGAAAAGTCAGATGTTAGTAACTAGTCGTGCAGGTTGTCTACATGCGCGAATCCTTCATTTTGAAGTGGTGTGTAAGCAGGTTGATTAGCCACTGTTGTAGTTAGCAGAACTACTGTAAGACTCGATCTGGCTGAATTAACGCAAACCATCAATACCTCACGCAAATATATATGTGCACACTACCACCCCTTGCCTGCAGCTGAACACTGCCGCACTCTTGCAGCCAACATCAATTTTGGAGTCAGAGTCCCCAGCCGTTTTCAAGATCTACTTTACGCAGCGGATCACTCTCCACTAGGCAAAGCGGTAAGCTATGTTTATTTGATATAGCCTGGATGTCAGTAAGGGCGTTATGCTTTATTCAGTCATAAACATTAAATCATAGAGGAAGGGTCCTTGGATACAATTGGGTGATGAGGCTTGCTTTACAATCGACCTTGGCAAGGAGCAGTGGGCCGATATGTGCCTCTAATATTTCTTCTGAGAGATTTTCTTAATAATACAAAGTTTTCTCAATTATTCAGCATCGTCCTTCTCATCAGCGGCATCGTCCTTGTCATCAGCGGCGTCGTCCTTGTCATCTTCGCCGTCGTCCTTGTCATCATCGGCGCCGTCGGCCTTATCGTCTGCATCGTCGCTGGTGTCATCCGAATCATCATCGGCATCGTCAGCGTCGTCGTCCGCATCGTCGGCATCATCGTCGGCATCGTCCTCATCATCGGCATCATCCTCATCCTCATCGGCATCGTCGTCCTCATCGTCCTCCTGATCGTCCTCCTCGTCGTCATCACCATCCTCCTCATCGCAGTCCGGTTCACCAGCGGAGGTACCGTTCCGGGGGGCCTGTCCGGGCTCGTTCGTCAGCCAACCAAGTCTTAAGAAGAAGGGACATGGAGTACTTACAGCTGGTCCGGCGTTTTCAAGCGGCAGTGCCAACGCAGGGAGAGCAAAAGCCATCAAGGCTTGGCCCTACACGTCATTTCATTAGACTTTGTCAAGGGAACGGAGCACCAGGACCCTTCTTACAGCAACGTGACGAGAGAGTCCAGTATTGCCGGCGGTCGGGACATGGAAACCACTGCCAGCGGTCAAGGCGGCCAGGCCGAAGGCGAAGAGCTGAACGAGGGAGTACATTCTGAATCTTGAGAAATATAAGTTTGTCGACTAGTAGTGTTAAAAGAGGGACAGTAGTCGAGCGTTGTTAAGCGAATGAAAGTAGAAGATTGGTAAGAAAATTCAGTGACTTCTGTGATCAAAGAACTTCTCAAGATTCTCGAAGGGACGGCATCCTTTTTATTTATTCAACCATTCAGGCAGGATGAGAAGAGTAAACTGGGAGCAGACGTGCGCTCGGGAACTATGGTCCTAGTCAGGGGGCAGGCTGCAGCAGTGTGACCGCACCAAACAAAGTCGAAAAGGAGGTCATGGCAATGACTGAATTAAAGGAAGCCACGATTTGTGTTTGCATGCATTAGCTTGTTGGAGAGCCCGAGCGACCGCGATGGCTTAGCTGAGGCAGAAACACGAGCTGAACTGCCGAGGTCACCACAGGCCCGCGGTGAGCTGCAAGTCAGAGGGGGTTCCAGATGCGTCTGCCCACGCCATGACACGCCCCTGACTACCAATAGTAGTTTTGATGGGATAACTAGTTGCCGCCGCTCGGGTCCTAGTCACGCGCTGTTGGCAAGCCACGTTCGAAGCTTTGGGATGCAGGGCGCTGTGCACGGTTTGCCGCTAGGGGGTTCGCGAAACGCGCGCCTGGAGAACGGATGGCAGATGTTTTAGCGTGAGCTTGATCACGGAATATTATTAGATCTAGACCAGGGGTCAAAGCCAGCTACTCTGACGGGATACCAGCTGGTGGCACGTTACAACAGAAGAGTCTCCAAATCACGGCCACAGTCTCGATAACAATACCATCTGCATATATGAGATCTATCCGATAGTAACATTTCTCATAAAAAGCCCGGACCCCCATAATTCTTTGTACCTAAACACAGATTGTTATATGGGGTTCTTCGTAGGGATTTCAGCTGGGCATGGAAGAATATTTGGTTCTGTACATTGATATCGGTGGGTAGGTAACATCTAAGTTTCCGTGCATAAGCACTTGCGCTTGATGACAAGCCCCGGAACCTAAAACATCCTCAGCACCAGAACAAGTACCTTAGGGACAGGCAAATACAAACCACTTGACGAGCTCACTTGCATAGCGTCATGGGTAGAGATCGATGTGGATGCTGGAGGAATGGCGTATGAGCTGTGCTTGCGTGACGTCACGAAAAAGAATGACGTTGAACCCTCAGATGGATGACCATAGACTCAGCATTTTACAAACTCTTCCAAGTTATTCAGATTTCCGAGTCAGATGTTCATTTCAGCTCAGTTACAAGGGATATCACGATCAAAACCCTCACAATGAAGGAGTATTCAGCGCAAGAGTGGCTCACGTCCGCCTCCGGGCTTGGCGAGAGCCCATTATACCGTGCAAGTGATAAGACGTTTTTCTTCGTCGACATCAAGAACCGGCTCGTGCACAAGGTGTCGGAATCAGAGGGTTGGGAGCAACGGAAGACGTACGAGTTGGACCAGCCCATCACAAGACTTGAAGTTGTTGCCAACCGTACGGATGTCCTAGCTGTGCAAACCAGGTTCGGCCTCGCCCTGCTATCACTACAAACTGGGACCCTGAAGGATATTGCGACCCCCCAGCACAGTGACCAGAGACTCGACGCAAAGGTGCGAATGAACGATGGCGCAATAGATGCCAAGGGCCGATGGTGGGCAGGATCCATGGCTTTGGACGAGGAGGAAACGATCGGTCGGCTCTGGTGCATGGACGATGGCCCCAGCGAGGTCAAGACAGCATCTGTGCGGGAGCTGAACAACCTTCTGGAGACGCCCGTGCCAAACGGCCCCGTCTTCTCACCAGATGACAAGATCATGTACGCGAGCGAGACACCTCAGGGAAAGGTATTCCAGTACGATTACGACACGAAAGACGGTTCCGTTTCGAACAAGCGGCTTTTCGTCCAGCTAGAGAATGGTGGGATGCCGGACGGTATGGCGGTTGATGCGGAGGGACATGTCTGGGTCGCTGCCAACTCTCAGGGGAAGCTAGTGCGGTACTCCCCGAGCGGCGAGGCTGTGGCAACGTGCGTCGTGCCTGGGGCGAAAATGACCTCGTGTCCTGCTTTTGGTGGGGAAGACCTGAGGACGCTTTTCATCACCTCCATTGCGTCTGAAGGCTCTACGGGCCATGTTTATAAGGTCAAGGTCGACGTCCCTGGCATTAATCGCCACGAGTACGAGGCCTAATCGCTCGTAGCGCTGGAATTGAGAATGAATAAAGTTAGTGTAAGCTACTTTGAGGTAGCCCATATCAAGGCTCCAGAGACTCTCTGATGCCGGTAATATCTCTGTGGCAGCTTTCTGGTACAACGGTGGTACAAACACCTTTCCTTGACCGGTAGTCCATTTTCCATGCGTTTAACATCCTTGATGCTTTGCTATAAACGCACGTGCGATACTGCACTCAATGCGAGTAAAATAGCTTGCTTCGTAACCCTCCACGTCAGTCCTTTTTTCATTTCTAGAGAGCATTTCGCGGATCATTTTTGGCAGTCTCAATTGAATTGCCAAAGATAGAAAGAAAAAGGCATTATTCTGTCTAAGAGTTCTCTGGAGATCGAGATGATGGTGCTTGCTGAGCGTGGGCTACATGCGGCTGAGCCGAATTCCTACGCCTTTGCCGTCGCCATGTCTGCCCTCGTCGCATTTGCAGCAGCATCAGCGGTCCACAGAGAGCACCTATTAACCCGAATAAAGTGAATGTCCATCCGACGCCGAGACGGTCAATCATGAGCTGTAATACGGCGAGGGCTGTGGCCGCGAGGGCGCAGCGCACAATATTGGCCGAAGCAGAGGCAGTCGACGATCTTGTCGGGTTTAAGTCTGTGAGAAGAGTCCCAAAAGCCTATGCCTGATTAGCATAATCCAGGAATGTTCATAGAATATAAGTCCGGAGAGAAAGCTCTTCAACAGCTTACAGAAAAGAGCCCAGTAGTGGCAAAACCTATGACCGTTTGGAAAATCAACGGAGCTGACACGTGCTGCGTACATCATGTTAGCAAGGACGGAATGACAGTGACGACGGGGAACCTGACCACACGATAGGCAACAGCCCATCCGTATCCTATCGTTGCCAGTGTGTTCAAGCCCACCAGATACAGTGCTGTCTTGAGCCTCGCCGTTTCAATCGGAAACTCACGGAAGTCGTCGCCGCGATCTGTCTCGGACATAGGCTCAAGACGTTTCGACAGCCGAGCGTAATCGTAATCTAGGATCTGTGGGCTTATAATTAGCAACAACTCATTGAGCTTGCCCGCCGGAAGCTCGCCGAACTCACCTTGCCCCATACCAACAGACTGATCAGGCAAGCGACTCCAAACGGAATGTACACCAGACCTGAAGCAAGCTCACTGTAGTGGTATACTTCGATGAAAAGTGAAGAGAGAGATGCCTGGGCACAGCAATATATCATGTAATATATGCCGTTGCACACTAGAACTATTGCTACGTCTTTGAGGAGCAACAATTTCAGAGAGGCCAATGGGTTCGGCAGCGACAGCTTTGGTCGCTCTCCACGGCTCTGCGGCCCCGATCTTGGTTTTCGCCACTCTGAGATGAAAGACAGGAGTGTGCGATTGATCCCATGAGCTGGGATGCTGCCGTTACCCACAAGGCACCGTGCGGTTTCTGGCAGGGTGAAGAGGACCATCAGGAGGCAGACTCCGCCAAGTATGCAAAGGAACCAAAATATCCAGTGCCAACTCAAGCTTGCCGCGAGAGCACCGCCGAGGATAGGACCAATTGGTGGAGCAACGTTCGGGCTGTTGATATTAGTTGTACGCAATGACATTGGTCTTTTGTTGGTTCTTACCCGATAAGCATGATCCCCACGTATGATCCTCGATCGGCTGGAGTTGTAATGTCACTGAGAACACCGTACCCGAGGGAAATTGTTCCTAATTAGCCTTAGTAAACAGGACATCGCTGTTCTCGGGTCCATAAGGATGAGAATCACTGACCAGAACTACCTGCGCTTTGCAACATCCTAAGGGCCAGCAGAGCAGGGTAGCTATTCTGAACGGCCAGTCCAATGTTGGCGCCCAAGTAGATCACCAGTGCCAAAATGTAGATCGGCCGTCGCCCTAGCTTATCCGCTGCGTTGCCCAATAAAGCAGGGGCGACTCCTGAAACGATCATGTACGTGGTGATAGCGAGATTGATGAGCCCGACCGAGACATTGAGGTCATCTGAAATGGCGGTGATGGCTGGGTAGAAGATGAATGAGCTCATCGGTGAGAACATGCCCGCAAACGCAGACAGGAAGACGATCCATCGTTTCTCCCAGACGGTGTAGACAGTAAAGGGGCTGTCGTGTGTGGTCTGCGGGCCAATGGTCGGCTGCCCTCCTTGGACGTTTTTTTCTTCCATCGAAATCTCATCAGCGCAATCCCGCCTTTCACCATTGGATCGAGGGCTCGCCAATATCTTCCAGGTGGTTTCTGCAGGCTTGGTGGAAAATTCACTTGATCGCGGAGATTTGCTAGTGACAAACCGGGGACGAGAAATTCAAGTGACGCAACCTGGCCGGACAGGACAAACGCTTCGGTGGCGGGTGGGCCGGTTCGGAGCACCCTACGGTTCTCCGCAGCTCGGCTGCAGGACCTGACCACAGTCGGCGTAAAGACACCGAAAGTAGCTCTTTCTGGTCAGTTCTCAGAAATGGCCACCCCGAAGACGGTCCATTGCAGAATGACATGCTGGGGTGGGATCCCTCTGAAGCCGCCTGATGTTGGCTCCGTGGAAACAGCGTAATTGGCTGGTTATGCGCCAAACATACTATTTATAGCTTCCGTGCCTCAGTAATACAGAAGCCCTTCACCTTAGGTTGTCGGTCACTTGTTGCCTCTGCGCAACAGCCTTTCGTGGGCTCAGCTTCCCCGCACGTAAATTGATGAACACTTGGAAGACACCAAACACCTACTACTAGTATGGCGGACTTGCGTCAACAAGAGAATTTGAAGAGCCAGCTCAGTGCTCTCAGCACTTCGCTTGGGGGCAACTTGCCTCTCGATGATGCTATTCGAGATGGTAGGTTCTTCAAGGAACGTGGGGCTTTATCAGTGGACTGCATTACTAACAGTCTTCGACCACAGTCCTCCCTCCAGGGACAAAAGTGAATCTGGTCCATAGCCATGGCATGTCAGCTTGGTCGTTCACGATTAAGATCGAAGCAGTCGACAAAGAAGGGACCCCTGTCGCATATTTTTCCAAGGTCAGCTATCTCGACTCGTCCCATCCCCTGAGGATACTCGCCTTGATTTCAAAGCTCATAAAGTGTACGTCTAGTATGTCGCTGGTGACCTGGGAAGACATCAGATCGAGGGCGAATACACGGCGATGAAAGAGCTACACAAATTAGCTCCAGAGTTTGTGGCGAAGCCAATCGCTTGGGGAGAGCTAAGCGGTATCGTCCCCGCGAGCTATTTCCTGTTGATGGAATTCAGGGACTTCGTCGTGGGCCTCCCTAACCCAGCGAAACTGGGGAAACGACTGGCAGAAATGCACAAGAAGAGCGAATCACCCACGGGAATGTTTGGCTTCGGGATTCAGACCTTCGATGGGGCTCGATTGCAGTCTGTGGCTTGGGATGCCAGCTGGACATCATTTTTCTCAAAGCTACTTGCAGAGGCATACCGGCAGGACACGGAGACCAACGGAGTCTGGCCGGAACTGAAAGTGGTGTTTGAGCGCGTACAGTCACACCTGATCCCACGTCTTATAGGTGCATTGGAGACCGATGGTAATTCGGTCAAGCCTTGCCTGATACACGGAGACTTGTGGGAGGGTAACATAGGGACAGACGCGCACACTGGAGACCCAATCATCTTCGATTGTGCGGCATACTATGCTCACAACGAAATGGAGTTGGGCATATGGCGAGCCGAGAGGCATGAACTCAGAGACAAGGTCTATCGCCGTGAGTATATGCGCAACTTCGAGCCGAGCGAGCCAGAGGAAGAATGGGACGACAGAAACCGCCTGTACAGCGCCAAGACGAACTTCATGTTCTCTGCGTGTTACGCAGGATCTCCTTCAAGGCAGCTGTGAGTTGAACGTCCTAGATTTAACAACCAACGATTCACTTAGATGGCATGCTGACAGTATAGGGCTTTTGATGACTTCATATATCTCATACAAAAGTATGTTCCATGGGATGAAGGCTCTGAGGAATGGAACCAAATCCGCGGCCTTCTTAAGAGGAGCAGCTTTTGAGGCCAGTGTTGCCTCTGAAATGTCCGGCATCGAACATATAGATACAAGATGTACAGACGTCTTTCAATAAAGATCCTGGCTCTTCATTACAATTCTATGTGTATTTCCGTGTCCGTTGGTGCAGCATGTATTCCAAGGTTCATACCCGGCCAAAGCTGTCCATCGCCACGGATTCGAGGAATCAACTGCGATTGCAGCGGCTGTGTTCGGTGCTCGACTGCTTGTTGGAGCCAGATGGCCCCCTCAATGGCTAACCATGTTTAGAAACATGCAGGGGCCCTGGTGCTGCCGTAACGCCAGCCACATATACGACCACATGCGGCGGGGTTCGCTGACGTCTGTTGGTACTGTATCTGGTTGGAACGCCTGCTTCGCCTCATATTAATTTCTCCCACTGGACTACTACTTCGACTCGAGCAGAGAATGGTCGCTGGCCGGTATCGTCAGTCGCAATGGTGAGTCAGGCTGGAACGGTTCAATACTGGTGTTCTTTCATGCGTAGCTACAGAGCTGGATTGCTAACAAGATTGCTCGATCCCAGTTTCCCCGCAACTTATTCTCGAAGCATTCCCGCCGGTCTAGTGACAACAGGCTCCGTTCCGTATCTCCCGGCCCTGACCCCCGAGCTCACACAACCCCACCGACGGAATTGGATCGAAGCAGGAGTATTGGTAGTCAAGAAACATTGCTTGCAATCAACACAACAGAAGACTACACACACAGCGCCAGACCAGGTGCAGGACCGCACAGCGCTGGCGAACGCAGTCAAAGCACACCTACAGTGCTACCTGTACACAGGAAGCCTAGCCAGCCTGATCGTGCATCTGATCCTCAGGGTCTAAGTCTATTGCATTCGCCTGAGGAACCCCATGTGGCAGACATCATCTTCGTACATGGTCTTGGAGGCTCGAGCAGACTATCATGGTGCCATAATAAAGATGCCAGCTTATTCTGGCCACAAGAGTGGCTGCCGCTTGACCAAGATGTACACCAGGCGAGGATTTTCAGCTTTGGATACAATGCCTTCTTTCATTCCTCTGCGCAAACAAGCACGCTGGGGATCGCGGATTTTGCAAAGAATCTCCTTTATGACATGTTGTACGGAAGGGACCGAAATGGGGAGAGCTTTGAGCTAGGGCAGGTGAGTCGATCATCATGAAACTTTCCAGCCTGGAGTGCCTCAGCTGGGTAATTAAGACTTCCTGAGCGCTGAAGCTAAATTATGGCATCTTAGGTACCCATAATCTTCGTGACTCATTCCATGGGCGGTCTCGTTTTCAAGAGGGTGAGCTTCAATTATGGGGCCGAAGCGTACGCTCTTGCGGTTCCTCGCTAACTTCGTGGACTTTCATACATCAGGCTTTTCTAGATGGCCAGCTAGATGATCGCTATGCCTCGATTATCAATGCCACCAAAGCTGTCCTTTTCCTGTCTACACCTCACAGGGGCGCAGATCTTGCGGGTTTCCTGCAAAAAGTATTGTCGACAGCTCCAAATAGTACTCCTAAGCAATATGTTGCAGACCTTGTTAAGCAAGGACCATTTTTGCGGATGGTCAACGAGCAGTTCCGGCACTGCGCCCCAAACTTGCAGATATTTTCCTTCTATGAGACCCTTCAGACGTCTGTCGGGTTTACCTCTGCAGTGCGTATCGATACATCCATGTGAAAGTTGCGTGTGTTTCTCACCAATTTGGCAGATGATACTTGATCAGGAGTCAGCGAAGCTGGGATATCCCGGGGAAGTTTCCCGGTCCCTGAATGCGGATCACCATGGTGTTTGCAAGTTCCACAACGCAGAGGACAGCAACTACAGAGTCATATTATCTGCTCTTAAGTCATTGGTGTCCACTTACTTGCCCATTGGTAAGCATAAATCCGAGTTCAAATTATTCTCTTGCCCAAGATTCGTGCTTAACATCGGTTGCCGTTCTGCAGGTCTCCAGACTCCGAGCGCGGAACTCGAGAGGGTGCAAGAGTTCCTCAGTGTCACAGACTCGGTGGATGTAGACCTGAATCTCTTTTTGCGCCGAAGAGCGGAGTCAACCTGCACATGGGTTCTAGAAAAACCCGAAATACATTCTTGGATCACGTCACTTTCAGCCTCACAGCTAGTATGGGTTCACGGGCGGCCCGGTCGTGGAAAATCCGTGCTTTCTTCTTTCTTGATACAACACCTTCGTGAAGAAGGTCGCCAAGTGCAGCATTTCTTTTTCAGAAACGGTGACGAAAGCAAACGTTCGATTTCCGCACTGCTCCGGTCTATAGCATATCAAATTGCTGCTCAGATCCCAGCCTTCCGGCGCTCATTGCTCGCGCTCGCAGACGGTGGCTACAAAATCAGAGAAGCTGATTGGAGGTCGACATGGGCGAAAATATTCGCTGGCGCGTTGTTCCAAATGGAATTCCTGGCCCCACAATATTGGATCATCGATGGGTTGGACGAATCAGGGTCCCCCCAGCATGTCTTTGATATGCTTGCAGATATCTCAGCTTCGTCATCTCAGATAAATTGCCTTGTCACAAGTCGTTGGAGCCCTGTACTGTCATCAGCCTTCAATAGGGTGCAGTACAGGATCACATCTTCAACATTGTCTTTGAACCAAGAGCTGACTGATATCAGGAAGTATTCGGAGGAAGAACTGAGATACCTAGGATGGAACTCCTCCGTCAAGCAAGAAGTCATGACAAAGATTGTTGAACACTCAAACGATAACTTCTTATGGGTATATTTGGTCCTGGAAGAGATCAAGGACTGCAATACTGAAGACGACGTACGAGAAAGGCTCGAGGAGCTACCTCCCGGAATGGAAGAACTGTATCAACGTATGGAGGAAACGATTCGTCGCATTCGCCGACCTTCCGACAAGGGTCTTTCCCGCCAGCTTCTTCTGTGGGCCATGTACGCCCGAAGATCAATCTCGATCGATGAGCTTTCGTCGGTACTGGAACCAGAGTTCGGCCAATTGCTTGACATCACGAGCACTATCGGTAGACTTTGCGGACACTTCATTGCTGTTGAAGGCCAGGACAGGATTGCACTGCTGCATCAGTCAGCTCGGGAGTACCTGATGCAGACAAGAACCTTGCCATTTTCACTCGGATCTTTCGAGGCTCATACCGAGTTATTTGAGAAGTCCATGGCAGCCTTTATGAATGGGGAGATCCGCTCGAAGCTGGGTTCTAATGAGCTGAAGTACTTGGAGTATCGAGCTACTTCCTGGCCCCATCACCTCGAAGCCATGAAGCAGCCAGAGGATTCTGACCAACAGCTAGATCTCCTCATCACTTTTTTTACGCAGCCATATGTTCTAATATGGATTCAGGCTTTAGCTGTAATGGGTCAACTTAAGGTGCTCATTGAGGCCTCGCATGCGGTGAGCACTTTTGTGCATCGCAAGCGCCGCGTCGATGTCACTCGTGCCGCTGCGTCTCGGAGATTCGAAGACCTAGAAATTCTGAACAGTTGGTCTCATGACTTACTGAAAATACCAGGCAAGTTCGGCAGCAGCCTAGCACAAGATCCGTCGTCTATTTTCACATCAGTTGCCCCGTTTTCGCCGTTGAGGTCGGCTGTCTATCGGTACTTCTCCAAAATTGCCGCACCATCAGTGTCTGTCCGCGGCCTTTCAGACGATTGGGATGATTGTCTCGCGAGAGTTACATTGGGAGCTGGTTCGCGAGCAACCTTGATAGCATCGTCAGGTCGATACATAGCTGTGGCGGATGATGCCGGGACGGTAGTGTTGTGGGACTGTACGACATTCCAGCTGACTCGTCGTCTTGAGCACCGAGAGCGGGTTTCAGCCATGGCTTTCAATTCCCGAGGAGACCAAATCGCAACATACGGCAATACCAGCACCATAATATGGTCTCCACATTCAGGAAAATCTCTTCGAAATTTGGTCAACCTCCGGGACATAAGTGCGCTCTGTCTGACCTACGCTGAGAACGACACAGTTCTGCTCGTGGGATCAGATCGCCGGTGTATCCTGGAGCATAGGCTCGAGCGCCGGGACGCCGTGTGGAAGGCTCTGGACCCCTCGCTGCTCAACGATATTGACAGCCTCCAGGGTACACAGCTTAACTCACCCTCCGCCTTGGCCATAAGCCCAGATGGCAGCAAGGTTGCAGCCGCTTACAGAAGATTCCCCTTAACGATCTGGTCCATTAACCCGCCCAAGATCATTAAGAGATTCACCCGAGAGCGAATACCAGGCCGCCCTAGTGTCCCGCTGCCTTTCGCCAGCAAGATATCCTGGCACCCAAATAGTGGAGAAATCATCGGGTTGTTCCTAGATGGCTACTCGTTCAGTTTTTCTATTCTTGACAATCGGCTTGAGGAACATCCACCAGATCCTACAAAAATGCCGGCTGATATACATTGCAGCTCCGATGGTTTGATATATGCAATTCGAGGCACTGGTGGAACGATAAAGCTCTACGATTATTACAGCAACACCCTGATTTACCAGCTCACTTCGAGGGGCGATTCTGTGAGCTCTTTCTGCTTCAGCCAGGACGGTCGTCGTTTCTTCCAGCTCCGAGGTAATCATTGCACTGTGTGGGAGCCCAACAGTCTCATTAGGCTGTCCGCTGTCGATGATCATGCTGTCAACAGTCAATCATCTCCTGAGGAGAGTATAGAACCATCAAATGTTGCTTCTGAGGCTGTGACGGACGACAAACCTCCAATCATGGTGGTGAATCCGTCTCCAAAATCATCTCTCATTTGTCTAGGAGATGAAGACGGTCTCATCGAGCTTTTCGATCACGAAACCATGCAGAAGCTCGAAGTTGGGAGAACTGCCACCGAATTGAGTATCGAACACGTGGCATGGGGCATCAATGGCGATCGTCTCTGCTACTCGGAAGTCAGTGGGCGGCTCACCCTTATCGAGATCTCGACGTCCTCGGGAGGCTGGCAATTCCGCAGGGTCAAGCGCATCAAGCCCAAAATGGAACACGACGCAATCGTTCAAATACTTCTTTCACCCGACGGTGAATCGATTCTTGTTGTTTCGTCATCATCGGCCAGACGCTGGTCGTTTGCATCAGCAGATGCACAGGCGACGAGCGAGTTGGATGCATGTGCTCTTCCCGCTCAATGGGTAGAACACCCGACCTCAAGGCAACATATCATTTCCGTTAGCCCTCAATTTGTTCGAGTGTACCAGTGGTCCGACTTGAAGGAGATAGCAGCCATTTCGATGCCCCAAACAGGATTTCAGAGACGGCCAACAATGATAGAAGTGGAGCCACCGTCCCCGAGTCACAAGACCCCCAGCGCGACCATCTTCAAAGTCGAAGAAGAGGTGGACCTGGTGGTGTCCACTCACCTAACCGGCCATATACTTATGCGAACCTCAAGACTGAGCTCTTCATCTATCTTAGTACCCAGGTTACAGGTCCTCAGCACTGCAGACACCGCGACTTTCCCAGAACACGATTCCGGTCGCGATCTAGTCTTCCTTGATATACCTTCTGCAGTCGCAGAGCAGACGGAGATACCTCTCAACATTCTTCCAAACGAGCGCTTCGTATTTATTGATCGGTCATTTCGAGTCTGCACATGGCCTTTGCGATCAAAAAGGGATGCTGAAGATATCAAGCGTCATTTCTTCATTCCCAGAGACTGGCTGCCAGAACAGAATCTTGAGCTCCTTCATGTTACCCGCCAGGGCTCAATTTTGTGTCCTCGAAGTGAGGGTTTCGTTATCATCAAGAGCTCTATGGCATCTGAGTGGTAGTTCTTACTTTTCTTTCGGCACGAAAACATGCGTATTTCGCTCCCTGGAGGACAGCGATGTCTCCGGAAGCATGCCTCTCAATGCTGGGTACGACTGCAGTTTCCAGTCTAAGATACCACTGGCATGGGTCAAAGTTACCAGGCCTTGACAAGGTGCACCGAATTGGGGGCCGCCAGCATGAATGACGGGACAATTAGGTGGCTGAACTTGATGCCACATCACTCGTTGCTACTTGACTACTTGATTGCTGTCCTACCTGCACAAGGAATATTGGCCAATTTGAAGCAGTGAAAGTATGTGACTCAAGAGTGGGATTCTACTCCCAGTTGATGTGAATACTTGCATGAAACGTATGCAAGCTACATTGATATTGCCAAACTGGATCTGCCACGTTGCAGCTTCTTGTCTCGTAGGAGTAACTATGCTGCCGACTTTGAGATTACAGGGCTCGATAGTCAGACTTTGGCGACCGGATGTAAGGAGGCCTTGGTGGTGCGTATTAGCATAAAGTCAATATAACCACATCCAGCCAGTCCTAGATTTCAGAAACAGGGTTGATGGGATGAGGTGATTTACCTGATAAGATTCTTCCCTGCAACGATAGCAGCTGTTCCTAAAGCGAACACGCCCAACATATTGCTCCAACTCTCGTTGCCATAAGCCCGCTGCCCTACTGACAGAGCCACGAGGTCGTATACCAGACTTCCTCCGAAGATCCAGTCACTGCAAGACGCGAGACCTGCAAAGCCCAGGCCAGTGAGGACTTTGACAGCGGTCGAGGGCTGTTGATGAACAAAGTACGCAACAGACCCGTTGTGCAACAAGTCCAAGACACCGATTCCAGCGAATGTCTTGCTCACAATGTGCGTCAAGATGGAGTTAGTGGAGCTCAAGTTCATCGGTGGGAGTCGCCCGAAAATGTAGTACAACTGTGCAAGGGAGTTGATGACCACGAAAATGTTGCTCGTCTTGAGGTCCGAGGCATTCCAAAAGACCATCCAACTCGCGATGCAAAGATTGCCCACGGTATAGAAAGGGCTGAAGTCGACCATCGTGTTCACGGCCCCATCCTCGAGTGCGGACTGGTCATTGGACCGCCACAGACGCCACAGCCATGCAAGCTGGAATAGCTGTTGTGGGAAGAAGAAGCCTGCGATGAAGAAGGGCTGGGGAGACCAGAAGGACAGATTGGCGTCGTGGACGTCTTTCATGTTTGGCGTGCTAAGCATGCCATACTGCTGAGCAGCAAAGTCGATCTGATGAGAACTCTCTGTTAGAATCTTCTAGAGGCAAAACGTGAGGACCGTCTTGACGCGGAGAAATTGCTTACGACGAAGGAAAGCGGCGCGATGTAGCGCGCAGTGGAGAGAGTGATGCCCATCGTGACTGATCAGCTGGCTGTTGATGGATCCCGTGGACGATGTGCTTTTGCCGAAGTTGTGGTGCTTATGATTATCCAAAATGTAATTGTTTATGGATGCATTTAGTCAGTGAGCGTTCCCGGAACACCCGTGAATTGCAGGCGGCGTACTTTTAAGCTCTGCTTGATGATGATGTAAATCTGATTTACGGTCGTGAAAGTTAGATGCAGACACGACAAAGCCGATGGATGGCGTTGAAACCGTTGCGTCATGGACTTTTCCCGAGAACTGTAAAGCAGTCAGCCCTACCACATGCATCCGAACTAAGGATTCAGCATCGTCGGGGCCGTCGGTGCAACTTTGCATGCCGAAATGCGATGGTCCCGAGTATGATCTCCATTTTTGGGGGAGTAGCTAATTATTGTTGTTCAACTAAGATTGTTTGTTTGCGAATTTCAGCAAGGCTCGGCACAGTGATGGCGCAGTGTGAGCACCACCCATGAATGACTTAACCCCAGAATTACGTTAGTTGTCCGAGTCTCGCCATGACGCCCCAGATACGACTCAAAATTCGCTAGGAATCTTCATTCTGCGAACTGGATAGGAACGCATAATTCAGATTTTCTGGGCTGGAGCAACTACTGCAGAGCTGAGTGACCAGCAAGTGACTGCAGGTGGGCATGGTCCACTCCGACCATCCTGGAATCCCGCTCGACTTTTCCGTGTCCACTGGCATTGCCGCGGAGGTCGAAAACCTCGGAAGCGATCCATTTCGAGCGAAGTCTCACAGGATCATGCTGAAACAACTTCTCCATCGCTTCATCTTATCGCTGGATCTCGCGTAGACGACGATATACGGGGAGGTATGACAACCTTTCGGGCTTCTTACTTTTAGACTGGTGTAGCTTTGATGAACAGTCATTTCTCGTATCAAATTTTAGTTTTACGCATATATGTTTTCTGCATAGTATAAGATGATACTTGAAAGAACGACCTTTCTCACATTGGCCTTCTCTGGGGAGAATTCAATGATAGATAACAGTAGGAAATGCGTCACTTGCTACAAATCAAAGTGAAGTAGTAGCCGTTAAACTGGTTTCCGCAGTCACTTGGTTGGCCAGACCCTGGTTGAAAATATTGAAAAGGCTGGAATGATCCGGAGTGTGCCCAGATAGATAGCAAAAGAGAATGGGGAGGTCGAGCATAGAGCAGCATGAAGGCCTTATGAATGATGCCCAAATAATATTGCCGAGAATTCGAGTGCGATCAGGGCCGTCTCTATGGGCTTGCTTATAACGAGGATGCAGGGCCAACTATCAAACATAGAAAGAAAAGGCAGCTTTGACCGGTTGCAGACGTGTTCGATCCCAAGAGCACGGTAACGCTACTGCGTGATGGTTACATTATCAGCAGCCGGCGTTCTTGGTCCTGCGTTAGAGGGCGAGTCGGACCTAACTCGGAGGGCCCGTTATCTTGAACATCCAGCTGGTGTCATCAGCGAAGGTCATATCTTGCCCTGCAAACCCTTGGAACGGCAATGATATCTACACAGCGCTTGCATCAGAGCAAACATTGTAATCTTAAAAGGTGCCAAGAGATAAGAAATCCTTGCCGAGAACGCCCCGGGAGCCAGGCAATGGGATGTGAAGCCAAATTGGACCGAGCCGTCTGCTTGGGTGGTCGCCAGCCGCAAGCCCCCGACTACTTTAGCTTCGCAATGATAAGAGATCCAACGCTGGTCTCGCAGGGTTTCTTGGCCAGGGTCTGAGGGCGGCTTGATATGAGGTCCGATTTCTGAGATCGAATAACAGATGCCGGTTTTTATATATGTGCATAGCCCCGGCCTCTCCAGGCTCATGGTGTACTAGATTTCAATGTAACTCCAAATTCCCTGCAAAAGAATAAGACAGTACAACACGATGAGCGAAGCTGTAAGTATCTATGCCTGGCGCTTCTCTAGGGATCAACTTGGTGACTGCGCCTGATAAATGCTGATATTGTCTCACTCTTCAAAGCCGAGTTATGACGAATCAATGCCCACGGGCGGAAACCCTCTTGAGGTGGACGTGAACGCCCAATATGCGGGCTTCGAGTATAACTACACGTACCTGATCTTCTGCGCCTTCATCGTGTGGCTTATCATACCCGGAATCGGCCTTCTCTACGGTGGCCTGGCCCGCCGAAAGTCTGCCCTCGCCTTATTGTTCCAGTCCCTTATGGTTGCGGCGGTTACCACCTTCCAGTGGATGTTCTGGGGTTTCTCCCTGGCGTACAGCCGCACGGCAGGCCCCTTCATCGGTGACCTGGCCAACTTCGGGCTGCGCAACGTCGTCGCTGCTCCGTCGATCGGCAACCCTACGATCCCTGATATCGCGTTCTGTCTCTATCAGCTCCTTTTCTGCGCCTGCACTGTGCAGATTGTGGTTGGCGGTGCCTTTGAGCGCGGTCGCATCATCCCGTCACTCGTCTTTGGGTTCTTCTGGGCCACGATCGTGTACTGCCCTATTGCGTGTTGGACGTGGAATCCCAACGGTTGGCTGTACAACCTGCCTTCTTTGGACTTCGCTGGTGGCGGTCCTGTTCATATTGCGTCAGGGTGGGCGGCCCTCGCTTATGCTCTCGCCCTCGGAAAGAGGAAGACACCCGCGGACGACAAATCACACGGCAAGCCACATAACACCACTCTCGTCTTTCTCGGAACTATATTTATTTGGTTCGGCTGGTATGGATTCAATGGCGGATCAGCTCTAAATGCCAGTATTCGTGCCATGTATGCCGCTTTCAACACCAACACCGCCGCATCAACTGGCGCCATCGGATGGGTCATGGTAGACTACATCAGGCACAAGAGACGCTTCAGCGTTGTCGGCGCTTGCGAAGGTGCCATTGCTGGCCTTGTCGGCATCACGCCAGCAGCAGGCTACGTCAGCGTGTGGCTTGCGGCTGTGATTGGGTTTCTCACGGCTGTCGTCTGCTCATTGATGTCAGATATCAACGTATGGCTACATATTGATGAGGGAATGGATGTCTTTAAGCTACATGGGATTGGTGGCATGTGCGGCTCTTTTTTCACTGGAATATTTGCCACGGCTTCAGGTTCGTCAATCCTCGAACTCTGCTTGCGAGTTTCGAGCAGTAGTACTAACTTCGAAATTCACAGTCTCGGCCCTTGATGGTGTCACAATTGCGTCTGGAGGTATTGATGGAAACGGGATACAAGTTGGTAAACAGTTTGCAGAGATCTGCGCTATCTCGGCTTACTCTTTCGTGGTGTCATATGCCCTGCTCATGATCATGAAGTACATCCCCGGCCTACACCTTCGCGTCTCTGATGAGGCCGAAGAGCTAGGGTTGGACTTGGATCAGTTCTTTGATGAGCAGATTGGTGACTGGAGTTACCTAGACATGGTCCAGAAACACCAGAGTACCACAATTGTTGGGCAGACTGGGCACAGTAGTGATTCATCCTCCACAAGGGAGGGGGTGACCGAAGAGAGGAAGGGAGTCAGTGATGGAGTCAAGGCGGCTTGATCATTACTGATATTCTCCATACTTTCGAAAGAAGGTGGTCTTTTGGTTGAGGTTGTACTTGGAAACATTGGCGATATGCCCTGAAATTCCATACGCTACATGCATACTCCTATACACATTCCTGTTAATATTCTTTTGATTCTTTTACAATTGTATCTACCATACCAGAACAGGCTTTACAACATCCCCGTTCCCCATGACTTTGACGGCTTCTGCAAAATCCTCGAAGTTGTAGAACTTGACCAACTTCTCCACTGGGAAGATTCCCTCCTTCCACCACCTGATCATCTGCGGGATGTACTCCTTCGTTCTGCTGTGGCCCTGAACCGCGCCAAAGTACTGTTTCCCACTGACCATGAAACTCTGCATGTGAAGCGTCAGGTTCGCGTTCGGCATGCCGGTTCCAACCTGGATAATCTTGGCCATGTACCGCGTGTAATCTACTTGAGCAGCAACAAGAGGGGGGTAGGCGCTCGTGTCGATCGAGATGGTGGCGCCCAGCCCGTCCGCCGCCTCTTTGACGGCGGCCACAAGCTCCTCGATCGATAACTTGGATGTGTTGAAGACATGTGTGGCACCAAGGGACTTTGCAAGCTCCAGGCGCGCCTCAACTCTGTCGATGCCAATGATGGTCTTGCACTTCTGGTTCTTGGCGGCCATCACAGCAGCCAATCCGACTCCTCCCATGCCAACGATAGCAATCGCATCGTCGGGACCGGCCTTTGCCACGGAAATGACTGTGCCGCTTCCTGTTTGCAGACCGCAGCCGAAAGGTGCCAAGAGTTTGAGGTCCTCTCGCTCGAGACCCAAGCCGCTCACGTTCACGACGGACTTGTCGCTGACGATGGCGTGTTTCGCGAAGCTTGACTGCCCGAAGAAGCGACCGCCGATGGAACCTCCCTTCGCGTCATGGAAGGCTGGCTCGCCCATGAAGTTGATTTCGAAGAAGTCCACGCAATGTGAAGGAGGGCCGCTTTTGCAGACATGGCAGTTGCCGCAGTAAGAGAAAGAAAGCAGGACAGGATCTCCTGGCTTAACCTGTGTATAGTGGAATCCGTCAGATAAGGGCCCCAAAAATCAATTGGGCGGAAGAGACAGCCACGTACACTGCTCACTCCCTTGCCGACCTGCTTCACATAACCAGATCCTGCCTCAGATATCAGTATAGAAATTCCTGCGTTGTCTGGCGGCATACGAGCACGTACCCTCATGCCCGAGGACTCTAGGGTAGAAAACAGCCGGCACTCCTTTGTCATCCGGCGTGTCGCCACAGTGTAAGTCTGTGTGGCAGATGCCGGATGCCACTATCTCGACAACGACCTCGTCCTGCTTCAGCTCTCGCAGCTTCACATCCTCGATGGCCCATTCCCCTGAGGAGAATGGCCCCCGGGATACAAGTGCCTTGGAATCCATAAGTGAGGTACAGTGACGCAATCGCAAGGTAGGCAGCGGCTGAGAGCTTTGAGAGACCGAAATGTCGATAGTAATTGGAGGGTTGTCAGCGCATGCGAAAGGGTCTTCGTACCGAAATCGCTATCGCCCGGCCACCCGCCCGGCATCGTGCGGAGTGACTACCACTTGGCGGGATTGAACTACCTAATCAGGCCTAGCACCAAGTTACGCACCGGCTCCTAACTGCCACCAGTCCGCAATTATTCAAACTCAATTGATGTGGTACGAAATATCAACACTATTACTCCAGGCTCTGAAGACAAAACACCCGGTCAAGATACCACCACAGGACTGGCATTACCCGAAGCAATCTCCAAGCTCTCAACATCCTTTCAATCTCTCTCAAAACCACCAACCAACCTCTGCTCGGAAGTGTCCACAGGATAGAATACAAAAGGTTCCGTGATGTACTCGATGTACTCTTTATAGAGCCCCTGTACGTGTGCTGAGTTCTGATGCGCACGATAGTCTTCCTCGCTGGCGAATCTATCAAAATAAGTATCACAGTTAGTCTTTGACCAAACGATGGCCGTTGGCGGATATTCCGTGTCACTAACTTTTCAATGAATACAAATTGGTCCTTGCCCTCGACCTTGTACCATCGGTAGATCTTGGCAGCGGGCTCCAGCTGTTCTGTTGCTTGCCCTACGCGAGTGAAGAACTCGACCACCTGAAGCGAAATAAAGCAAGGTCAGCATCTAAGTTTTCTGAAGACTTGAAAACACTTGTACGCATGTACATCTCAATCGTATGACCTGGGGTGTCAATTCATGTGTACCTTTGCCTGGTTCTCTGGTTTTACATTGAGGGTGGAGACAGAGTAGTAGCAAGAAGTGCTCGTGTCCTTAGTCGCCATGGCTGAGAGAAACCCTATGGTGGAGAAGAGCAGCGCAAACACGCACGCGAGGAGGTGAATTGGTTGCGAAGGAGGAGATTTGGAGACTAAAGTTATGTCACGGCCCAAGTCTACTCGGTGTCCAGTCGACGTCTTTTTGTATATGGCTGCGCCGCTCAACATGAGCCCCTCACCTTGATGTGGCTTTGTTGTCACCAGCAATTACGTAAGCCATGCAGATACAGGAGGAATGATCCTATCTGGAGAAATCTGTGTCGTATCTTACGGCCATGAGCTAGCGTTAGAGTGGCATAAGGCATCAGTTACAAGCAGAGCTGCACCTAGCACACCCTCACGTCCATGTCGATCTGGACGAGATTACTGCTCCCGCTACATATTCAAGAATATGCGAGCTCAAATAGTTTGAAATTACTGCAGGCCTAGCTGCATTTGGTGAACGCCCAGGAGCGACCATAATCTGTACCCGGTGTGCCCGGGTCAACTGCTCATCCCGTGACACGATTTCTCTACACCAAACCCGGCTCGGATCTACGGGTTCGATGTCGAGTTCGCATTCCCATCCGTCAAGCTGTCAATCCGTTCTGCTACCAGACCGTCAAGGTCATTTGCATGTAGAAATTTCTGAACCGAGAACAGCAGCCTTCCATCACCTGCTACAGCGGCTTCCAGCAAGCATTTGCTCGTCCTGCGTCGGTTTTGACGTCCCCGCCCGAGCTCACCAAGAAGCACACTGTCCTTGGACACGGGTCTTGGAAGTACTTCTGGCGTTTACCCACGGTCCGAAGTATGCTCTGGCGTCACGGAGTTCGATCTGCGCATTTGACGGGCCTGGATCAGATGTCGTCGGAGATCTGGTTGTCGCATTAGACTTAAGGCCTGGGGCTGACTCTTGATGAGCTGTTATCTTGGACGGTGGCCTCGACAGCACACACGCCTACCTAAGTGGAGTCGCCCTGTGTAACAAGACAGGCATCTCAGCATTACTCAGAACCAAGACGAAGGCTATTTCCAAGGTTGGAAGGGGAAGTTGGCAGATATTGCAATGCGTGATACTCATACTCCACTTTACAAAGCAATCAGGCATACTAACCAGAATGTAGCATTGGCCATGACGCGGTACGGAGACACACACGCTATTTGCTTCAAAGTTTTGGAGTGGCCGTTTTCCATTTCATGCACGACTGTAAGCACGGCAAAAAGTGAAAATATATGGTGCTTAGAAGTGCCTTGTTTCATTCAGAGTAGTGCTACCCCAAACAGTACTACTCTATGGGTGGGTATTAAACTCGTACTTCGCGATCTGGTCCAGTTTCCTCAACATGTTCTCACTGATGTTGCCACTAATGATACGCACGATCTAGCCATCCGAATTCACACGGACACTCTCAAAGTCGTCGCGATTCTGGATCAGGGTTCGGTATCGACCCTGGAACCACACCCGAGTGTCTCCTCCACGCGTCTCAAACTGCCATCCTACCGTTGGGCGGATGACAGGGTTGCCATTCCTGTCGACGTAGTGCCGACCGGATGCCCTGGTTGGGAGAATCCTAACCGGACGCCGAAGCGGGATCTGCCATGGATCCGCCTCGCTAGGCGCCGGATTGCCTTGGGGCGCCGGGTTGCATGGGGTACGAAAGGCTGCGGCTCTCCAATATGTGTGAGCACCCAGTCCCATGCTCGATTGAGGCGACGCATTGCGTCGAGGCCGTGCCTGTCTCGGTTGGTCTCTGGAAGTACCAGGTTGGCAAGGTTAAGGTATGCCTGTTCCACCGTGTTGTGCATCATGGTGCCATTGTGTAAATCGAGAATATCGTAGTATGCATTCTCAGGCAGTCCCAAAATTCGGTGTACCTGGTACCTCGTGTCGTGTGTGTTCATAAATCCCGGGGGAGGACCCATCGTCGGCGGTGGTGCCACAGGCGGGACAACCAGGGTGGCCTGGGGCCAGTGGGTCGCGGGGTCTGAGCAGCAGTAGGTGGTGGGGTTGGTTGGCTTGTAGGACGCGGGGTTGGCTGGGTCTCGGGAGGGGCTGCCTGTGTCGCGGGAGCAAGAGGTAGGGCACGGCGAGGGACTGTCGACTGGATGACCTGATGCAAGGTCAGCAGCTTCCAAATTGGGTGCAGTGTGAGACTTACCGTGGTGTAATCACGACGACATGTTGGGCACCGCATCCGCATCTCGCCGGCGAAGTAGTTGGCGATGGTGTTTGGTACAAACTCGTGTGAACATGGCAAGGAACGCACGATGCCTCCAGGCGGGACATCTTCCTGTATGAAAATGTCGAAAACTGGATCAGTCGCGGTCGATATGTGGCTTGGGAGCCCATCGAGCATGGGACTGGGTGCTCACACATATTGGAGAGCCGCAGCCTTTCGTACCCCAAGCTCCCCTGCCTGCGCCTTGGGCCCCAAGGCCACCAGCCCCAATGCTACCAGCGACCCTGCCACCGTGACACCTAGGCATGCCGACTTTCCCTCTTGAGGTGACCCACTTCTCTTGGGAAGACTTCCGGCGGGGACGAGCCAGCCCTCCATCGTTGCCCTGATCGTCTCCATGGCGGCCTGGTCCCAGTGGTTCAAGTTGCGCATCAACTTGTAGTTAGCAAACATCTCGAGGTCCTCCAATCCAGGGCGAGTATGTGGGGCGTTGCCGTTGGCCCAATGAGTAAGCCGGTTCCTCGCAAGGAAGACGGCGGCGCGCAGGTTGTATTCACGACCGTATTGTGTGAGGAAGTTGTCGTGAAGCTGGATCGAGGCAACTCTGGCGTTGTGGAGGGTATTAACCCCACCATGAGTTGGAAACCCTATAGCTTAGTCCATGCTGCTTGATGTAGTCCTCGATCTCTCTGGGCACGATCCTGTGGCGTCAATCGTAGTACTCGAAAACCACACTGTCCTTCTGTTTTCCCACCAAAGCGCCCAAGTAGACAGGCTTGTTCGCTTTGCGAGCTTTCGAGTGTGCCAGTGACCCAGCGATGGCCAAAGACGCACTGCAAGAACCTCATCTCGGGCATGGTGACGATTTTGTCGACATTGGTGCCTTCAAAGTGAGTTGCTTGAACCTTGTAGAGAAGATCGCGCAAATCTTCCTTTATGTCGAAGGTGACATCTTCCCGGCGAAGGATCGGAACGCCACGTGGTTGCAGCGACACCACGTCGTGGTCCTGGTACTTGTCTGTGTACTCGATCTCGTCGTCGGACTCGTCGTCAGAGGCAGCTGAGGAGCTTTCAATGTCTGATTCTCCGAGAGCATACAGCTCGTCATTACCTCGGGGTGGCATCTGAGATTGTCGTCAGCAAACGCTACATGGTCAAGGAAGGTTTCACAGACCTTTCTAGGTGGTATTTGTCTGGTGTTAGGGTGTCTCGGGGCTGTGATTGGGGACAGACGGTTAAGAATGTATTCAGACTTGATGGGAAGTTGATGGTAAGGATAGAGCGAGTTGAGTGCAAGTCATCGAATTTGAGAAGAGTGGAAGTGATAGCTGTATCGTTGGAGGTTGCGAAGGAAGTGAAGTTGGCACAAAACAGTCGACAGGCACTAGGGTTTAAATAGTCGAAGGTGGTCTCGAATTTTCTGCTTCTACAGCTGCTCGCTGGCTGCCAAACTATTCAGACCGTGAGAACAATGGCCGCCCATTGGTGCTCCCCACCAACGCTTACGGTTACGATGAGATGAAAGTTCGATGGGATGAAATTTACCAGTCACATCTACCAGCACGAACGAGTTGCAACCGGGAACAATGGCAAGACGTCCGCTATTCTTCCACTCTGTGTCTGGTTTGTATGGGGCATGGCACCTGGGGTACCCTGATTGTCGCCCGGTGGTGGGCGCTCCATCCTTAGCCCCACGACATACTGTAAGTCTGAGAAATCATCTGAAGAGAAGCCACCTACAAGGTGGGATATCGGTATTACAAACGTCCCAACCTAAGTGGCCTGCGTCTTGGGCCTCGTGGAAGGCTTGAACAAAACAACATGGTTCCAGCAGAAGATACGAGATGCTCAAGGTCTTGTTTTGGTGTCAAATTGATTCTAGTCAGTGATACCTAGGGAGAGTTGATCTCGAACTTCGCCTGTCCCTCGACATTCCTCCGCTGATTCTGCCCGAGACTAACACTTGAGAACAGGCAAGATCCAGCCATCCTCATCAACAAGAACACCTCAGAAGCCCGGAAAGTTCTCAATAAAAGCTAGCCAACGGCTTTCCTTACCGTCTCCACCACAGGTATCACCACTGCTGCCCGGGCATGTCTATTTCCACCCCAATATCTCGGCCTGAAGCGCAACATACCATGCATCATCATCCTTCCCCCATCCCTCCAAAGCCTTTCTCGCCTCCTCGATCTCCTCGTCCGTAATACCCACACGATGCCAGCTCTCCCTAAACGGGTCACCCGGCTCGAGCTTCCCCAGGCTCGAAGCAAGATACCAGTCCCGCGTCTCCCTGCCCGCGTGGACCGTCGTCCCGGCCCCGACCTTGACCTTCCCCTCCGCGGCGTCGAAGCCTACCTCACGGAACAGCGCCGGCATATCCCCGCCGGGGAAATGGGAGCCGGAATCGCCGTGCCCGTAGCACTTGGCCATGTTGGACGCCCAGACCCTGTCGAGGTCGTACGTTCGGGGGTAGAAGTGCAGCTCCGCGGCGTCGCGCGAGGCCACGACGCCCCCGGGCTTCAGGACCCGGCGCATCTCGCTCAGAGCGCGGACTCGCATGTCGTGTGTTTGGAGATGGGGAAAGAGCTGTGAGTTGAAGACGACGTCGAAGGTGTCGTCGGGGAAGGGGAGCCCGGCGAGGAGGTCTGCTTTTTGGAGTGTGATGGGTGCTAGGGGACGGGAAGCCTCCTGCGACTTCGTCCTTGCTGTGCTGACTGTCTCTCGGGCTAGCTCAAGGACCTCCTCGGATATGTCTATGCCTACGACCCTGCCTTCTGTGGCAATGGCTCCAAACCCGACCGTGATGGTTCCTGGGCCACAACCTACGTCGAGTATGTGGTCAGAAGCTCGCAGATGAGGAACCAAGAAGCTGGCATCCGATTCGATCGTCCGGGAGGCATGGCTTGAGACGGTGGCTTTCGAATAGCCTTGGGTATAATTGGTTTGTTCTGGCGTCATGGTGACTTTGCTGGAGAGGAAATACAATCTCAGGACTAGGTGTTTTTTGAGATGTGATGCAGGTAAGAAAGAGCAACCTAGTTGTGGTGTTTGCAGTTCAAGAAGAAACTTTCGCTCAGTTAATGTTTTCAAGTTTGCCAAAAAAATGTTCTTCTTCCGAGTGCGTAGACAACTACATTCCATCTTGCTTGTCACCTCGCTTTCCTTTTGTAGTGATGTCGCGGAAGCGTCTCGACGGAAAAGTGGGGCCGTGGCGGATCTGACGGACCTGACGGACCTGAGAAAACTCCCCGGACTGGGCAGGACAGTGTATCCAGCCGGAGTTCAGATGCGAGGAGACGGAAATTCCGTATCAAATCGCTAGATGAGAATTTTACAGCAACTATGTTGTTTCAGTAAGAAGAAAAGCCATGGCCATGTTCACACTTTGGACAGGCCTCCTCAGCAACTAGGGTACCTCCTAGGCGTCGAGCACCTGAGCAGTTAGTGCCTCTGTGTAACCGCGCCGCTTGTCACAAGCCTTCCTTCCACCTCCATCGACTGACATCACTTTCTCCTCACTCGTGTTCTTTGTTCACCGTGCTGTCACCTCCGCCATGAAATCCAGCAGGTATGCAACTTCCCGGCAGAAGGCTTGTCAGAATTGTTCTTCTGCCAAGGCGAAATGTGATCGCCATCCGCAACGCTGCGGTAGGTGTGCACAACGCGGCCTCAACTGCGCTTACCCTCGCGAGCTGGCCCGAACCCCGGCCGCTTCTGCCGACAGCTCACGACATTGTATTGACAACACCACCATCAGCCCCGGCGGTGGCAGAATTTCATTGTCCGGCGCCTCGCCCGGGTACCTGGGACCTAGTCTCGACGGGCAAGCACCAATAACTCCCGGAGAACCCATTCTCGCCTTTGCAGGGTCAGGCGATGGCACAAGCCCTACCGTGGTCTCCTCAGAAGCACCGCCGGTGTCACCACCACCCGTATCCGCAGCATATGCAGCTTCAAACGTCCAGAACCCAAGTACAGACAGTACTTCTGCTTTTGTAGACCTCGAGCTCGTCTGCCCCATAAACGCAGACTACATAAGCAGCCGCTGGCTGAACCAGTACGTGCCGGTCCCGGGGCAGGAAGTCAAAAACTACCCAGACCTCATCAAGGCCTTCATACCCAAGATACTCGGGTCGTACGCCTCAATAGCCGTCTGCGGACGTCAGCTCCCACCCTTCATCCACCCGGCGCAGATGCAGCCACCGCTGGCGAGGCCACCGCTCTCCACCTGCCTGAGTGTGGTCCGCATCTGCGAGAGGCTGCTCCCAGGCAGCGATGGCACCGCCGCAGACGTGATCCAGAGGGAGGCGACCAGCATCTACGAGCAGCATGCGGCCATAACCGACGGACTCACCCTGCTTTCAGCATTTCAAGCACATCTCCTCTACCTCATGGTGATGTTCTTCAAGCTCGGCCACCTCGTCGGCGAGTCCATGCGGCGTGCCATGATGGACCTCCAGGAACTTGCGTCGCTGTGTAGTAAGCGCGGGCTCGTCTGTGTGGCGGAGCAAGACAGGGCTCGGCCGAGGTGGGAGACCTGGATCGTCGCTGAGGCGAAGCGTCGGACTCTTTACACCATGTACCTCTTCGACAACGTGCTGTCTACCCAGGAGGGCCTGCCGAGCTTCTTCGGCACTGAGCTCAAGGGCTTGCCCGCACCCTCAGGAAAGAGTCTGTGGGAAGCTCAGACGCAGCGGGATTGGGAGACGGCATACAACGCTCATCTGGCGGACTGGGCTGGGGATGGCTTAAGCATTGACGAGCTCTGGCCGGCTCCTTCATGGTTAGATGAGGCTGGTATCGTGGAGCGTCGAAAGAGAGTGGACCGGTGGCTGGAGGGAGTCGATGGGTTTGGCACCATGCTCTTTGCTGTTACTAGCTCCCTCCACAGCTTATAACCGTCCCCTTTTCAAACAATATTGATGGATTTCCACCGGGATATAAGCTTGAATCGAATAGCTTCATATATGGTACCGTCAAGAAACACTCTCGTTGTATTACCTGTGGCTAAAAGTGCAAGCGCCTCCAAGTGTTCCTCCGTGGTAATGGACCCCGGCCTTGCACTCATCTTCGGCAGCCACATAACTAAAGTGACCTTCAGGAAGTCTTGGGTCGCAGTGACACTTGTAAGCCGCCATTTGTGGCGCAACTTCGGAGGAGCGGTGGCACTTTCTCTCAGCTCCGCTGCTTTGATTTTCAATCCCGACGCCCACGCAGGATTGGGCAAACAAATGAAAGCCAGTTTACCACTCCACGAGTGCAAAGATTGACTGCCCATCATCTCGAAACCCTGTTTAAAGCTGCTTCTGTATGGCTCTCTCTAATTTCATCGGTCATATTTGTCTTCGTTCGAATAAGTGCTTAAGCAAGAACTGTTTACATTCATCGATCGTCTAGTCATGCTCAGGGGCAGGTCTTCGATGTCACTAAAGTCCTGTAGCTTCACCTCCTAGACAACCAAGAATGGGCCTTGTAGATGATGAGTGAGCAGGTAACGACGAAGTACGTCGTGTCGACGAGGGTGACAGTTAGCTCTGGGAAAGCGAGTTGCTGATTCTGCGTAGCAAAAGAGTACGCCGCGGCATTCATCGTTCTCGCACCCGATGGCCAATTCTCGAGTTATAGAAATTTGATACTTCAAGCAATATTCTTACGGTACGCACCATGTGATCTTGTGCTGTATGCTGGTTTTGCTTCCATTTGAAAAATTGTGTAGCTTTGACTCTACTACTGTACTGTTGCGCCTTTCTCCATTCCCAGGATCCTGTGCAGCGTTATCCAAGCGTCAAGAAATACAACACAGCCTGTCCTCACAATCATTACCCAAATCTTGAGACTCGCCGTTGCAATGCTAAAATTCAAAATGCAGAAACTGCCCATTCTTTTTGAATGACGGCAGCAATGAGATAAGTGGTGTCCACCCTCCAAATATAGGAGGATACCGCTTCCCAAACCAGCCCGTACCCATAAACTCATGAGCAAATACCCTGTCCCTAAGAACCAGACGGCTGTCCAGCCTCCTGATATCATTTGCATCGTCAATTCCCCATCTCACGCGGGCCTCGCTACTGCGCAGGGCTTCCAGAAGCGACGTGAAGACCACGCAAACAGATCCAAAGGTGTCGCAAAGAATATTCCCGTGCGTGAAATGCCCCAGAAGCCGTTGTATTAACTGTATGCCCTTCTCGGGTTCCAAATAGTAGAGAAGCCCCTCCATGATGATCAACGTCGGGCGGTCGTTTGGTATTTCGCGGAGCCAAGCGTCGTCCTCGTCCGCAACGTTTGCCGTCAAAAGAGTGTAGCCTTCACTTTCCGCATCCCCCATGAGTCGCTTCCTCAGTCCCGTCACCCTGGGCCGGTCCACGTCGATCCATTCCACCTCTCGCCCAAGCCTGAGGCGCTCATGTCTGCTGTCCAGTCCGCATGCAAGCTGTAGCACGAGGACGTCCTCGTACTGGTGTTGGTCCAGGAAGTCCTGCGCCCAGTTGTCGATCTGTTTTGACCTGCCGCAAATGTACTGTATATATGAGGGGTCGAGTTGGAAGAGGCTGCGCGACAGGTCGAAGTTGATTTTGTTCATTAATGCAGAGGCATAGTGGTCTCTGAGGATGGGGTTCTCGGATGTCGCGTCCCTCACGCGTAGATACCAGACCATAAGAAGTGTCTCCTCCTCCGGGTCCAGTTGGATTTCGGCGTCTTTGGCGTCGCTGGAGCGGCTGCTGGTGCTGGTGCTCGTGGCTAATGACGCTTGACCTCTGCTGAGAGGCTTTACGATCGTTGGTGAGGGTACCTCCGTAAAAGTAGTCGGTGTGAGTGGTATATCCATGGTGAACAATGGCCAGGCGCTCAAAATCAACTTTCAGGCGGGAAGACAGAATCATGCGGCATGACGGGTTGAAGACAGCAGCAGGAAACAAGGCAAAGAGTTGGATGCAAAAAGCGGCGGGTCCCGATTATCGTTCGAGCTGGTGAACGTTTTGCCTTTGATGATAACCTAGGTAGCATGCCGTTCTAATGTTTGGTTGCCAACCCCGTCAAAGCCCTGTGACTCCACTAGCATGCTGACCCCTTTTTGGACCCATTCCGTCCCTCATGCCAAATTCTGCTCCTACTGTCTGCTTTTAGATGGGCCGCTTCCTCGGGAGGGCCTCGCTTGATTACATTTCATTGCTGCCGAGCCCAAGCATGTGGAAAGCCGGAGCAGTCTGGCTGGGGGCAGCGCATTCCAGCGTTATGGACGTCCGGCCGCCGGAAATATTAGGGCCACGCAGAGATCAGCACCCACTCATCCCACAATTCTGTCATATGCAACCGGTCCCACAGCACCTGCATGGCGCCATGCTCCGCAGGTTGGGCGTCGATCCAGAGCGTGCTAAACCGTTACGGTGTTGCCCCGGTCAATCGGCCTCGCGTCACGGCAAAGTATGGAGGAGGCCTTCAGATCCCCCCTGCCAGACTGCCGGAACATGTTGTACGCAACGATGGAGGACAAAAGACCAACAATCTCTCAAGACTCGTAAAGGTCTAAAGATTTCTCATCTGCCGGTTGACATCTCTGACGGCCCAAGTTTTTGGCGGACTGTCCCCGAAAGCAGATATAAATCAGTTTGTGGGGCTTGTGATTAATCTTACCTGACGGCATTGTCTTGCTGCAGCGCAAGATCTGGATCGCCACCTGCATTTGCAGATTGGTCCGAGCTGTCATGCGATGGAGCTCCTCAATGATGTAGGATCACGATGCGCCTGACCAGGCCGGCCGGGCCATCGTGCCTCATAGTGTGTCCCTGTTTTTTCATCATACTGCACGCGAATTGACCATTCTCCCCGGCTTTCCCGGACCGCCTCTAGGTAGGTCCGGATTGGCCGCTGAACGCCCCGCCGGATCCGTGCTCGCAAAGAACACCTGCAAAAGGGCTTCCAGTTCGTGAAGTTAATCTGCAAAGTGGATTACGACTGGCGTGGCCTTGGGCTTGGTTCACTGATAGCCTGCGCCGTGGCAGCGTAGAAGGTGCTGGATATCTGCTCTGAAGGAATTGCCAAGAACGTGGCATGTGCCCCATATGGAACCTGGGATTCGGCCAGAAGGCCCGCTACTGGGATGCCTAGTCTTTGACCGATCCACACTGAAGCCGCGGCCAGCTTTCACGAGCTGCGAAGATCGGCGGTTCGGGACGTGGAATGATCTGCCAAATTGATTGGGAGGATCGAAAAACTGATGGCTGTGAGCTTCATGTGAAAAGTGACATTCTTTGGAATGCTCGAGCAGTGCTATCACTGCCCTGCAAGCTTGATCCTTCCTAAAACTCTAGATTCGCGAAGACGATCAGTATTGTGCAATTTTTCTGCCCAATTAGTGCCTACGAAAACCCAAGTTCAAATTGATTCGCTTTTCGCTACACACGCGACAGAGTTACATACTATACAAATGCTCCTAAGGTAGGCTGCATCTGCGGCCCATTGTCAACTAGTAGTCTTCTCGAAATGATTCGCCACTAGCAGCAATCTCTTGGCTGTCGATGTGCAGATTTTGCCAAGAATTATTAGTTACAAGGACAAATGCAAGTAAGCAACCAAGGTAACTTACGCAGTCGTGGCAGTCACCGCAGGACTCAGATGGAATGCTATGCAAGGAGTATGCCGGTAGATATTTTTAGAGGATAGACTCGAGACTCACAGAAAGTGTGTCTGGCTGACTGACTCCTGAATTAGTGATGAATGAATCTTTGCCTGTCATGGTTGAGACCAGTGTGATTCTCCATGCGAACTGCGATAATTATCAAGAGAATCTTGGCACAGTTTAGAGTCTTGTGTAGTCATTAATGACAACAAATACCGGCTGGTCGGGATCGACGTCTCATGTAACTCCTGTTTTGTAGATGAATGCTTGTGCAACCATGGCTTATAGGTCAACAACTAACAGGTGGAACATGGCCAGTATCCGCATGCCTACAAAAGACAGCTTGAGACCAGATGCAGACAGCTTTCCCTTGCGAGACGCCTTCGGCCCCTGAAAAATATGCTTCTTGTATATTGATGCACCTGGAAAAAACCTTGAACCCCATCTGTGCTTGTAGTGGCGTAAGCATTGATACTAGTTCTCAACATAGCATCACAGACACTGACTGTCTTGGTCATATTGAATACATTGTCTCCAAACAAGAGACTGAGGTCATAGATTTTAGAGTTTTCAAGGTAATACCTCGCTCGTACAGAATATGAGCAGTAAGCGACTACTGCATCCAAATATGGCTCAACGGGCTTGGCATTGTAGCGCGCATAAGCGCCCAGGTGTCGTTTTGTGACGCGCTGCAACGGTTATGGTTTCCCTTCGACACACGGCGATGCTGTGCGGTGTCATGCAAGACACCCGCAGGCCCTGGGCCGGGAGAAGCGCCGGTCTACCGCGCTGCGGTGCCAAGATCCGGGGCGGTGTGGGTCGCCGTCGGCGTCGAGCAGCAAGGAGCCGCCGGCCGCAGGGCCAACGGCTAAAACAACCTTTTCACGCTTTTCACCTACAAGTTACAATGTCTGAACAGCATCTCGGCGGCTGGGCATCCCTTCTCGTGCGCAGCCCGAGGCGCGTTCCAGGCGGGTTCCATGCGGGAGCAGCCGCTGAAACGAGTTGACAATTGTCCGATTTCCGCCGCCACCGGGCCCGATCTTTGCCTTCGCGAGACTAGGTCCTGAAGCCGACTAGTCTAAGTCATTGCTGCGTGTCAGCGTGTGCGCGGCTTAGGCCAAAGCAGAGGACGTTGCATCTAGAGAATCACCGGGCTTAGCATCGCATCCGCGGGTGTTGATCTCGAGCGACTCATGGGTTTCGCACATCAGCTGGGCAATCTGCTGCAGACGATAGCAGCCTCTTGGTGCGCCCATGTGGCTATTCACCGCCGCTGGGCCTGCGGGCCGATTCGTCAGTGTCTGCAGTCGGGCTGCAGCTAGACGGGACCCTCTGCTTGGCAGGGATTCTTGGGCCTAGTTAGAGCCTGAGAACCTTTTCCCGACTTCACTTCATCACAATTGAAAAGCCACGACAGCCCTCGTCACGTCAACGCCCAGTCCTGATGTCCGCGACCCCGTCCAAGTGCGAGCTGCACTCTCCAGGCCCAAGACGCCATCATGTCGGAATCCGCTATCAGTCTCGACGTCAATGACATCAAGGAGTGGCGCTCAATCGTCACTCTCATCGTCTTTGTCGGAACCAGTGCGCACATTCTCCCACCTGAACTACTGATATGTACCGACAAGACTGGCTGACCACTTGATGCAGATCTCGCCGTGCTCTTTCCCTTTGACGTGCCTGTCTACCTGCCCAGGCTGCTCGTTGAGGGCATCTCTCGTTCTCTACAGCGTTTGCGCGTCATCTCGCCACGCGACTCGCAACATGGACTGGAAGGCTACGCTATGGGGAAACCCAAGGCCTTCACTCGGCTACTGCTCCCAGTCAACTTCCTGACTGCGCCTATCATAGCGGACCTGTTTCTGCTTGCCATTCTCGCCATTGGTCGGGAGGAAGTGTCTGCAGGGACAATCGGCGCCCACCACATCAACCCCATCGACATCATGGTTTTCTTCATCACCCTGGCCTACATTGCCATCTCCATCGACGCCTCAGGCCTCATCAGGTATTTGGCATTTAAGGTCCTGCAGTGGGGTGGCCAGGCTGGGCACAAGCTGTTCTTCTACCTATACACCTTCTTTTTCGCCCTCGGCTCCTTTATTGGGAACGATCCCATCATTCTTTCAGGCACGCCCTTTTTGGCCTACATGACGCGCGTGTCGAGCAATATCGAGCACCCGAGGGCCTGGATACACACTCAATTTGCCATCGCTAATGTCGCGTCCGCCATTCTCGTCTCCTCCAACCCGACCAATCTCGTGCTTGCTGGCGCGTTCCAGATAAAGTTCATCGAGTATACGGCCAACATGATTGTCCCGGTCATATTCACAGCCGTCTTGCTGTTTCCTTGTCTCTTATACCTCGTTTTCCGGAAGGACAGCTTGGTCCCAAAAGCAATCACAATGCACGAGTTACCCGAAGACCATCGGGGCAGGAAAGCAGTGAACCCGAATATCCCCTACTCCAGAGGCAACCCTGAGGATCAGGAAGATGAGGACAAGAAACTGATGGAGCTGGAAGAAATCCTGAACCCGTACCTTGACAAGGCAAGCGCTGCATTCGGTGCAGTCGTAATGGCTGTCACGCTCATTACGGTGCTTGTCCTGAACGCGGTGAAGCCGGGCGGAGAGGAACGCCCTGTCTTCTGGGTTACACTCCCAGCTGCCTTTGTAATGTTCTGCTGGGACGTTGTGTATGGTTGGATCCACCGCGCCGAGACCCGCGAGGTGGCAAGGAAAGGCCGAGAGGAGGCCGAGACCGCGCGGGCAGAGCGACTACTGAGGGACCAGGAGACAGCCGGCATAGGAATAGACCAGCACCGGCGCCTGAGCTCAAGCCAGGACACGAACTCGGCGGCATTGAACTCGGAGAAGACCCGATCCCAGGACCGAGATCGTGGCGTTGAAGGTGTAGAAATTGCGCCGACGGCTGCTCGACCTGACGATATCAATGAGAAGTCCGACCCACGCAACACTAACCAAGGAGCGGGAAACAACCGCGGCAGTGAGCCTATGAGTGAGAAAAGGAACACGGCGGCTGTCCCGACCTACGAGGCGCACCCGCGCACACTTGCATCCGCCTCGGACGGCGCCCACAGCTGGTGCCAGGAGACCTTCCCCACTGTCTCGACCGTGTTTTCTCTTCTGCCCTTTGCGCTTGTTCCGTTTGCCTTCGCCATGTTCGTCCTGGTAGAGGCTCTCGTTACCAAGGGGTGGGTGCCGGTGTTCGCATATGGGTGGGACCACTGGGTGAACAAGACAGGAGTTATCGGCGCAATTGGTGGAATGGGATTCTTGTCTGTAATCTTGTGCAACGTAAGTTCCTCTCCTCGGTTGGCAAACATGGTCCTCACAATGTCTCCTGAGCAAATGCTGACTTGCATCAGTTCGCGGGCACCAACATCGGCACGACCATCCTCCTATCTCGAGTGATTCAGGCGTGGGAGGAGATACACCGCCAGAATGGCATCCCCATCTCCGACCGGACCTTCTGGGCCACCGTGTACGCCATGGCACTGGGTGTCAACTACGGTGCCTTCAGCACCGCCTTCAGCGCATCTTTGGCCGGCATGCTGTGGCGGGATATTCTGGCCAGGAAGCACATCAAGGTTCGGCAGCTCGAGTTCGCCCGCGTTAACTTCCCCATCATCGCCATATCCATGATAATAGGATCTGTGATCCTAATTGGGGAGGTATACATAATGAGGAGCGCCACCAGCCCATACAGTCTGGGGTGACGCTTTCCTACCCTTACAGGCAGTGACATCGCGGCTGCATTGGTCTCGATACTATCGAAGCTGGGTTTTCCCTTCGAGGAATCCCGTGTTGATACGGGAATACCGCTATTCAGGAAGGGAACGTCATCTCAATGACCCTGGAGGGCGGGATATCCAACCCCACTGAACTTGATCACGGCGTTCGGCGTCAAAGACACATGTAACATCTCCGGGCTCATAGCATCATACCGTGGTCTTGCCACATGTTGAACAAGAGAAGCTTCGCGCCGGCAGCAGAGCAAAAAACAAGGACTGCATTACTTTGGCGCATGGGGCCGTCATCGAAAGGACACCATCGGGTGCAACAATCTCGCAGGGCGAGGAACATATACCTTGGGGCCAGCATTCAAGACTAGATAACTGCATGTTACTAGACGTATTGATGCAAATTTGATAAAATTAAATAAATTTCTGTAATGGTACATTTTCCCCTGACCCGTCTTCTATTTGAATCAGTCTAGGGTATTTCTGAGAAATACTTGGAATGTCGATGGTCAGGTAGGGGTATATTCCAACCAAATCCCACGATGTTACATAGTTGAGAAACGGCACCGCGACTGTATACGTGAAACCGCTAACCAACCTGGATAGCTCATGCAAGAAAGAGCCTGGCCGAACATGTATGTCATATTTCGGCATGCAATTGGGGCAGCAGCTGACAACTTGGATTTGTCTGCCCGGCACTTCTTGGGCGAGGGACACACTTTCGAATCACCTGTACTTTCGGCCGCCGAACTGTAGTCCGCCAGCCACGATCGCCGGAGCTTGGCTGGGGGAGAAACATCACTTAGTCCCCACCTGTTTGAGTAATGAGGCCTCCTTGACCCGCTCGAGTATCATGTCTATTTACAACCGCGATGAGAGTCAAAGACACCTCAAGCTGGATTCCACAGCACGGCTTATGGATCCGGCGTAGAGCAGACTGACCTGTGACATGTGCAAGATGCTGGGGCCATCGGAGTTAAGAAGATCCCTGAAGTCATGATGAAAGGAAGTCGGGCACCCAAGGTCTTAGGTTCCGCTTCTGGCGTCGCAGTCGGTCCGCATCGGGAAAGTCAGTGCTGAGAACAAAGCCGTCAAGTGGTCATCTCCCCGGTTCTGAACCTGTGGATCGGGGCGAGAATTGGTTCAAATTGCGTCAAGAGCTTATCGGGTTAGCATTTCACGATCCCCACTGGGGAAGCTCCCCTCCGCGGCGCAATTTCAATAAAGATCGGCGGCCAGCCCGAGCGTTTCAGCCCCAGTTTCCATCTCGGGCAACCATTATCCTAATAATGAACGAGCACGAGCACAATCAAACAATGGCAAGTGAAGAATTATATGAGCAGTGGGAACATGGAACCACCCCTATTATTGGAGGCCGCGGCTGCACCCGTGTTCGTCAGTGAATAAAACCAGCAGACTCACCCAATGGATCAGCAGTGAATTTCTGGTATGGCATGCTGCACAGGCTATACAAGTCAGACTGATTTTCGATTTATGAACTTTTTAATCCTTTAACAACTAATGAACCGGGAGCGATCGACAAACGCTCAACGGCCGACTACCCTTCTCATACGTACCTAGACCAACTCAAAAGCCACCTAATTAATCCCTGTCCGCTACGACTCGCCACCATGGCCGCCACCGTGATGGAACCACTCCCGCTCATCAGGGAGGACGCCTCCATGGTCGAGGACCTGGAGACGCCCTTCTTCTGGCCCATTGCCTTTAAGAACACTTTCAAGCTGATCCAGCGGATCGTGACGGGCAAGGTCGAGAACGACATGACGGCCGCCCGCAGCCTGCACGCCCTGGTGCGCAAGCAGCTCGCCGTCGCCGCAAAGGAGAACTACCGCGAGACCGTGGCCCTCACCTACCCCGAGACCGGGGAGCAGGCCAACTTCGAGCTCATGATCGAGACGGTCATGCTGCGGACCCTCGTCGAGGGCGCGCCCCTCGACACGGACGCCCGTGAGGAAATGGCACTTCTGGTCGAGAACTGGATCAGCCTGCCTGGCATGCAGGAGCCCACTGAGAAGTTCCTGAGGTACCTCCGGCCGAGGCTCTGGAAGGGAACCGTGTGAATTTTCGTTCGCATGGGGAATTTGGAAACGGAAATTGAAGGTAATGTTTTATGCATTCCAGCCTGCCCGCCGGCCGGCCGTGTTAACACATCTTATAGCGAGTGCATACCCACAATACCCGGCAGCAGATCTGTCACAGCCATATAAAGATCGGCTCAAGACAAGTCGACATGGTCTCGAAAGACGCGCGAGCCGCGCGAGACTACCAATTACACAACAACAAGTCACCGAGGATTTGGAATGGGGTAGTTGTCGAGTCTAGGCAGAGTCAAGGACATTTGCGACAGCGCCAGTAGCAACAGGCGCCAACGGACGAGGTCAAACACTTCCTGCTGTGGTAGCCATAGTCTGAAGTCGTCAGAAGAACTTCCTCGCACAATTCTGACTGAAGCCTCTGAATCACTTTGAACAGTGACTAGAGAAGGGACACTACTTGGAAACACGGCACAAGGAGCCGCAGAGTGAGAAGGGAGGCCCTGGGAAATTAAGGTGTGAGACGGAAGCTCTTGCAAACGTGCGAGCCGTTTTTGGCACATCCAAAGTCATCAACCAACAGATGTGGCTACCATGGCGTGGATGCAGGCGGTTGGCTCCAGGATGGAATGCCAAACGTTTGACCTGTGGGGCGCTGATAATAAATCAAACTTCACGGACCGATAGATTCGGTCAAGTGAATTTACCAGTACTTTTACTTAGTTAATGAAACTAATAACCTCAACAACTAAAACAATTTGTTCACTCCCTGACCAAGTGTGTTCCTCCCAGCCTCCGTTATGGCTCTCGTCAGACAATGTTGGCGTCTGTTTGTATGATACTGTATTTTATCACAAGCCTCGCACAAGACTCATCCCCTTCTCCAGGCCCAACCGCCTCATGGAAAAGTATGACACACATAATACATCTCAGCTCTACAGTGTAGACTATGCTGTTATTGTCTCACTGAGCGGTATTTCATTTCAAGGGACGTCGCACACCCAATTGAGATCACACAATGCTACTGGTTAAACAGCTTGGCAACGTCATGTCGATATACCCAACTCACAAATCCTCAACTTTTCAGTAACTGGGATAAACTTTATGAAAAAGGCGTCGGGATGTCGGTACTTCTTGCAGCAGACCTATGATTTAATTACTGTATGAATAAATGCCAGTGTGGAGATGATCGCTCTGTTAGTCGACCTGGTGGCAAGGGTACAAGGTCTCAGATGCTGACTCAGCGTCCCCGCGGATTCGAGACATGGGTGGTGGTCTAGTTGGAATGGAAATGCATTGGGATCTAGAAACGAAGCACGGCGAAACACTCCCACACTACTACCTTCTCAAGCTCTTGGCCATTTGAGACGCATTCCGTTCTATTCTTGGCAGTCTATATCATCACCTTATTCATTGGGTGCGCTCATTCATTTGCTCAGTATTGCTACGGGCGCTTGTCCAGAAGCCCGCTCGCCTTCCCTTGCGTGTTTGCCCCTCGGCTTGATCCTGCGAGCAAGGAATAGCAAACAGCAAACATGGACGACCAATTCGGCGGCAGAACCGACGATGACTTGTTCGCCGACGAGTTTGAGCCCGTTGCCGAAGAGGCACCCCAGGCCCAACCTGGCCCTGCGCCAGTGCCAGTCCCCGTCGCCGATGTTGCTCCCGCACCTGCGAGCCAAACCTCCTCGACTGCACCGGCGACTGCAGAGACTGGTGCAGCGCAACATGCGCATGCTCCTGTAGCAACGGATGCTAACGCGCCAGCTCCAGCGGCGACGGCGTCCACCACGACAGCTCCCAATGCGACAACAGCGCCCCCGCAGAAGTCGGGCCTGATGCAGTCCCGACACGCCCAACAACCGCCGCCCTCGGCGCCACGCGCGCCGCGCAACCACCGCGGCAACAACAACCAGAGCCATAACAACAGCAACAATGCGGGGGCGTCTCCTAGCCCATCAAGCCCTGCGCCCTCCTCCTCGGCCAGGAACGACACCCGGCCACACAAGCCCAGCGCGAGCGCGGGCTCGGACGCCCGCACCGGGTCCGGCGCAAACCCACGCACCAAGCTCACCGAGGCCGAGCTGGCCGACAAGATGGAGAAGATGCGCATCCTGAACGAGGAGAAGACGCGCCAGTTCAGGCGGGCGGAGGAGGACGAGCAGTCGCACGCCATGGCCATGGAGAAGGCGACCGCAGAGCAGCGCAGGCGCCGGCAAGAAGAGGCCGAGCGCCGGAGGAGAGAGGCCAGTGATAAGAGGCAGCTGGACGACGAGCGCGAGAAGAACAGGCAGAGGAAACTCAACGCGCTGGGTACCCGGGAGAGCCACTGGGACGAGGGCAAGGAGGAGAGGCTGCAGGAGGAGGACCGAAGACGCGGGGCATCCAACTTCAGGGGCGCGAACGGGGGCATCCGCGGCTCGGCGAGCGGTAGAGGCGGTAGTATGGCCGCCAGCCGCTTCGCCGACTCAACTCCGGACTCGGACTTCATGTCTGGCCGCGGGGGGAGGGGCGGCAGGGGCGGGAGAGGGCGGGGAGGCCGTGGCGACTTCTCGGGCACGCCACCGCCGTCACAAGCGGCGAAGAAGGAGCCCGCCCTCACGTCCGAGGAATTCCCTGCCTTGCCCTCCGCCCCGGCGTCGAACGCAAAGGTCGCGTCTGTCGCCAAGGCAGACCTCAACTCCCCCACGTCGCCGCTTGGACAGTGGGATGACGAGATGGCCGCGATGGATGCTAAGACTGCCGCCGCGACCAAGCCCTAGGTATGACTTGAAGCAGCTGGATGGCCCACTATGCAAGCAATGCCAATTCGCTCGGCTGAGAAGTCTCAGGCCCTTCTCGGACGGGGTGGTATCGGAGGCGCTCAAGTGTAGAGCCAGCCACAAAGTCTTCCGCCTCAAATGTTCAAGAGCCATGAGTCGATGATGCCCTATATAGGCTCAGCCTTGGGGTCTTGCAATTAGAGGGAATGACATGTCATCCTTACCTCCACATTTAAAGGCGCATCTTGAGCAAGCCGGTTTTGGTCTACTCCATAGGGACGGCAGGTGCCGCAGCGATTATGAAGCAATGAGATCGGGATACCAGAGCAACAAGAGCGTGCAAAAGCGGAATGATTGGCAAGTAGATCATATTCAATGTCGAGGACCACTGGACATGAATCTGCACTGGGCCATTTCTTGTGACAAAGAGATCGTGAGTGGTACTTTGACCGTCTGTAAACCTGAGTGTTCTTTCTTCTACTCCAAGTTCTTCAGAATCACGTCTGGCCGTTTCACTTTTATTCTCCTGATTGGAGGGAACCCGTCAAAAGTGACCATGCACTGGACTTGGTTGACGGCATGATAGGGGAGAATAGTCCCTGTTGTGTTGTTGGTATCAAATTATGCAAGGCAAAAGCAATTCTCGATTTTCCCCGTCCGTACAGATTCCATAACGCCTCCAACACCGGAGCAAGCGCAACGCCGGGCACTGGACCAAGCATTGTCCTTGGCGCTCAATGCCTCACCACACCCATAGCAGCACACTCCACCTCAGTAGCCCTGCTCGCGATCGACCAGGCTAACACGTAGTAGCCAGTGGCCGAATATTCCCGGTAAGGCTCGTTGTATGAAACGAAACCATCGCGTCGGTGCTGCTGGATGTGGCGTGTCCAAGAGATATTACCTCCCCGTCCGCTCGCGTCACCAACACAAGCCGCAGGGTACGTCCGCCTCGGGTTTTAGGGCTAGTAGGGGAGTTCAGATTCTTCGAGGTCGACGTCCTACCAACCGCCACGATAGCCTCTTCCCCGACCTCTGTACCCGCCACCGCCGCCCCTCGGGCCTCTCGGGCCGCGACCCCAGTCACCACCACCTCCCGGCCCGGTCGGCACACCCCCCATCTCCATGTCGCCGCCGTCGCCCATGGGCATCGGCCGCGGCCGCCCCCGCATCTCCTTGGGAAAGCTGTCGAACGTCTTACGCATCTGCGCGTACCCCAGGTGCATCTTCCCGTAAAAGTGATCCGCCAGCCGGCGGTCGTTGTCCAGCCGCGAGAGGTACGCGCCGCAGACGTCGCAGACCTGCAGCTTCTGGTGGCCCGAGGGCCCGGACGTGTCGCTGAGGGCCTTGAGCTCCTTCTCGCGCTCGGCCTTCTGCTGCTGGGCCTGGCGGACCCTGAAGAACTCGTCGTACGCGCGGCCGACCTCGCCCAGCTCGCCCAGGATCTCCACCTCGAGCAGGCCGTTGTTAATCGTCGCCGAGAAGTCCGAGATGGACTTGAGGAGCACGTTGGTCTGGCGGATCTCGTCGGGCGTCTTCTCCAGCCGCCGCTGGGCCACGTCGATGCGCCGGTTGCACTCGTCAATGTACTTCTGCAGGTCCCGCATGTAGTCGTGCTCGAAGCCGTAGCGCTTTCGTTCGGGGTCCGGGAGAGCCTCGTACTCGGCCTTGAGCGCCTCCGAGTGCACTTTTGGGCAGGGGCCGAGGTCCTGCTTCGTGTTGGTGAAGAGGTCGTGTGGGCAGGTTCCAGCAATGTAGGAGCGACACGCTTTGGGGTCGGTCAGGGAGATCTGGGAGGACCTGGCTGCCATGCCACCGCCCATGAGCTGCTCTGTAGTACTGTCAGTCTCGTCTGAACCCGCTCGCGAGGCTGAAGGGGAGAAGGGGCTTCATACCGAGCAGCTTTCTTTGCTCTGCTGCCATGGTGAGCTGTGTTGATATTTCCTGTCGTTCCCTACAGTACTAATTTCCGTAGATGTATGGGAAAGCAACAGGAAAAATGATGGCCAGAGCTGCGAAGTCGAGTAGTCAACTCGTTCTTGTCAAGCGATAGAGCGAACTACAACAATGCGATCGGCTGGCGCTTGGAAGCTCGGCAGAATTTCTTGCGCCGGCAGGCATCTCAGCACCTCTGAACGTAGGCCAAACCTTATCCAGGTTAGGCGACCCATAGCACCTGTGACAGCTCCGGTCTAACGCCTCCGACCCTGCGTCACCCGCTTGTCAGCACCCCTGCTCGCCTGGGACCCTGGGGAGCTAGCTGTCAACACCACCAAGTCTCGACACAGTGGGCTTGTGAATAGATAGTTCAACCAGGAGTCGCACGCAGCTTCCGATGGACCTATCTTAGCCACGATGCGGCACTTCACCTCCTTCCTTTGTCTTATCATTTCCCTTGTGATACCTATCGCTGCGTCTGACTACCATGAACAGCTCGTCCTGAAGCCGCTGCCTCTGTCAGCACTCCTCGCGAGCTTCAATTTCCGATCCAACACGACCCTCTCCCAGTTCGAAGCACACAACTTTCGATTCTTCCCGCGCTCTCTCGCCCAGATATTGGAGTACTCGGGCACAAAAGAGCTCCACCTTCGCTTCAGTCTAGGGAGATGGGACGCCGAGACCTGGGGCGTCCGGCCATGGGGCGGCACGAGAGAAGGGGGAACTGGTGTTGAGCTGTGGGCATGGCTTGATGCGGACACAGAAGAAGAGTATGGCGAGATCAGATCCACGAGTCACAAGCGGAATCAGCAGCTAACTCATCGCCCACAGAGCCGACAACAAGTGGTTGACCCTCACGAATGCTTTGTCGGGCTTGTTCTGCGCCTCGCTGAACTTCATCGACGCAACGCGGACAATACGGCCGGCCATGTCATTCCAGCTCGAAGGCGACCATTCAGACGCAGTAGCATCGAACCTACACCTGCTACATGGAACACTCCCTCGGGAAGTGGTGTGCACAGAGAACTTGACGCCGTTCCTGAAGCTGCTTCCCTGCAAGGGAAAGGCCGGCATCGCGAGTCTCCTCGACGGACACAAAGTGTTTGACTCCTCTTGGCAGAGCATGGCCATTGATGTGCGACCAGTCTGTCCTGAGGGCGGCGAGTGTGTGCTGGAGATCGACCAGTCCATTGACATGGTTCTTGACATCGATCGGTCCAAGAGGCCCAGAGGTCCGTCACAGCGATTGCACGACATTTTGGACTGTTCACTGACAAAAGTACAGACAATCCGATTCCACGACCTGTTCCTGGTCATGAGCTCAAGTGCAACACCTCCAAGGAGTATCACTCAGACGACACTTGCTTCCCCATCGAGTACAGCATCGGCCAGGACTGGTCCATCTCCAAGATATTTGGCAAGCCTATCCAGGGGACATGCCCCTTGGCTGATGCTGAGGTGGCCCCGGTGTGCTTGGAAGTTCCAGAGAGCCGACCTGTCTGGGTCACCGAAGGTGTTAACGAGTTCAGGAACAACAATGAGCGGAAACGCTGCTATAATGCCAGCCCGGAGACCACCATCGATCTCATCCTGCCCCCGATCGAGAGAGAAGGTGAAAATGGCCAGGTTATCATCGAGGAATATGTTCAACCGGATATTCCCCCACTCTACGCTGAGCGCAGTTTGACCGGCCATGGTCAAGAGCGTGGAGGCGTCCAGACCATCCTCACGAACCCCAGCGACACGGAGGATGTCGAATTTGTCTACATGGAGTCCCTTCCGTGGTTCATGCGGATATATCTACACACTCTAGAGGCCCGAACCTTGGATTCCCCAGGTGGAAAACAGCAGGAAGTCATCCAGGACATCGTCTACAGACCGGCCCTCGACCGAGAACGGGGGACACAACTCGAAGTGAAGCTTCGCATCCCGCCCCGGTCCACAGTCTTCCTGACCTATGACTTCGAGAAGTCTATTCTTCGGTACACAGAGTACCCGCCCGATGCAAACAGAGGGTTTGACGTGGCCGGCGCAGTCATCACCATCCTAAGCAGTGACAAGTCAACCTCGAACCTCCGAACTACGGCGCTGCTGCTCAACCTCCCGACCCCGGATTTCAGCATGCCATACAATGTCATCATCTTCACTTCGACGGCTATAGCGCTGGCTTTTGGGGGCATGTTCAATCTCCTGGTCCGGAGATTCGTTGCTGCTGATGAAGGGCCTGAAGTCACTCTCACCAGGCTGAAGAACAAGATCAACGCGCGTCTTGGCGCTCGCCTGGCTAGCTTGTTTGCGAGAGGCGGGACATCACAGGCGCCAGCTGTGGAAAGTAAGGGATAGACAGCACGTGAAAAATATACAATTGCAATATCCGCCGCTTTCTATATCGCAATTTACTGGTTTCATTTGCAGAACCTTGGGTCTCATGAGAACGTCAGGATAAGAAGTCTGGGGCATTCCAATTTTGCCCTGATATTTACATCTTACACAGAGGTCTACGGCATCGAGGTATTCTCCCTTGCCTTCCCTGATTTTCCTCGCCAAGTGCCCATTTTAAACGAAAAGGGACGGCCCATCAGATCCAGTATGTGTCCTCATCCGAGCATACATATGCTGCCCATGCGCTGCCGGTCCGACAACCAGCATGGACCTCCGTTTCCCCCTGTCGGATGAGTCCATCCTTGGCATCAGCGGACTCAAGACCTCAGGGCACCGCATCATCGCGGCCCGCGGCGTAGGCTGGAACGTCCCACCGGGGCGGTGCACAAGCCAGTCCAGCGAGTGGTCGCTCGGCGGCCATGTGTAGTGGGGCATCAGGTTGCCCCAGACCCAGCGCCCGGACCGGGTCCACCGGCCCATGAGACATCCGTCGAGGACGCTCGCGCGCGCGGCCCCGGTGTCGACCTTGTCCCAGAGGAGCCCGGCCAGCAGGGCTAGCTTGTCGGCGAGGAGGTGGCAGAGGCGCTCCTTCATGTTGATGTAGAGGCTTGGGCTCTCCGTGAGGGCCTTGCCGATCAGGTCCGCCGAAGCTGCTGTCGGCCGGGCGCCCACCTGTGTCGAGTAGGCCACGCCCAGTGTTGTGCCGAACAGGACGAGGAACAGTGCTCGGAGCGTCGGTCTTGGCGCCTTGTCAAGCGTGTCGGACTCGAGAAGCTGGTCGAGTTTTTGGAGGAGTGATGAGCCGGCTAGGTAGCTCGTCCGGTGCAGGTCGCGTACTGACAGCCGCTGTGCTGGGCTCCTGTGGTCTCGCCATGCCGTGTATGCGAGCGTTGTGGACAGGACGAAATCCTGGAACTGCAAGATCGTTACTCGATCCAGGCCGTCTTCAAGTGCTTGGGCCAAGGCGTGGCTCGTGAGCTCAGACACGAGGTTTGTCTCATGGTGCGGGACGTCTTCGTTGATGATCCAACTCAGGCAGTTCTGGGCAAGATATTCAATGTCCGGAGGCGACGTTGAAAATGGATATGCGTATTCACGAGGGTGAAGCGCCCTCAGCTTTTCGACGAGCAGTAATTGGTCTTGCTCTGTGATGGCTGGGTATCAGTGCGGTCAGCATTCCTGTCTTGTCCTTTCTGATCCATGGCTTTGACCTACCGTGTCGAAATATGTCGAATTCTGCCAATCGTGTGCGCGCTCCTTCTGTATGAACTGCAACCACCTGCTCTACTTGATCAACGAAGCGGCTCTCAGGTCTCTCGTCCCGCAGTAATTTTTGCTTGGTGGAAAGGTCAGCTGAGTCGTGTGGTTCATACGCCGGTACTGGATCAAACTGTGCCATTGGGAACAATTCTTTTCTCTTCAAAAACGATGATCGTACGAATGCTGCAAGTATTGAGATGAAAAGTCTGTATTTGTTTGGGTGATATGGACTTGTTCTGATTCCTCTATTCCGCGACATGTGCAAAGCCGTTGAACGTAAGCGTGCGGTCTCATCCTCGCCCTATATAAGTACTCGCAGGTGCCCAATCCGGCGATTGTTGACTGAGCGTCACACGATGGCGGACATTGAAGGGTTGAGGCTCTACAGTAGGAATTAAACTAGCATGAATCTACCTAGCAAGGGAAAGGCCAGGGCGATCTCCGGCGCCACAGTGGACGTCTAGAACGCCGATATACACCGCCATTGGGCGGATTCGGAACGTCTTCAGCTGGTGTCTGACCCCTGCCCTGTGGAGGATCTGCAAGGAATCGGTTACGGTGGCTCGTAGCGGCCAATCAACCTAGACGGCCGGGCCAAGCGGGGACTGGCTCAGCTGAAAGCTCGACCACGCGAGCTGAACTGGGCAATCCGAAACAGGCAATCAGTCAGAGCAAGCGAAAAGCCCATTGTGCTACGTCGGCAATCTACACGAGCTCTACCTCGTGGTCTAGAAGCAAGTTGCGAGGAAATTTGTGTACTAAGAGATTCTAGATCTTTGATATCGGAACTGTCCCGCAGTAGTCTAGGCCCATAAAATGCACTCCACAACCGTGCACTTGCTCTGCTGGAGTCTTTTAGGTTGCTTGTTACTAGGTTGTGTAGCAAAAGAGAGGTAGAAGAGTTCTCTATACTCTTATCACTTTTTGTTTTTTATTTGTGCTGAATACGTTCCCTTTCTCTATGGTAGCCTTCGGCTCCGATGGGACAGAGGCCAGAACCACAGCACCCAACCCATCTTGTTTGTGTGCTGTCCACTCAACATGCCTCGCATCCACATCGATCAGTGGCTGCGTTAGCTTGGTTGCACAAGCCAGTGGCGTAGAGGCACACATGAAAAAGTCACACAAACGCTGCAGGGTAGATTAGTTTTGCGAGTTCATATGCAACGAGCCATGTGCAGCCACAACCTACGGGCTTGGCCGGCCAAGAAGAGACACGTGCGAGCAGCACGATCGGGATTTCATGCCATTTTCAGAATATACACAATGAAAAGTTTACAAACCTTGACTTCTCAAAGCGAGGCTAGGTTAAGGCATCCAAGATGGTGGTTGGGTCCGCCGTCTGAAATACCGCGAAGAGCAGAGCAGTCAGCCTGGAGAAGGCAAAGTGATCCAAAAGGGCAGCGCAGAAGTCCAAGCTCAGCATGGTTCTTGACCCTAGATAGTGAATTAAATCGGAACTGTGTGAAGGCTCCAGCGGCTTCCTTGGACAGGTACCTGATGATCGTTCGAGCCTACACTGGTTGTAGACCTCAGCAATGAAAATCTCTGAGGCCCATTCCCATCCGGGGTCCTCGCGGCTGCAAATCTGAATTTTGTGGACATGGGGTTCAGCCAATTAAACGTCCCGCTGACTGCAGAGCTCTATGAGGTGGAACTTTATATGTTCTTTCTCGATGACAACGCCTTCTCCGGGCTAATCCCCGACGCTGTTGGGTCAACGCCGGTCCGGTACCTGACTCTCGACAGCTACAAGTCTCAGGGACGTATTCCCACTAAAATATATGGCGCTGAGAATCTTGAGGAAGTTATTTTATCGGGGAACCAGATTTCATCGCCTCTCCCGGCCGAGTTTGCGTCCATCAAGAACCTGACCATACTGGATGTTTCCGATAATCAGGTTGCCGGTCAGGTCCCAAATGTCCTCTGCCAGCTCTCTACTCTGCATTGCTTTAACGTATAGAACAAATCCTTAAGCAAGCTCCTGGGCCCAATTTTTAAGGGGGTTCTCACAATAGAGATCAAGGATGTGTCTCTGCCAACTGCATTAAGGATGCAAAGAACCAAAAGACGATTCGTTCTGGAGCCGATTGTTTGGAAGGCATCTTGGCTAGGAAACTTCCGTATGTACGCCAGGAACTCATTGATCTGGACGCCTTGTTCGCTTAAATTGTCTTACATCTTCAATTATGCACATAGCTGCGCGAGATCCCTGGTGGATGACTAGTTGCCAACGTCTATTGCTGTGCCAAAAGCTACTGATCATGCGTGCTTATATTTGTGTTACAGTGAAGCTGGTTAATATATCAGGTGGTCTTGCTTTTGCTAGCGGGATTCAATGCTTAATTTCATTTCTTTGATCCCATTCTCCCGTATTCGACCTGTCCGAATACTGAGTTGCAGCACCGCCTCGGTTGGGATGCACGGCAAGTGCTCCCATACAGCAGCCCAGCAGCCTCGTGCACTACAGCTGCAGCCGACTTTCTCTTGTCTCTAAATTTCATTTCTGTTTCATTCTTTTACTTGCGTATAATTGAATCTCAGTGTGTTCCAGGTTTGAACTTAAGACAAAAGGTCCTGTGGTGGGGTCCCATGTCCCCTGCTGAGAACTGATTTCTGGCCTGGGCATTGAGGCCTGTACGTTTTGCTATGGAATTATTCAATTTTGAGTGGTCTGAAAGGTGGCCCAAGATTTCTGGCAATTGACTGCTCCATGTGGGCGCCCGTCTTAGCCGGCAGAATGCATGCGGTTTATGACGCTCAAGCCACGTGCACTTCACCCAGTGTGCTGTCACTAAGACAGTCACAGCAGCTATTCACAGGTTTTGGTCACTGTTTACTTTTTGAATATTTAAGTGTAGCAGCATGCATTCCACCTCCCTTCCTCCTTCCTTGCCTTCTTCCAGTCACATCTTCTCTGGCATTACACCACTCACGCACACAAATCATGTTTGATACTCGCATTGACGCTGCATACTTCGGCTTCTGTAAATTGATACCTTACGAGACGCTGAGGCCTTGTGGGTGCCAATGGCCACCAACAACGCAAACGGAGAGGCGACAGAGGCCGCCATGGCGCCTACCGCTTCACAAGCTATCCCAAAGACAACAAGCTTCATCCAGTCTGCGAATCACCGCGATCTGTTGGACATCGTTGACAGGCTTCGCTCACGAGGAGTCAGCCACTATGTCGACCTACCTCAGATTATCGTTTGTGGCAGTCAATCCTCCGGCAAGAGCGCAACTCTCGAGGCACTCTCGGGGATCCCTTTCCCCACAGCTGAGGGACTATGCACGCGTTTCGCTACCGAGCTGATCCTCCGTCGCGGGGACAAGACTGATATCAATATTCACATCAATCCAGGAGCAGGACGTACGGCGAAGGAGAAGATGGCATTAGCTGCCTTCTCCCCCAACACGAAAGAACGTGGCCATATTGGAAAAATCATCGAGTCAGCGAAGAGTGTCATGGGCCTCACCGGAGAAGGAGGCAAAGTCTTCAGCACCGACGTTCTTCGTATAGAGCTTGTTTCGCCTGAGCAGCCCAACTTGACTATCGTCGACCTTCCCGGCTTGTTTGGTGCATCAGACAAGAATCAAACTGATGCAGATTCTACTGTCGTCCAAAAACTAGTGACGAATTACATGAACCAGCGCCGGAGCATCATTTTGGCGGTGGTCGCTGCTGACAACGCCTTTGCCAACCAACCGGTGACCAAACTCGCGCGAGACATCGATCCTTCTGGCACTAGAACACTTGGATTGCTCACAAAGCCAGACAAGATTGACAGGGGCTCGGAAAGCGAGAGATACTACCTCGACCTCGCACAGAATCAGAACGTCAACTTGACACTGGGCTGGCACGTGTTGCGCAACAAAGGATTTGATACCAATGATGACACTCCCGAGCAGCGCGACAAACGGGAGGCGGCATTCTTCGCAGACTCGGCATGGAGCATTCTGAGACCTGAACAGCTCGGTGTGGAGGACCTGCGGCAGCGATTACGTGAGGTTCTCTGGAATCGAATTCGTCAGGGACTTCCGGGAGTGAAGACAGACGTCCAGACAGGCATTCGTGACTGCCGAAGCAAGTTGATACAGCTTGGTTCGGCGAGAGACGGCAGGAAGAGCAAACAGAAGTATCTGCTGAACATCAGTAGTCGTCTTACCAAATTGGTACGAGCTGCTATCGACGGGGTTTACGCTGACGGATTCTTTGAGTCCTATCCTGGCCAACAAGACGCCTTTGACCGACGCCTTCGAGCAAATGTACAGAAAATACTCGCCAAGTACTCGAGGGAGATGACCGCAGGTGGTCACGCACAGGAGGTAGTGGAAGATGGCCTGTCGCCTGTTCGGGCCTGCGAATACATCTACCGCAAAGATTATCTGCGATTGGTCAATACTCTGATGGAGGAATGCCGTGGGCGTGAGCTTCCGGGAACATATGTGAGTGAGCCTCTGGACCAAGACAGACACGTTCTAAACATGGACATAATTAGAACCCAATGGTAGTCGGCGATCTGTTCTGCCGGCAGTGCAAGCCCTGGCAAGCCATCACTCAGAAACTGGTCGAGCTGATCCATGAGGCAGCCGCGATCACCTTCAACAAGCTGCTTTCAGAAATTTGCGATTCCAACACCAAGAATCGCTTGATGAAGGGGATCATTCAACCATCACTGCATGACCTGCGACAGAAACTCCAAAGCCATGTCGCCGAGCTCTTGGAGCCGCATCTATCCGTCCATCCCATCACCTACAACGAATACCTGACGGACACGGTGCAACAGATCCAGGGCGACCGCCATGAGCGCAAATTCGATGCCAAATCTTTCGATGTGTGTGGACGTATCGCAGAGACCGCGGATGACGACGAGGACAACGTACCTTTACGTCTGCTTTTGCAGTCGCTACTTGAAGTGACCAAACCAAACCCCAAAGAATACGCAGCTTCGCTTGCCGCAGATGTCACTGAAGCTTACTACAAGGTGAGCAACAACTGACAAATCACATTCTTCCTGAAGCTTACACGCTCTAAACTAGGTTGCGCTGAAGAAGTTTGTCGACGACGTCAGCGTCAACGCGGTCGAGGTGTGCCTCGTCCAACAATTGCCTGACGTGTGAGTGTCCCTTGAAGCACATTATTTGGTGTAGATCCGACCCATGAAACACTGCGACAAAGAAGATTCCCTTTAAGCGCTGCTGCAGCAGTTTTAGAGCATAAGTCAAGCTGATGAATGATTGCCTAGATTTTCACCCGAGATTGTCTGGGACCTCGAGGAAGAGCAAATCGACAGCCTTGGATCCGAGGACGACAGCACCATCAAGAATCGCAAGTATCTGCAGGAGAAATTGAGTGTGCTTGAGGAAGGCTTGAGAGAGCTTGATGCTTTTACGGCTCGGCCTGATGCGTCCACTAGCCTTGCTGTGTGATTGACCGCGTTTTGGGATGAACTCAATTGAACGGCACTAAGCAAGACGGCATGAGTCAAGGAAAGAATAGACGTTGAGTAGATTACTGTGCCCGCGTACGGAAGACCTCAGCGGCTCAGCGGGATGCTGCCATCCACGAAGAAATGCCAGGGCACACCGCCGGCACATGTGTACTCAGCCATCATTCTTGGCCCGAGACTACGGCTAATGTCTTGACCGAGAGTAAATGAGCGCAGATTGTACAGCTGACGGTGAAACAATGAAACATGCAGGTGAACCTGGAAATGTTTCCTGACGTTGTAAAGACCGCAATCCTCGGACTACAACCACACCAATCAAGGCCTGGTTGAGTGATTTACCGGCAGAACCAAGACGGGAGGCAACACCTGCCCAGGCTGCCCAGGCGGAACCATGAGGCAAAGCTTTACTGCCTAGTGAGCTTCAGCTGGCAGGCTGGCAAAACATCATGCACGCTCTGACCTCAGGGTGAGGAAGCTGCAAGGAGTATTCGGGGTCGGGAACCCGGGGATGCAACTAAAAGATCTGACGGCCCCGAGTCCGGTTGCTTGGCCGACTTGGCCCAGAGATCTGATGTCGTCATTTGATACAAAGTGAGACCGTAGCCTCCTTGCCAATGCGAGAAATGACATGGTGGTATTTCGAATGAACGCATCTGTCGTTGTACAGAGGTGTTTTTGATCACGAGTCGTTAAATGTCAAGGTACTTATAGCTCGGATGCCCGCCTCAGTCTCATTGAGAATGGGCACAATCCACTTAAAACTCCAAACTGAGAACCAGAGAAACCGATTGGTCAATCTTGTCTGATCAGACCACCCATCAAAGCTCTATTTTAGTTGGGGTTTTCGCATTTCACAGCAAGCCCCGTTGATCTTCCTGCCTCGTCAATCGAAACAGAACAAAACAAACATATCAGCCGACTCAGCGTGAAAAGCACCAAGTCCCTCCCACATTCAGAATGAGATCCACTCAATTATTTACCTTTCTATCCCTGGTCCTTGCTGCCGCTGCCCAATACACTGGGCCATGCACCAAGACCAACTGCGGTGCATCTGGGGCGGTTTGCAGAGGGGGAGCAATCTGTGCACCATATCCTTCAACGGACCCAGCACTTCGGCAAGGTTGCACGTGCAGCAGTGGCTAATTGTAAGACTTCAACTGCGATTCCCAACAGGTTCATTATGCTAACATAGCAGTTGATGGGGAACGGTGGTACCTAATGGCCATATCAGCAGCGGCTCGCTAAAGTCGCTGTCGTTTCGAAAGCAGACACCCAAGCGCTTTTCTTTCATGTGAATCGAAATTATTGTCATTATACGTACTTGAATTGGTGTGTTCAGTAAAGTAAATCCAGCTTAGAATTCATATAATCAAATTACGACAAGTTCGATCACTGTATGTATGTTGGGTGAGCTTCACACAGGAGCAGCAGTAGTAGTCTTGCCGCGCAAGCAGACGAGTGACTTGTTCATAATAAGAAGCATCCAGCGGCTACACCAAACTTCATACAGACGACTAGAAAGCAGTGGAATATGCATCAGCCAGGTATGACTGAAAGTTAGAGTCCTTGAAAGAAGCAGTCGCGTCGCCAAAGTCGGTCGTGTCCAGCGCATTACGGGCCGCATCCGTCAGCTCCTCCCAGGCGATCAACGGCTGCGTTCCGCCCTCTGTGGTGGTGAAGATCAAAGTATGGTCCACGGGCCAGTAGCTGATGTACCCGACGTAGGGGTTGGTGCCGTCAAACGTGGCGGTGCCGGTCACGTAGCCGCCGTGCTCGCTGACGACCATGGCTACGAACGTGGCGTCGGACGAGTTCTCCGAGAGGAAGACGACTGCATTCTCCCAGTCGTGCCGGTGGCCCAGCCCGTCGGATGGTTCATCTTTTGGCATGTACCTGCATATACTTGTGAGTTTGGATGGTCGGTGATAACGATGGGTTTCCTTGGACTCACCAGCTGTACATGATTGCGAAGTACTCCTCGTACACGGAAGCTCGCGCATAAACCTGGCCAGTGCTGGAGGAGCACCCAGCATTGGAATCCCCTGTCGGGCTAAGTCCACCACTAACGAAGAGATTGTCAATATTACTCGTTGGTCTCTTAGCATACCTGTGGCTAAATTACTCACGAAGTATTTCCGTCGGCATCCACTGCAGGGAAGGGGACGCATCCATTAAAGATCTTGAGATATGGCTTGTACGCCAACATCAAGTCCCCTTCGCTGTTGTCCGGCACGGCCTCCGCAAACCCAACAACCGCGTCATGGTCGATGACGGCACGAGACTTGAGGACGGTGGGCTTGCAGAGGGCATTTGTCACCACCAAGGCGGCCGTCAGCAGTGAATGACGAGTCATTATGATTTCTCCCTGCGGCTGGTGATCGAGTGATGTGCTGTGTAGTTGGAGAACGAAGTACCAGTGATGGACGAACAGATCGATACCATCATCAAGTGGTGCGAGAGGGCTGGTAATGCTTTAAATAAGGCCGTGTGCCATGATGTCGATGCTACCCAGCACTACGGGCCATATGGATTCTTCCCCATGACCGAGTATTTGATGCTTGTGCCCACGCAGGAATTGGAGTGCCGTGCGTGCCGCTGTGCCCCATAGATGTGTTCATTTCCTCATTTATGGTGACGGGAACTATCGCGGTGCTAGTCGGGGTGCAGACCAGGGACCTTGCAGCCACCTGCGAATGAAAGCAATCAGTTGACCACGTTGGAGGTTGAAAATAATCGATGTCCCCGCGATGTCTAACATCTAGTCAATATAAGAACCGCGATTCTTGGCAAGCGTACCATTCTTGACGTAGAATATGGCGGTATAGCATGTATGTAGAGGTCATTTCTTGTCCTAATGCGGAGCATCTCCGAGGCGCTATGGTCAATGTGATCGGAAGCGTGCCAAGAAAGGAAACGCTTTTGGTCAAGCGAGCATGGGAGGGAGAAGAGGACGCGCAAGCCCTCGCGTCCATCACAGCCCAATCACTCGTGCATGTCCCCTTTATGAGAGGCTGCCATTGGGGGCTGCATGTCTGTGCGCAATCGTTAAAATCAACCTCGAATCTTCCGCGTCTTTGAACCTGTCTCCGCCCGCTTTCCGAGCTGTCAGGCTGCTGGGTCGTAGACTATAGTAGATGATGGTCGAGCACCTGCATTAGAGGCCCCGGCCCGTCCCATCTCAAGATCGTCTGAACTGCGCGCGCATTTCAACGGCAACGCGAGAGACGGCTTCGGTGCCCACCGTTACACCCGAACCCCTTTCCTCTTGCTAGAATTATTGCACGTGGGCTCTTTTGCCCAGGAACTGCGAGTTGCTCAGTGGACAGCATTGTGCTGGGACCGAGACGAGTGGTCAACTTCCAACTCCAGCCGCGCTAGATCGACCTGCACATGAAGGGCAATTATCTGCACGAGCTCAGCCGGGCTTCCTTCCTTGCCAACAATTTCCATCTGCCTGGGCATAGAAGTCAGCCCAGAACCTGCGAGCACCAGCTGTTACATTTGTGGAATCCGTCGATCTGTTACCTGACCATAACATGGACCGCAATGTTCTCTAAACTTGCAAACATTCGAGAGGCTACACGATATCCCACGTTGAGGATAGCAGGATTCTCGTGTCGACTTTCGGGAAATTCAAAAGACAAAAAAAAAGAACCGAATAGTTGGGTCTGGCCGGGGATTGAACCCGGGACTGGGTGACTGTTAGTTATGCTGCAAATTCTGCAAGTGGATCTGAAATGACTTACCCTCGCGCAATGAAGCTTCAGGGTGTTCCCTAAGCGCGAATCATACCACTAGACCACCAGACCAGTTGTTTCTGTTGAAACGCGGATTTCAGTGGTCGCCTTGCTCGCCGCACAGCTTAAGTAGCTGGCCCTGCCTCTGTCACAAGCCAGAGAACCTTTGACAAGCAGCCTCCATTCCTACTTCTCTTACCTCCCGGCAGACATCCTTTCCGAGCCCTTCGCACGCATTATGGTGAAAGAAATCCATGCTTGGGCTATTTGGGTACATGCAGTCTCTCAACTTGGAATATTGTAAGCCAATTGGCCTCTGTGAATCAGTCATTGGAATCAACGGCGGACTCCGGATGCTGCGTCGAGGATGCCGGCTCGGCCAGCCAGTCCATCTGGCAGTCGGTGTGCCGACGGCGGGCCGGCGAGCAGCCGTCGCGAGCTCGGTACTTGGCCGTTGCAGGACTTGGAACTTTAAAATCGACGGCCACATGACCAACCGGTGCTTGGGATTCAGAGCCCGAGTCGAGGCTCCGGAAGGCAACCGAAGGGTCCCTTGTCAGGATCCAACACACACATGCATGCCAGTTCATGTAATTCCCTCTTGCATTTCCCCCCCTAATCTGCAATTCTGGCAGTCTAGCAGGCCGGAGTTGATTTCCGCGGCGACGTGTGGCAAGTTCAGTGAGTCAATGCACGAGGGCAATTTCAGTGAGGTAATCTTGAGAAAGCCTTCTTACGCGACAGGTCAAGCCTCCCCCCAATCAGCTCCAATCAGTCCCGATTATCTTCGGCAAATTAGCAGGCGAGCTTCTCAATCCCTTTGCCCACTTCTCTTCACTTGGCGGTCGAAAGCTTTTTCCCCGTGGGGCAGTTGGAAACGGTGCCCACTCGTGATGTCTGGACCCGCCTGTTGGGCTTTCCGGGCTCCAGCAGGCGCTCACCCCCACGAACCGTAGAAGCAAGAGCATTAGTAATGTCCAACGGCAACCCAGGTTTGTTACCTGTCGGTCTGCCCAGTTCGTTTGACCATGGTTCAGTGCACACCAAGAAAGTAGCGCAGAGCAGCGACACGCTAGGTAATCAGACAGCATTACATGGCTGCCAGGCCGAAGATAAACCGGAACTTCAACGTTATAATAATACTAGATACGAAAACCTTGCAACGGACCTCAGCCAGCCGTCGGGAGAGGGCACCCCTTTGAAATTGGCATCAGTCAGTTGGCTTACCACCCTTGTCGGGATGAACGGTCTTGGCCTTCTTGGCTGCGTGGCCAGAGAAGCTCGAGTGAATCTGGCAGTCTGGGGACCCCGCAAGTGATCCGGTAAGTTGGGTGCGCCTGACCAAGGCCTCGCGTGGGCAGAGGGCCAATGAAAACCAGCACCGGGCCTCTTGGCACAGCACGACTTCAGTTGAACGGGGCCACTGCTGGGGACCTCGAGTCGGTTCTGGCCAGCTCTCTCATGGATCCAGCCTGTCCCACTGCGTCCCTGCTGCGTGGCAGGCGACGCGAATGCAACGGCGCTCGACCTCATTGCAACTCTTGGAACAGCATGCCGGGACGACGCAATATCGCTCAACACCGCTTGATATACACCTGTACAATCCTCTCAGGTGCTTAGTTTTTCTCACCCAGAACTGGATTAGAGAAGTAGAGGGTCGTGCATTAGATCGCGTCGCGAGAATTTCAGCATTGGTCTAGTCTGCTCGCCGGTGGCCTTGAATACTACCCGCCCCCAAGCGCTAGAGATCTCATGGTTGATCTCCGGCACTGGCTCCTCGCAGTGCCGCCGGATCCTTCCTCTACGGCATTAGACCCGCCAACTGAGTCCCCTGCTTGCCCTGGTAGCCGGTTCCTGGCCACTCACAACACTTGTTAACACCAAACACCCTTCGCTAGACCGATCGTCAGACGCCACGTTCAAGTAGGGCCGAGGCCTGTGCCGCCCTCCGACAGGAGTCGACAAGGAGCTGCCTGGGGTGCGAACGCGGGGGAGGCTTGGAAATGGCCTGAGGTCGCCCTCATCCGTCGTCGACACCGGCGCGTCCTTGCGTCCCGGCGCAGGAGGTGGATATCCCTCCGCCAGGATTGTTGGTCGCTCATCACTGTGCTTACCTCGGCGAGGATGGCCCTTTCTGGTAATCCGACGGATTAATATCCGAATCCTACCCCCTCCCTGACAGGCCTGTACATGCAAAGCTGTGCCGCCTGGCCTCCCCAACTAGCTGGTTTGTTTGGTGTTCACGAGCATACTTGTTAGGTCATGGCTCGGGATCGTGATCGGGGCAGAGGTACCACGCCGTCCTCGCAATGACATATATATGTATGCGTCCAAGACCTCTATTTTCCTCGGCGGATGAGGGGAGAATACGGGGAAGCCCACAAATGCGCGGTTTTGGTGAGTTGACCGCTTGCGTTTCCGGCCTTGGGAGCTCGTGAAGTGGTTCCATCCATCCTTGGTCTCCTGGATAATTCACAGGGGTTCCCGTGGGACAAGATCTACCTGTACTACCCCTCGAGCGAAGCGGCTCACTTCCTGTACTTTGCCTGTGCGTGGCCAAGGGAATATAAGACCTCTAGTCCCTCGATTCGTTTGCCCAGCCGTGCACCAAGACCTCTAAGCTCTCCAAGCATCCTCCCGTCCCCCCCTCCCGTCTTCTTAATCGCCCGCCAAGTTAACCTACTCGAACGCCACAAGCTCGGCGACAGGCTCGGCGACAAGACGTCAAAATGGCTGGTGGTGTCAAGAAACCCGTCAACGTCTTCCGGCTGAAGAACCTTGGCCTGCCCGCCGAGGTCTTCAACTGGCGACTGTGGTTCTCCGTCTTCTCTTTCGGCCTCCTGGGAGCTGCCAGAGGAGTCGACGAAGGATTGATCAGTGGTGCGTTTAATTCCAAGGATTTCCAGGCTACTATTCACTATGACTCGTACGACGAGGTCGCAAAGGCCAATATCAAGGCCAACGTCTCGGCAATGGTCCAGATTGGTTCTGTTGGCGGCGCTCTGTTCGCCTTCGTCATAGCCGACCGAATTGGACGTATCTGGGCCACCCGTGTCCTCTGCACATTCTGGGTCGTCGGAATTGCCATGTTCATGGGCAACAACGGCAGTCTGGGTCTCATCTACGCCGGCCGCTTCATTGCAGGTCTGGGTGTCGGGCAAACGCCCGTCGTAGGGCCGGTTTACATCGCCGAGATTGCCCCCGCGCCTATCCGAGGTCTCTGCACATGTATCTTCACCGGTTTCGTCTACCTGGGCATTGTCCTCGCCTATTTCGCAAACTACGGATGTGAGATCAACATCGGCGACACCACTCACGCCCGGTGGTTGGTGCCTACCAGCGTGCACATCATCTTCGCCGGCCTCAGCTTCATCCTGACCTTCCTTCAGTATGAGTCGCCTCGCTTCCTCATCAAGCAGAACAACCACGAGAAGGCTCTTCACAACATGTCGCGGCTGCGTCAGCTCCCGCCTGACCACCCATATGTGGCGGAGGAAATCGCAGCAATCACCATGCAGCACCACGAGGAGATGGAGGCTACTAAGGGCACGACCTTCTTTGGCATGATCAAGGAGCTGGTCTGCATCCCGTCCAACCTGTACAGGTTCTACCTGGCCATCGGCGCCCAGCTCATGAGCCAGTGGAGCGGCGCCGGCTCGATCACGCTCTACGCGCCAGACCTGTTCGCACTGATGGGCATCACGGGCACAAACGAGTCCCTGCTTGTCACCGCCGTCTTCGGAATCGTCAAGCTCATCGCCGCCATTGGCTGCGCCCTGTTCCTGGTCGACGTCATCGGGCGCAAGCGGTCGCTGCTGATCGGTATCACCTTGCAAGCGATCTCAATGATCTATGTCGCCGGTTTCCTGACCGGCGTCCCCGAGCTCGGCATAGTCGACGGCTACGAGCTGACCCCGAGCGAGACGGGTCCATCCAAGGGCGCGATCGCCATGATCTACGTGTCGGGCTTCGGCTGGGCCCTGGGCTGGAACTCGATGCAGTACCTGCTCACGGCCGAGCTGTTCCCCCTGCGCATCCGCGCCCTCGCCACCTCCATCGCCATGACGGCCCACTTCGCCAACCAATATGGTAACTCTCGTGCCCTTCCGAACATGCTGTTGCCCCTCTCGTCGGGAGGCATCACGCCTAGCGGCACGTTCTGGTGCTTCGCGGCCGTCACCATCGTCGGCGGCATCTGGGTCTGGTTCTTCGTCCCCGAGACGGCGGGCCGCAGCCTCGAGAGCATGGACCGCCTGTTCGCCCTGCCCTGGTACAAAATTGGGCTCCACGGCAACCAGGATGCCGACGAACTCGATGAGGTCCATAATCAGAAGGTTGAGGAGGCCGGCGCGTCTCAGGCTGATCATGTTGAGAAGAGCGACACGAGGGTCTGAGATCTTAGTTTTAGCTTAGTAGCATGAAGTGTTACATCCTTCCAAATACACTCGCAAACGCGTGGATATCAATTTTAAACTTTCATTCATTCATGACTTTCCAATTGTCTACCTATCGTCTTGGTGTACTCAACGGTTGACCGTATGGTGATTTGGGATAAAACTCGAAAACTCCAAGCTGTCAAACTGGATCGCGCATTCGAGCCAATAGGTTCACACCCCTCGTATTAACTATCTGGATCCCTGTGCGGCCCGGATCTTACTGGTCTTTTCCAAAATGGAGGCTCAATCATTGTTGACAAAATCGGTGAATTTTTTCTATACCAATGACTTGCGATAGCGGAGAGCCCACGCAAGTTGAACATAACGCCAGGAAAGCCTGTTGCACGCAGCGGCTCCAACTCGTGGCCCAGATAATCCAGTAGTCACAAAGCGATTACAAAATTACGAGAGGCAAATTGCTGATACTTGAGCGCTGGGAACCTCATGGCGACCCCGAGACGCTGACTCGTTAAGCAACGATAAGGTCGAGTAAAAATTGCTTCTCCTTTTCCCGAATACGAAATCCACATTCCTGGTCAGCTCAGCTGGAGTCCATTGTAATGATCCACTGCATACTGTACGGGCTGGCTTGCCATTACTATCAAAATTTACCAAGATATTTGTCAATGGTAGTTTTACTGGAGCAAGACCTCCAGGTACATTAAAGCCTCACTGGCAGGCCCCTACGATCCACCTCGTCTTGCAAACAGGTCGTGGCCAGTCTTTTGAGTTGGAAAAAGGCCAGAAAAAAGTCATTGGACATATCGGTACTATCAAATAGACAAGTAAATTATCACGGTAGTACATTGCACTGCATATGTACTTTGCGATGAAGTTCTAAGTCTTGGAGTTGTCCAAGATAATTACGGAGTAATTAGCCGCCAACACTGGAGATGACTGGACGTATAACTCTGACAAATCAATTGCGCGATCGCAATGCATTCTTCTCATGATTAGTAGTTACCCTCATTACTACCGATCTACATGTTGGATCTCTCCCACCTCTCCCAATCCAGCAATGCAAACAAGATGTCCTAGAACTCAGACCTATGCATCCTTCCACTTCAAAATATCCCCGGGACCCAGTATCCGCCTGTGTACCTGCTCAAGCAGCACTGTTGTACGCGAGCAGGTTGGGCGTGCCCGAGGGGACGCCACTGATTGCGCCCGAGATGGCGTTGTTGCGGATGTCTTCTATGTGTTAGTCACCTGCCAAAGAGCCCAAAGTGTTGCATTCTTGAAGATTCGAAAACATGGAAGAAGGATAGCGGTAAAAGGAGAAGAACGGTGCTTACAGGTGCACAGTGCCGCCGGGGTCATGGATCCTTGCAGAGCAAGGAAGTAGGCGCCCAGGCCGGCGACGTGAGGGGAGGCCATGGAAGTTCCGGAGAGGGTAGCCTGCGGTGTGTTAGCATCAGCTACGTGGCTCCAAGGTTGGCGACCGTGTAGGTTCTAAGCAATGAAAGGGTCTCTAACTCACAGTAGAGCTGGTACCTCCAATGTAGGAGCTGACAATGCTGCTTCCAGGGGCTAGGATGTCGACGGTGGAGCCATAGTTGGAGTAGGACGCCAGGGTGTCAGTGCTGGTGGTCGCGCCGACGGTGCAGGCGGTCGTCTCGGAAGCAGGGGAGTAGTTGGCCGCATTGGCAGCGCTGTTGCCAGCGGCGACGGCGAGGAAAACACCAGCCCGGACAAGAGCAGCGGCGGCCGAATTCACGGCCGTGGACTTGCTGCCGCCGAGAGACATGTTGGCAACGGAGGAGCACGAGCGCTTTGGGGCATCAGTTGCAACGTAGTTGATGCCGGAGATGACGCCCGAGTTGGTGCCGGACCCGCTGGCGTCGAGAACCTTGACGCCGTACAGCGTGACCAGCTTGGCCACTCCGTACGTGCTCCCACCAATGGTGCCGGCGACGTGAGTGCCGTGGCCGTTACCGTCGGTGTTGCTGCTGTCGGCATAGTTGGCCAGGAATGTGGCCCGGCCGCCGAACTGAGAGTGGGACGTGAGGATGCCGGTGTCGATGATATAGGCGCACACTCCGCTGCCCGCGGACGTGTCGTAGACGTAAGGGGTCAGCACTCTGGCCGTGTGCGAGATACGTCCGAGGCCCCAAGAGGCGGCAGTCTGGCTGGTCAAGGCACGCTTGGCCGTCTCGGTGGTGGACACCTCCTCAGCAACATAGTCGATCTTGATGATGGCATCCTGCTCAATGTACTCAACCTAATACCGGAAATGTGTCAGAACCAACCAACTTGCTCTCGATAGTATTCGGCCCCGAGGAAACTCCAACTCACATCTTCCAGCTCCGCGATGGCGTCAAGAGCCTCGCCAGAGATCTCGGCAGCGAGTCCCTTGAACTGCTTGTCGGCGTCCCACTTCTGGTAGGCCTCACCCTCGAAAAGCTCGTTGACATGGTCGATGGATGCCTGCGAGACATCATCCTTCATCTTGACGATGTACTTGTTCTCAAGAAGGGCCTCCACATCCCGGGGCTTCAGAATAGGGGCAGAGCCACCTGAGCGCTTCTGGCCTGGAAGGGCCAGGGCCAGGGGCAACAGAGACAGGATCGCAGCAGTCTTCATTTTGATGAGAATCTAAGAATGACTGGACTAGTATCGAGTTGGGCTGAGCTGATCTGGGTCTTTGCAGGGACGTCGTCGCGGTGAGCTGTGACTGAAGATGAGTATATTGAGGCAAGTCTCATGGCTCATGAGACCCCTTTATAGTGATCTTCAGTCGTCGACTAAGACCTTCACGATATCAACTGTATACTCTCCTTCCCTTTACAGAAAACAAGTTCACCATGGCGCCATCTACTTTCGAGGACACCAAGACTTACAACACTACGTCAAAGAAGCAATCGGGAAGGAGGATCGACATTCTCGCCTATATTGCCTTATCACTATTCTTGAAAGTCGGTAAATGTAACTCGCCCAGGTGATATTTGAGCCTAAGACAGGTATCATTGCATTTCCAAGGTCTACTACGTGCGAGGTGCACCACAACTGCATAATCGCCTTCCACAAACGAAGAGATAACGGGTGTGCTCAGCAATCTGTCGAATGAAGATGGCGAGGACGATTCCGAGGTAGCAAACCACCGTGCGCGAGGCAAGGCGAGAGGGTGTGAAGGGGTTGTCAGCAGAGTCCATCACTGCCGGTGGGGAGGCGTCGTAGCTAAGCGCAAGTGAGACTATTGATAGGAAGCGATTCAAGGCCAGGCAACTCGCAGTCCGTGCTCTGATCGCAAAGATAGGATAGGCAGTCTTCCTGCCTATCCTGATCAGCAACGTCTTACATATGCAGGCTGCGAGTGGTCGTATATCTGGGCTCTAGACGCGCAGGTCGATATCTGCGGGCTTGGCTGGTCTTGGCTCGCAGCAAATGCTACCCCAGGTTTTCTATCAAGGTTCACATGATGATAACGCAATCATTTTACTTCTAGAAACCTGATAATGCTTCGCCTAATAGTCGACTTTGGGCGACCCGATGCGGCGGGGTTTTGGCGAATCATACCCGTGAGAGCCGTTGAATTGAACGAACCTGATAGTTATCTCAAGTGTTCGCAAGGGGACTGTATTCAGCGCAGTGCCGTTGACTTGCCTTTGACGAATACTAGCTTGAACCTGTTACAACAACTGGAATATATGTCTCTGCACAGTAGTAATTACTGACCGAGATACTGCACATATTGGCCCGGTGTTGTTTCTCGGGTCTCGGATAACGATAGCATCATGTGGTATTCGGGCCCAAGAGAGGGCATATTTTGTTGTTGTACCGCAGTAGTGTCGTCCCAAGTCAACCTTGCCAGGATACCCATGAGCATGACCAGGGTGCTCTGCCTGATTCGGTTAGACCACAGCAGTTACTTCTGCTTCTATCAAACGTCAGATTTTGTGCCAGTCAGAGACGGCCAACGAGTCACTTCTGACGACTCCTCAGTCCTCGCTTTTGCAAGCTCCAGACTTCGGGACCCGCGGTGTACACCAAGCCCGGTCTTGCTCGTATGGAGTCTTCCATAGCTGGCAGGTGACATCATACTCAGTCCACCATCCAACATGTCAAGCTCTGTCTCCACTGCCTGGCTCGACCTCTTTGCAGAGCACCAGGCCCCGGACGCCGAGTCGTGCTTCAAGAGTTACGATGCCCTCGACACGCTTGACAGCGTCCCCAGTCTCAGCTTCCTCAAGGACTTGATCTGGGCCGAGATCAGGACATGGGTAGCAAATAACACCGACTCCCTTTCTCTAATCAGCCATGACGACTTGGGCGGACCGGGCCGTGTCTTCCTGGGGGGCATGAACCATGCTCTCAACGACGAGACCCTCCGCGAGCACGACATCTCGGCCGCCATCAGCATCCACCCAAAGGATCTCCTTGCATGGCACCCCACAGACCCCTCGTACGCCCTGCGTCGCTTTTCGGACCCCACCTCTACATGCTCAGTCAAGCACCACCTTATGATCCCTCTTGAGGACAAATCAAACGCAGATCTCAATCAGTACTTTGACCAGTCTAACGAATTCCTGCAAACGAACCTGAGAGAGGGCCGCAACGTCCTAGTCCACTGCAAGTCCGGCCGGTCACGCTCAGTCGCCGTGGTGATTGCATACCTGCAGCGCAAGTATTACGACACAGTTATCCGGCCGCAGAACCTTGCTCTGGATGAGGCCCTAGACAAGATGGTATCGTACCACGAGGCCGTCACAGAGAGTATTCGCGTCCAGCGCCTGCCAGTTCTTATTATCATGGAGCGCTTTGAGGACTTGCTCCGGCTCTATGATTATCAGCTGCTGGGCCATCCCGCTTACCAAGATAAGCTGGATCATTTGTTCTCTCCGCCTCCGGCCCCCGAGAAGAGACCAATAGAGCTGCAGAGAGCCGAGTCACAAGCAATGGACTCGCAAATGACAGACTCGCAGACGCTGAGCTCCCAGGGGACATGGTCGGAGATGACAAGGTCACAGACGATAGACTTGGAACATCCGCTTGGGCTAAAGAGGGTCAAGAAGAAGGGCGGCGCAGCGATCCTCAAGCTTGCTGTCGCAATAGTCTTCTTCAAGAACAACCAGAAGCCACCGGTTCCCGTTGTTGAGCGCTTGTTCGAGATCAATGAGGCCTACTTCTGGGAGATGGAGGGCGCGGACTACCAAGGTGTCAGGAATGCAGAATCGGGACATCTCCATCGTGGTATTTGTGCATTCTATGCAGAACTCGCCGATGAATATGGCTATGAACCGCCGACGGCCGTCTTTAATTTCTCAGACTGATGACGCAGGCTGTGGGCAAGGTAGACGTTGCATGACGACTCAGTGTGGTGACCATTTCGATATAACGCACTACAGACACGATATTACTGCATCATGTTCAGGCTTAGACTAGATTTGATACATGAGCTAGCATACTGAAGATGACATTTGGTACAACCTGAATGACCAAGGTTGACATTGAGTGATGTGATCTATTAAATTATGATCAGGTTTGAAATGGGAAACGTAGTGAAGGCAGCGGATGAACGAGCGCCAGAAAGCTGTGGGTTGAACGGCGTAGACAGATGAGCGCCACGATTGGTGGGGTGTCTTTGACCCGACTTAGATGGTATTTGGACATATCGGCCTGTTGGGCTGGATTAACAACGCCTCATGGCTCTTCCACAATTTCTATGCGGGCTTCTCCTGGGCTCCACGAGCCGCGATAGATCTACCCTTTGGGTGAGACAACCGAGTCACGGATCGGAGTCTGCCATTCGTATAGATAATACGGGATTGGAAGGGAAAGTCATGCTACAGATCCATTGATCGCTACAATTAGGTGCACACTTGTAAGATAGGGTACTGTCTTCGGCTGTATTTTATCATTAATACTATATACCAAAACCCTGGGTGATACCCCATGCCCAGGTTGAGAAACAGTTCCTAGCTGCAGCTTCTGGATGCCGCCAACTGTAAATGTGCTCAGATGTTGTCAGAGACTCTGAGTCACATGGGTCTTCCACGACTAGGAAGATACCCATACCCCAGATACGTATGAACTGGCGTATTACACAACTCTTCTTTGAGAGGTGAAATAATTAGATAAACCCCTGCTGGGCCTGCCCAGCCACCGGTTCATGAGCACTCTGGGCATTGAGCCTCATCCTGCTTTCCTTGATCTGCAGCCTTGGACCCGGCGCTGGCATGCCAGGGGTCGGCCCTTGACCCCCGTACTGGGCAGCCCAGTCCACCTCCTCGTCCTCGCTCACCTGGTTCGCCGCCGAGTACGGTGCTAGACCGGGAGGCTGGTTGGTATTAACCGCAGGGGTCATGAAGGCGGAAAGCTGGTCCGCGTAGCCGTTATAGCCCTCGCACTGGCAGGGCTCCATCTGGCAGGACTCGCACTGCTCCATGGCCAGGCCCGAGTCGCGCTGGTATTTCTTTTCGTCGTCGTTGGTGGTGGTGCCGTTGAACTTGACGCCCTGGACCCAGTCCTTGAACGGGAGCCGGGGGCTCTCGACCTGCATCCCGCTCATGCTGAAGGTGCTCGACCGCGTTGCTGGTCTGGACCTGCTTGAAACAGTGGGGGCAGGGTCCTGTGAGTACACCGAGGACGAGGTGCTGGCCGGCGAGACGGTCGTCCTCGGTGGGATCTGCTGGGCTTGCGACTGCCGGCGGCCAATGGACTTTGGTGACGACAGCTGGCTTGCGCTCCTGCCGTGGATGGTCGAGGCCCTTATGGCGTTCCCATCGAAATTGCGCATAGAAAACCGTGACAAGCGCGAGGAATCGCTCTTGGTCTTCTCGGACGCGCTGGGCGGGGGGCTGTCGCCGCTGGCGCTGATGCGGCACTTCCTGTTGACCTTTGCCCTGTGCTGCTCGAAGACGAGCTGGAACTGCCCTGCCAAGAAGAAACACACGTCTTCGGACTGGTCAGGCAGGAGCTTCCGGAGGCTTTCGCTTAGGTCGGCTCTGAGCTCGGCTTGGCTGTCGTCTAGTTTCTGCTCCATCTCGACCATCTCAATCACCGGGAGAAATTCTAGGCGTCAAATCAGCTACCCGCGTGGATATGAACAGCGTTTATGAAATACTCACCTGAATCTTGAGGAGACACGTCCTGAGGAAAGAGAAGCTTCCAGATCTGTTCCCAGGATTGTACACTTTGTCTCGGTGTCCGGTCTGCAAGGGCCCGATCGGTCTCCTCTGTGATCCCGTCCTCTGCCACGATATCCGAGGCAGCGCCATTAGGCTCACACATTTGGTCCATAGGTACCATTAAATGCTCAGACAGATCAGATGGGTTCTGGAAGCCGGCCTTGCACCGTGGGCAAGAATGCGGCGGGCCGCACGCTCTGTGGTAGGTCCTGATGTGGTGCCTGTCTGGGAGTTAGCCGATGTCCTCCGCACTGCGATTTCTTGACATACTTGAGCTCTTGTATGCCGAAGAAAGGTCTCTTGGCACAATTCTCGTGGTCGCGGACGTTGAAGGTGATCGGATTCCTTTTCCTGAACGGACACGAATATGCCCTCGACGCGTCGTGCAGTCTTGCTCTCATACCGCGGCCGCCTTTTCCGAATCCATACAGGTTCTTGTACATGCCTCCCTTTGAATCGTCGTATGCAAAAGGATCTTCTTCGTCACCGCTACTGACACCATACCTGGTACGGCTCCCGGCCACGTCGTTTTCTGAGAGCTGCTCGGACGTCCTAGATTGCATGTCCGAGTCCGCTGGGTGCGGCTTGGGGTTTCTGGGCCGGTACTGTGGGAGAGCCCATGGCGGGTGCTCTTTCTGGACAGTAGTCGATACTTCCTGGAGGCACCTCTGCACGGCATCTTGGACCTTGGGCGGCACCGTGGTCCTGGCTGCCCTGACGCCATAACCGTCTTGCAGGATAGACGCCGCGATCCTTGAGGTGAGTGCTGCGCTCGGGTTGGCGTCGACCGTGTCGTGCGGGTAACTATCCCTTAGGAGGTCCGTCTTAGCCAAGCTGTTCTTTCTTCTCCCTGGTGGTGGAGCCATCAGGCTGATTGTGCATGTGGCTGTCAATGCACTGCTTCGCGCATGTATCAAGGCAATGAGATGTCTAGTTGGGGCCACTCACTCAAATTCCCGGTGCGAGGCCCGCCTCACGCTGACTGATGAGGCCCTTACAGGGTGGGTGGTCGCCCTTTTGAGATTCTTCTTTGTGTCTATCTCGGTACAGGCCTCATCTCGCATTCGAAGGGGCAGGCCAAGACTCTGTGGTCTCTCAGCAGCTAATTGAGGCTGGCTAGGTTTTGCCTCAGATGGTTTCTCTGAGATGTGCTGGTATTGAGGCCCGAGCACTTCCTGGTCACTGGACATGATATCCGCAGAGACAAAGGACGGGTCGCTATAGTCTGCAGTATCAAACACAGGGGACCTCGAGCCGTCAAGCGATGGGGCGGGGCTTTCTGAATGGGAGGACAGCGTTGACACTGAACAAGTCATAGACTCTGGGTAGGAATTATTATCGGGAATAGCGCGCGGTCTTTGTCTCTGGTCTGTTTTCGTCCTGGTGCCGTGGGATAAAGAGCGTGGGGATCCCGCGTATAGAGATCTGAGGTCCATGTCTGCGCGGCGGTCTGTCATTGATTCTGCAGCGCTTCGTAGCCGCCGGTGGAACGGCCCGCGTTGTGATATGCTTGGGTATCTAGAAAAGCAAAGTATACAAGGGATGCATGCATGCGGTGAGAAGACAGCGGTTGAGCAATTGAGAGAAATGTCACGGAAAACAGAGCAGACAAGGATCGAGCACCCAAGGTGGGAAACAAAAACACGAAGTCGAGGTGAGATAGACTAGCCCCCAGAGACCCCATATGATATAAAAAGAAACATGGTCAAACAAAACAAGAAGGCCGCAACCACCTTTGGTGGACCACGACCTCGAGCTGGACCTGGGCGGCGGGAGGCCGGTCACCCAAGGGCCAGGGGTTGTTCATCAGTCCCCCTGTCCAATGGGGCTCTACGCGCCGCCCTCGCATTTGCCTCCACAAGATTTGACCCGTCTCAGGTGCGTCTAATTGGCCAGGCCGGCCATTTGGCGCTGAGCAATCAGAGGCGCCAATTGCCTTAGCTGCACCTCGAGCAAAAAGTCATGGCGAGGCAGCTGAGGGTGGCACCCAATGGATCTTGACAATGTTGATCTGACATGACGTATCGTGACCTGTCAACGGCATGTCCGGGTGGTTCACGCGACATTGCGAATTCCCTCGGCTGCAATGGAACTTTTCGTGGCGAGAGAGGAACACAGGCCACCAGCTGCTGCTTCTCCTTTGTTAAAAGGGGAGAAGGGCAGCCAGGGTAAGGGTTGATCAGCTCACTACATCACACAACCACTTGGGAGACCCAAGTGCTTACATCACACAATATTCCTCCTTGCATCGTTTCATATTCGAAATTACGCGAATGGGTAAAGGATTCATTAATGTGTCTTAGTACACACGTTCAGCCCGTAGTATCCCACCTGCGGCAATGTCTTCATCTAGCCTCACTTTGACGTCTCTAGCAATCAGCCGCTGAAACTCGAACTCGCCCACATCAGCAAACCTCTCCCTAACATCAGGCTCCAGCCCGTGGAACAACACTGCCAGCACACTGCTCTTCCAAAGCTTGGCGTCGCACCTCCAGCTGCGGTACATTGCCTGCGCCAGGAACGCCGCCGTCAAGGCGACTGAAAGGACGAGTGGGGTTATGAAGCCCCAGCGAACAAAGACGAACGACTCGTTCCTGAGCGAGGTCCCGTTGACGGCCTCAGCGCCCCAGAGGCTGCGGAATGCCACGGTCAGGGACACGCTCAGGTCGTTCATGAGCATGTCGAGGCCGGACGGGTACTCGTAGTAGTTCCAGTAGAAGGCCTGCACAATGTCCGTGTCGAAGAAGGTGGCGCCTGACGAGATGCCTACCGTGAGGTTGACGGCGATTGGCGCATTCTCGGCCGACGTCAGGGTCGTGTTGATGGCAGAGTCGGTCCGGGTGGCAGACCCGTTGGCAAAGAGCTGCGCAAACCACGACTGCGTGGCGAGCATGGCCTCGGCTGAGAGCAAATACTCTGTGGCTGGAGATGTGGAGTTGTGTGCTGAGCCGGTCGTGACAACAATAGGAGCCAATTCAGACATGGAGCTCTTAGATGTCACAACGGTCTTGTTCTCGACTGTGTGGGTGATATTTTCGACCAAATTTCCGTTGATGATCTGAGACTTGATCGTCTGCACGCAAGCGCTAAGGACACACTGACGAGCCCAGGGCTGCGTATTACCCGCCTCGGCAGTGCTGCTCTCAGTGCCCATGAACGTCAACTTCATAATGGTTGACCATGATGCTCCGCCCTCCGTCGACGGGAACTACGTCAACGAGTCAGCCGCCGTCCGGACTCAGAAGTCAAGTACCAAGAGACACTTACCTGAGATGTCATGCTGAAGACATCACTGCTGTTTAAAACTGCTCCAGACAACAACCTCCATCCGCAGTCGTCACCGCCGGTTGCACAATCACGCTGAAGAAAAGGGGTCATGTCCGTGCAGGTGTTGCAGACAGCGAGGGTGTCGAAGGGCTCCCATGTGCAGTTGCCGGTCTCGCAGTTGACAGGAAGACTGGTCCAGGGCTTGTTGTTCTCGGCAAAGAGTCCATTATAAACGGCAGACTTGATGGGAAGGACCGGGACGAAGGGCACTGCTGAGTCGAGACTTGGCAATGCGACGGTGAAATTCATGGCGCGATAGTTGGTTGCACCCACCTCAGAGTGCTGGGCCAAGGTGCGATAAATGACCACCTGCTGAGCGAACGGAGACAAGAAGAGAGCCACGACGACGGCGACAGCGCCAAGCGAGCCGTATAGCCTGCGATGCGTGTATTGTAAGTAACATGAATAAAGCGGGTCAACAGCATCCATGCCCAGTTTCTGCGACGACTTACCCGCCGCGGAGCCTCCGTAGCATGTTAATAGCCCCCCATGCCCCTCGGCTTGCCTCGTCAAGAACCTCCATATCCGCCAGTGGAGCATAGCTATTCTTTATTCTCTTTAATCCTTATTTTTATAATACTCTGGTATTTTTTTCCGTATATATAGGGGTAGCCTAAGAAAAAGTTACCGCTATATATATATAGTAATAGTAGTAAGTTATGTGCCTTATATATATATTAATTATGTATATAGGCTACTATATAGAGGGAGGGTATAATAGCCTATACTTAATTATAAATAATAATAACTTAATATATTATATTTTTTACCTATTTAATATATAATTATTATTTCTATAATAAATTATTTTTATAATTAAATACTTATAAAATTAAATATTTTTTTATTATTATTACTACTCTATATAAATACTAAATTTAGCTTAATATAAATAAAGTTAATATTAATAATTTAATTAATATCTAAATTACCCTTTAAGTATTTCTTATTAAATATAAGCTTACCCCCTTTAATATATAAAGTTAAGCCTAAAATATTAATAAAATTACTTTAATAGCTAATTTATAAAAAACTTAAATTAAAAAAATAAAAAGTAATAAAAAAATTAAAAATATAAGCTTTAATATCCTTTATATAGTAATTATATAGGGTTTCCTATATTAAAGCCTTAATAGGTTATAAATATAGAATAAATTAATTAGCTTATATATAAGCCCTAAGTAACTTAAAAACTTAATTTATATTAATAATACTAAAATAATATAAGTAGTAATAAAGAAGTAATAAAAAAAAGATAAT